>JARQOC010000003.1:501591635-502140977 GCA_033576535.1 Allobates femoralis
GAAATGTATCTTCTCTGACTGGCAAAAGTCTTTTTTTTTCCTCAAGGCATATCTATTCATTTTTAACAATTTTGGTCCTTAAGGAGAAAGCATTTTTCTTTATTACTATGTTCCATGAGGCGTAGCTGTTTACTTTTTCAGTTAAAACAAAGAGAGAAGGGAGCGCACATAGGGTCTTATCTATGATGATAATTCAATGCCCCCCGATTAGTGTGACTCACCTTTTTGGGTTGTGTGAGTCACAACAAACTGCAAGAGCCTTGTTACCCTTCCTGCTTGGTGGTCTGCGCGGAATCTAAACCTGGGCTTTTTTCTACATAAACTACTTTTTCAGTTAACATATCTATAAAATGGCTTGTTTTTGCAGGACAACTATTATTTAAATGATAGAAGGAGCGGTGTTAGAATGCGGCGCTAGGTAACACAAGATCAAGCCTTCTTAGAATTACCTTAAGTTTATTACACAAAGCTGCAGGGTGCGACCACAACGCGTTTCGACACACAAATCGGCGTCTTTCTCAAGTGGATCCACTTGAGAAAGACGCCGATTTGTGTGTCGAAACGCATTGTGGTCGCACCCTGCAGCTTTGTGTAATAAACTTAAGGTAATTCTATGAAGGCTTGATCTTGTGTTACCTAGCGCCGCATTCTAACACCGCTCCTTCTATCATTCATACCTATTCTCCCTTCGGGGAGCGCGGTTGTAGCGAGCAGCTTGGGCAAGTCCATAGGACCTGGCAGTGCATCATCCAAACTCCACCTGTGTTCATCACATGATCAGCCGGCTCTGAGGAGACAAGCAAGTGATTTCTACCAACTCAAGGAGTGTAAAATATCCTCTCTTCACACAGAGGTCTGATGATCATCAACTTTATGGACCCTATCTCCCTATACGCTTAATCTGGTTGTGCGGATTCATGCACAACCTGGAAAGGTTAGTGTTCATTTAATAGAACCACATTGTGGTGAAATTTAGTGGTGTGGCGCAACAGTGCTGTTTTTTTCTGTTTCAACTATTTTTTAAAGGTATAATTTGGGGGAAGAAGGTGTTGAAAAGCTTGTAGTATTTTATTTCTAAGTGAATGGAAAAAAAACATATTTTTTAAAGTGATAACGAAGTATCAGGCTAACTTTATTCCATGACTATTGATGAGGTTAATTATGACAATAGAAATTTGATATTGGTATTTATTTTAAGGGCTTTTTTTACTTTTGTGTAGTACATTTTTTCTAAAGAACGAACTGTTTTTTGTGTGTCCATATTCATAAATGTTTACTTTTCCATTAATGGGACTTCATAATAGCTTGTTTTTTAGTTGTCTAAAGTTGACAGGATCATTAGTAGAGATGAGCGAACTTTTCCCAAACATGGTCACCAATTTAAAATTCAGCACGAACATTGATATTTTGGCTTGCGAACAGAAACCCCAGAAATTTACAAAAAAAAGTCACCAAACACAGCTTTGTTTAGGAAAAAATAAAAAAATTAAAATAGCCCTAAAACGTTCCCTGAATCTTTGGGTCAAAACACTCACCGGAAAACCTGCTGGCCAGGAGCAACACTTAACTTTACAGGTAGGAGTGTTTCCAGCTATCATGTCTACCATCTTTTGTCAAGCTGTAGAATTTTTCGGAGCTTTAAAAGATTTTTTTTAAGCTTTCTGGAGTTTGCAATTATTTTGGCACCTGCAGGGTGTGCATTTTTAAAACAGTGCCAGATTTGGAAGCAGTTGTGAAGTCCAGGAACCTTATAGGGTCCATTTAAGAGAGCTTTGTATTTTTTTTTTTTTCTAAATTATTATATTTTTATTTTTTATTTCGTTATTTATTTAATTTTATTATTATTTTTATTTTTTAATAGCAAATCTTTATTACTGGAGAGGGTCAGAAGCATACAAGGCCACCTCTTCTACAGTTATCTGCTGGTGAATCAAATAAAAATATGTCTATTATTTTGCACTGATGGGGCTCTGCTGTATTTTTGGTCACCAGCAGAGGTTTAGAAGGCAGGCAAGGATTTGCACCCACAGCCAGCCAGTTTTACCTGGCTGGTAATCAAAACAGAAGTGAGCCCATTTTTTTTTATTATTTATTGAAATAATTGGAAGAAAATTGTGCAACTTTGCTGTATTTTTGGTTTCCAATCAGATACAACTAAGCAGCTGGGGATTGGAATCCTCAACGTGGGGAGTCAAAAGCATTGTGGGCTCCCCACACTGCAAATTGCAGCCACCAGCCACCCCAGAAATTGATGCATTCATTACAAGCACTATTTTTTGGAACTATACCTGACTCTTCTAGCTGCCCTGTGGGGTTGACAGATTAGGTGATAAGAGGTTAATGCCAGCTATATATTCTAGCTGGCACTAAGCCCTAGATTCTTAATGTTGGTTCAGTGTTAGATATTAGTCATTAAAAACCTCTAAATAAATAGTAAAAAATACACAACATGAATAATAATTTTTTTGTAAAAAAAAACACAAACACATGCCTCATTCCCATCTTTATTTTTCCCCACACAAACCATCCACGATCATCTGCAATGGCAGATCATGGCAGGACATGAAAATGACTTTGTCTCAGCTCCCAATGTAAGCAGAGTGATGTCACAGCCTGGGTCACCTGAAGTAAGCTAGAGTGACACTGTTCTGTGATCTGAGGTGAACTTTCCCACATTACCCCACTCACAGTGGGAGCCGAAACTCAGTCAGTTTCATGTCCCATCATGATCTGTTGATGGAAATGAGGCATGTGTTAGTGTTTTTTTTAAGAAATGATTTTTCACGGTGTGGTGAACTATTTACTTAGAGGTTCATAATAGCAGGGTCTAATATTGGCCTGACATTATTAACTTCAGGCTTAGTGCCAGCTGGCAATATTCAGCTGACATTAACCCCTTTATTACCCAGTCTGCCAACCCCACCGGGTAGCTGGAAGAGTTGGATACAGCTCTGGGGCGGCTGTGAGCTACAATTCACAGCATTGGGGGCCCAGAATGCTTGGGTCTCCCCACGCTGAGGATTCTAGACCCCAGCTGACTAATTATACCTGGCTGGAAACCAAAAATACCAAATGTACCATTTTAATCTGCAGCACATGGCTGCAAGTTAGTCAACATTTTAGGTCCTTGAGACAATACAACCCCAACCCCGACCTCAGAAGCATCCACTTCCGCAAAGCACAGCCTCTGAAGATCTACCTTGATAAGAACAGAAGCATACACAAAACTTTTTTTTAATTAGTAAAGGCCCCAACCACTTTCGGCGACCAAACTCTCAAATCAGCCCCCTTCCATGTGAGATCTGTAAGAGGTTTAACGATTTGAGAAAATCCTTTAATATATTTTCTGTAATAATTGTCAAATCGCAGAAAATATTATAAAATTTTAAGATCGCTAGGTTGAACCCAGTCAATGATGATCTGTACTTTTCAAGGAGCCATCTAAAATCCTGTAGCTGACACAGTATTTATTGGACAAGAAAGGTACATTTTTCTAACTTACCAAACAAACAATTGTTTCTATGCTTTTGCAAAACCAACCGGACATGTCCATGATGTGAATTCATGTCTGGTGAAATAATTAGAATATCATCCAAATACACCACAATAAACCCTCCAATAAAATCTGAAAAAATATCATTTATAAATTTCTGAAAGACTGTGGGCATATTGGTTAAACCAAAAGATTTTTTAAATCAATTAACTTTTGCTAGATTAGCGCTTTAATACTTTAAAGGGAACCTGACCTCAAAAAATGTGCCCCCAGCCTCCATATAACTGTCCCTGCACCATGCTAATAGATTTCTAGCCATCCCTTTGTGTTTTTAAATCAATATAGTAATGTTTAGAAAAGTTGTTTTTATACCTTATGATGTGCAGCTTCTCATTATTTGAGAAGCCGCAAAAGGCGTTCCTTTCTTGTCCTCCCCGCCGCCTGCTTATTATTTATTCACACCCCTATGGGTGTGCTGCAGAGCAGGGAGACTCTGCGGTGTCATGTAAGGGACAGTAAAGCCGCTATGACGCAAATCGCATCATATCCGGCTTTACCACGTCAGTACACCCAATAGGTGTACAGTGAACACACCTCGCGCATGCGCACTCGGCATCGTGAGGTCAGCAGTACACCCTAATGGGTGTACTGATGTGGTAAAGCCGGATATGACACGATTTGCATCATAGCGGCTTTACCCGCCCTTACATGACACACACAGTCTCCCTGCTCTGTAGCACGCCCATAGGGGCGTGAATAAATAACAAGCAGGCGGCGGGGAGGACAAGAAAGGAACGCCTTTTGCGGCTTCTCAAATAATGAGAAGCCGCACATCATAAGGTAGAAAAACAACTTTTCTAAACTTTACTATATCGATTTAAAAACACAAAGGGATGGCTAGAAATCTATTAGCATGGTGCAGGGACAGGTATATAGAGGCTGGTGCACATTTTTAGAGGTCAGGTACCCATTAAGGTTGCTGAACCACACCCTGGCTATCACCCTCTCCAGCCAGAAAAAAGGGGATATTTTTTACTGTTTGGATAATGTAAATTAGTTCACTGGGGTGCGATACCTTCAACCGCCCCTTCTCTAAATTGTTCTGAATATTTGTAAAATTATTATAAAATATATACTCGACAGGACCCTTTAATGTAATTACAATCTATCTTTTTTATCTTTTATTTTGATTAAATCTCTTATATTGTGTTCAAAACCCACAGGTCACGGCCGTAAAACTGCAGGGTTGTACATCAATTTACATCACACAATAGAAAACAAAGAAAACAGAGAGTATAGCTTGAATCAAAAAGTGTAAAGCTGATTCAGAGGGCAAATGAGGACGGCAAGGAGCCCCCAAACTACAGCAACTGGTATAAAGCACTAGTTATGTGACCACCAATTCACAGGTTCATATACATAGTTATTGGCACATAAACATAGGGTTTATACAAGTAGTTACAGAGGCATGAGTTAATACATCAACCCCAGAGGGGATACCAAGATATATGTTTGTATAGTCACATAGGTTATTTGCATACATACATAATCAGAGCTCCTCAGGTCTAGACAGTGAGGTTATACAGAATAGTTTAACCATTTAAAATTACCACAATACCTATGTAACAGAGTCATATAATCTCAGTAGCTAAATTACTTTAGAGTCCGTATCCTACAAGGGTATATAACCTAAAGTACCATATAGTTACCAGCTGCTGCAAAGAGGGCGCCCAGGGCAGGGGAGAGTCAGGGCAGTGGACCCCAAAGCGTTTCGCGGCCCAGGAAGACCCCTATGGCCACTTCGTCAGGGGGAGGTGTGACACATAAATTATACACAAAATATTTAGAGGATTCCCCCAAAACTACAGCTTAGTCTAATACTCCTATTTAGAGAGATCTCTATTTTTTTCCTGTTTGTGTTATAATCACACTATTAACCTCAATAAAAATAAATATAGTCCAACCTGTTATAAGTCTAATGATGCACTTTTTCCAAACAAATCCTGCATAAATTCGCTCCTGAAAAAGGGGCTCTGTAATTATAGTGCACTGTACTCAGAGAAAAAATAAGTAGGAATCTTCGGTTCTAAAGTACTATTAGATCTCTCCTCCGCTATTCACTTCCAGGCGTCAGACCGTCCTGCTTGTTTGTTCGCTTATATGAGATGCTGATAACCGATCTGAGGGCTAGATGTTCACCCCGGCCCCCGTCTCCAACTGCCAGCTTCCAGGCTCCTCTCCAAGGGCTTTGCTTCAGGACTCCAACAGAAAGACACGTCTATCTTCCAGGCCAGTATATTCTGGTCTCCTGAAGGAGAATTTGAGCAGGATTTGTTTGGAAAAAGTGCATAATTGCACTTACAACAGGTTGGACTATATTCATTTTTATTGAGGTTAATAGTGTGATTATAACACAAACAGTAAAAATAGAGATCTCTCTAAGTAGGAGTATTGGACTGACTTCGATTTTTGGGTGAATCCTCTCAAATATTTAGCAATAATTTTAGGAAATTTTATGTATGTTTTATATGTGATGTAAATTGATGTACAACCCTTCAGTTTTACGGCCATGACCTGTGGGTTTTGAACACAATATAAGAGATTTAATCAAAATAAAGGGTAAAAAAGATAGATTGTGATTAATTTAAAGGGTCCTGTCAAGTATATATTTTACAACCATTATAATATACAAATATACAGAACAATTTAGAGAAGAGGCGGTTGAAGATAGCAAACCCCAGTGAACTAATTTTCATTAGTCAAACAGTTAAATATTTTTAAAATGACTCTCGAAAGTTAAAAACGCTGTCTTGCACTCATCACCCTCCTGGATGCGTATCAAGTTATGGGCCCTGCTAAGATCCAGTTTGGAAAACGATTTGGCCCTAGTAAGCTGATTACATAGGTCACAGATAGGCATTTCAAACTGTAATTTATCCCACGTTTTTTTTTAATGAAGAAAAATCCAGCATCTAGAGGTGATGAGGAAGGATGAATATGTCCCGTCATTAAACTTTTGTTTATGTAAACTACCATGGCGGTCTGCTCAGGGCCTGACAAATTATATAGGTGGATTTTAGGTTGTTTGACATTAGAAATAAGATTTATAGAACAGCCATATGGATGTTGGGAGGTAATATCTCTGCCTCCCTTTCCAATAAAATGTTTCTGAAGTCAGTCAGGTACCCTAGTAAACACTCTAGACTAGTGAAGAAAAAATGTAAATGTTTAGAGTTAATAAATGGGTAAAACAGGGTTTTCAGTGTGTATTATTTCAAATAAAGGATTTTTCTCTGTGTGTATGTGTGTGTGTGTTTTTAACTATTTACTTTAAAGAATTGGTAATGTGGGGGTCTTATCAAGACCTGAACATTACCAATCCAGGGTTTGAGGACTGCTGTCAATATTCAGTTGTCATTAACTTCTTCTATTGCCTTAATTGCCTCTACACCAGTGTAATCGAAAAGACTGGGGTAAGGCGAAAGCATATGGCACTTCTAATGAATGCATCAAATTCTGGGGCAGCTGCAGGCTGCTACTCTTACCCTGGGAGATAATAACTATGTGCCTCCCCAGAGTGAGAATACCAACCACCAGCCATGTGCTTTATCATGGCTGAGTATAAAATTTGGAGGGACTCCAAGTAATTTTTTTAAAAATTATTTATATAATTAACCTCTTCACAATCAAGAGAGTTATATGTATGCCCTTGGCCATCTCCTTCCTTTTGATCCAAGTTTATGCACTGAGCTCACATTATTCCTTATTATTGCCTTGATGTGATCAACTGACATGTGTAGCTAACAGCACTGATCAGATCAGCAATCCGATTAGCACTGTCAATCACTGACTGTGTTCTAAAGCACCACAGTGAGGATTGCACTTTTTCCTGCTGACATCAGAAGCCCTGTGATGCAATCATGAGGCCTCGATGCATTGCCATGACAGTGTAGGATCAGCTGATGACCCCGGTTGCTGTCATGACTCACTTTCTGCCAGTGATGCCCAAGTGGCGTCACTGGCAGGATGTGATCATTTGTGCTGAGCAGAAGGATGGTGAAGCATGTCTCTGCACAACACCAGGGATCGGACACTGCAGTGCTGAGCCACCCGAAGGAGCCATGTAAAATAAAGGAAAAGTAAAAAAAAGTTTAAAAAATATGAAAAAAGTAAGAAAAAACATAAACGTTCAAATCAACCCCTTTTGCCCCATTGAAAATAAAACTATATAAAAAAAATACACATATTTGGTATCACTGAATTCAACATATACAATAAATTAATCAGATCTGTAAACTGTGTAACGAAAAAAAGTTCAAATGCCAAAATTATGCTTTTTTGGTCACAAAAACATTGCAATAAAATGCAATATCTGGTGATAAAACATTGCATCTACCCAAATACTAAAGGATAATCCGGCTTCAGCTCAGAGAAAACCTGAATTTTTATGGAAATAATTCTCTACCAAAAAATCTTTCTTGATATTTATTAGAAAACAGACAAAACAATATGTTTTGGCTACAAATTACAAAGTAGTCTTCTTCAGTTCATTATAAAAACAAACAATAGACATCTACAGAACACTATAACACGCCTTTATAAAGAGTTTAGCCAGAATTAATAGATTACCAGGGTGGGACGAGCGTAATGACGGGCTGGGCCGGGTGGCAGGGAGGCATTTGCCCCCCAGGCCGGTGGATTAGCAACAGTTCAGGGCCGCCCAGCTGCCCTGAAGGTGAAATCTTCATGCCGGTAGCTTGGGAGAGCAGCCGCCTGCCAGTGCGGTGTGGCCTCACTCACCTGACAGCGGGACACAGCAGGGACTCGGGAGGAAGCAGCATTGCTTTGGCACCCGGCGGCACACTGATATTGGATGAGCCAGGGTTCAGACAGGGTTCAGAGGCGTGTCATGTACAGCGTGCTATGTCAGCATGCCTCTGACTGAACCCTGTCTGAACCCTCCAGAGTGGAGCACATTGAAGACAGGGTCAGGCGGTGCCATCCATTACTGTCTCTGTCAGGGGCTGGCTGGCAAATTTTAGCCTGGGGGGCATTCACAAAGCAGTGGCCCTCAAGTTGTAGAGGCCCATCTTTAGCCCTATTATCTCTGGCAACAGCATTAAAGCAGCAGAGGTAACAGGCTTTAACATAACCACATGTCACATAATCTTACACGTTATGGAGTGATACATGTAAAGGATCAAAACCAATAACTGCACAAGAATACATCACCAGAACCAAAAACAGTACCAAATTGTATCTCTAAAACCCCCATCAGTACAGAAACAAGTATTACTACCCAGGTACTATACACTGTGTATACTACATCATGTATATACTGCACCCTATATAGTACCTGTGTGTAATACACAGGCACTATATACAGGATGGTGTATAAACAGGGTGCAGTATACCCAGGTACTATATACAGGGTGCAGTATATATAAAGGGTGCAGTATACGCAAGTATTAAATACAGGGTTCAGTATATACAGGGTGCACTATACACAAGTACTATAAACAGGGTGCAGTATGTACAGAGGGTGCAATATTATACAATGTGTATACTGGACCATGTATATAATGCTTGTGTATACTGTACCCTGTATATAGTACCTATGTATAATACACAGGTACTAGATACAGGGTGCAGTATACACAGGTACTATATACAGGGTTCAGTATGTCTAGAGGGTGCAATATTATGCAATGTGCATACTAGACCATGTATATAATGCTTGTGTATACTGCACCCTGTATATAGTACCTATGTATAATACACAGGTACTAGATACAGGGTGCAGTATATACAGGGAGGTGCACTATACACATTTCTCATGATATATTAATCTATTATCAATAGATACTTATGTATACTGCACCCTGTTCTACTACCTGTGTATTATACATAGGTTCTATATACAGGGTGCAGTATATACAAGCTTTATATACATCGTCCAGTATACACATTGTATAATATTGCACGCTCTGTACATACTGCACCCTGTATATAGTACTTGTGTATACTGCACCCTGTATCTAGTACCTGTGTATAATACATAGGTACTATATACAGGGTGGAGTATACACAAGCATTATATACCGGATATACTTGAGTATAAGCCGACCCGAGTATAAGCCGAGGCCCCTAATTTTACCCTCCAAAACTAGGGAAACTTATTGACTCGAGTATAAGCCTTGGGGGGAAAATGAAGCAGACTCTCATCATGGTATACAGCCCCTCTCATCATGATAAGTGGCCCCCCCATTACTGGTATATAATCCCCCATTCCTGGTATATAGGATCTCCGTCACTGGTATACAGTTCTTCCCCATCAGAGGTTACAGCCCCCATCAGTGGTATATACAGGCCCCCCCATCAGTGGTATATACAGGCCCCCCATCAGTGGTATATACACGCCCCCCATCAGAGGTTACAGCCCCCCTCAGTGGTATATACAGGCCCCCATTAGTGGTATATACAGGCCCCCCAGTGATATATACAGGCCCCCATCAGTGATATATACAGGCCCCCTCAGTTGTATATACAGGCCCCCCCAGTGGTAAATAGGCCCCCCTAGTGGTATACAGGCCCCCCCAGTGGTATACAGGCCCCCCAGTGGTATACAGGCCCCCCTAGTGGTATACAGGCCCCCCCCAGCGGTATACAGGCCCCCCAGTGGTATACAGGCCCCCTTCAGTGGTATATACAGGCCCCCGATTGCTGCCGCACACCTGTAAAAGAATAGCTTTCATACTTATCCTCCTCGCTGTCACCGCGCGTCTTCTTCTTCCTGCTTTTACCCAGCGTCAAGTGACCGCGCAGAAGCAATGCCGTCATTGCGGCTGCGCCGGCCGGGAACAAGCAGGATGAAGACGAGGAGGACCGCGGTGACAGTGAGGAGGGTAAGTATGAAAGCTATTCTTTTACAGGTGTGCGGCAGCAACCGAGGGCCTGTATACCACTGGGGGGGGGAGTGGGGGGCCATTATATACCACTGGGGGAGCGGGGGGTCCTATATATACCACTGGGGGGAGCGCAATGTAATATGCACCGCTCCCCCTGCCGCTGATGGACAGGGGGATGCAGTGCATATTGCATTCCACTAATGAGCGACCCCACGTGACCGGCCGCTCATATTACAGCCTCCCCCCGTCTGCTCCAGCCCCCGGACACCGCCCCCCCCCCCACACTCAGCCGTATACTGACTCGAGTATAAGCCGAGGGGGGTACTTTTCAGCACAATTTTTGTGCTGAAAAATTCGGCTTATACTCGAGTATATACAGTACATCATCCAGTATACACATTGTATAATATTGCACCCTCTGTACATACTGCACCCTGTATCTAGTACTTGTGTATACTGCACCCTGTATCTAGTACTAGATACAGGGTGCAGTATGTAGAGAGGGTGCAATATTATGCAATGTGTATACTGGATGATGTATATAATGCTTGTGTATACTGCACCCTTTATATAGTACTTAGATACAGGGTGCAGTATATGCAAGTACTATATACAGGGTGCAGTATGTACAGAGGATGCAATATTATACAATGTGTATACTGGATGATGTATATAATGCTTGTGTATACTGCACCCTGTATATAGTACCTATGTATAATACACCGGTACTAGATACAGGGTGCAGTATACACAAGTACTATATACAGGGTGCAGTATGTATAGAGGGTGCAATATTATACAATGTGTATACTGGATAATGTATATAATGTTTGTGTATACTGCACCCCATATATAGTACCTATGTATAATACACAGGTATTAGATACAGGGTGCAGTATATTCAGGGGGTGCACTATACACATTTCTCATGATATATTGATCTATTGTCATATTATTATGAGAGAATATGATAATGAATACATCAATGCAGATTCAATCAGAAGGCCACTAACAGCAGCTAGTGTGGCGCCCCTGCGTACAGGTGGCCACAAGAGGGTACTGCAGCCAGGCAGGTAGGACATAGTAAACACTACACCCTCACAGCCCACATCCCCACGCATAGAAGGGGTTACGTCCAGCCCTGAGGTTAGATACTATATGAGACCAGATGGGTGGTGGACGAGGAGTGGGTTGGGCACACCAGAGGTCAGGTGACTGACAGTATATAGAGAGGGGGAGGAGTGAAGGAGTTCAGTAAGCCATGGTGCTGAGATGCAAAGACCAAGAGTAGGCTGAAGTAGCTGAGATGTAAAGGTTGAAAGGCTACACACGTCCTGGAAGAGCCTAAGCTGAGGAGCGCAGACCCGTACTGAGCCAATGCGAGCCAGATGGGGGGGAAAGCCCGTCCAAGATGCTGAAACCACCAGGAGTGTGACAGACAGAGAAGGGACGGTGCAACCCGTGCCCTAGACAGCAGCCGAAGCTACTGACGGCAGGTGGAGAAGCCCTCCTAGATACCGAAGGAAACAGAGGAAGGAGCCTGGCAGAGCCTCGTGCTAGAGGACTGTTGCAGGCTGGGCTAAGGCAGAGTGTCAGCTCTGAAGGGGGACCGACGATTCACCCGGTATCCCCAGATTCACTGACGGGGAGCTTTAGTTTCAAGCTGGAGTTCCTAACCCAAAGAACAGGCAGCTCAGTGACATACTAGGACTCACAGAAGCCCGAGTCACCGCTATACTGTTCAGCGTCCGCATACACCCGTGTAAGACGGAGAGAGAGAGTAATAGCCCGGAAAAGCACACTTAAAGACTGTGTGAGGGGTCACAAGGAGAGAGGAGCCTGGCTGCAGGAGAGAAGGGAACCCGGAAAGGGAGAATGCAACTGAATGTTAAGAGCTGTGTAAAGAACTGCAGATAACGTGTAACTTGCTTGAAAGACCTTAAGTAAAGCCTTGGAAACCCTGCATTGCCTCCTGCCTGCTTCCATCTGCAGACTCTTTCTCCCATACAGGCTTGCACCAAGACGACCTCAACCTGCAGAGCCACAGCCTGTCATCACCAGCCCTGGAGAGAGAGATCCCTGCAGCCTGTGAAGTAAGTGTGCTACAACAGCCTCACACACAACAGACTTGAACCCCTTACTGCCCCGGGGGATACAGTTCCCCCCACTGGAACTATACCATCCCCGCTGCCATTCCATCACCCCCGGAGGTTCTGCAGCAGCGGCGGCCCCATCACTGGCCGCACCAAGTGGGTGGCGTCACCTGTGACATATCCCTTGTAAATATTCCCCTTTTATTGTGCTGAGCCAGGGACACGGTCCGGACCAGGCCACCAGTGACATCCCCAGCAGCAGATCGGTCCGGTACCGAGTACCCCACGTCCCTTGGGGCTCCACACTAGGATATCATGAAGGCACTGCACTTTGCAGCAGGCAGGGAGTGGGGGACTCAGATGGGCCTTCTCCTCTCACTCGGCAGCCGCCTGCCTCTCACAGACACAACAGAGACCAGGGGCGGACTGGGCCAGGTGGCAGGGAGGCATTTGCCCCCCAGGCTGGTGGATTAGCAACAGTTCAGGGCCGCCCAGTGAAATCATCATGCCGGTAGCTCGTAATGACTGTGGTATGTCGCACCCAGCAATCACCCTAATCCCCCCTACCTCTTTTAAACAAACAGGTTTAAAGGGAACCAACCACCTCAGATGACGTCTATAAGCGGATAATCCATGTCCCTGGACCCTACCTACACCATTGCAGCTATCTTTTTGCTAAGAATATTGATAACAGCAAACCGAAATAAACAGTTTATAAGCTTACATGACTTCACTACGAGAGGGCGTCTCCCTTGGGCTCCAGTACGAGAGGGCTGTGTCTCCAGCAGCTTGAGTGACTTTCCTCCCCCTCCCTCTCTGTTTGCAGCACGTCACTGAAGGACGTGATATTATCTTTCTGTGGGCGGGCACGGACGGGAGCTGGCTTGCGTGCCCGCCCACAGAAAGATAATATCACGTCCTTCAGTGACGTGCTGCAAACAGAGAGGGAGGGGGAGGAAAGTCACTCAAGCTGCTGGAGACACAGCCCTCTCGTACTGGAGCCCAAGGGAGACGCCCTCTCGTAGTGAAGTCATGTAAGCTTATAAACTGTTTATTTCGGTTTGCTGTTATCAATATTCTTAGCAAAAAGATAGCTGCAATGGTGTAGGTAGGGTCCAGGGACATGGATTATCCGCTTATAGACGTCATCTGAGGTGGTTGGTTCCCTTTAAATATACAAATTTTCATATTCATTGTAAAATTGTAAATTTTGTTAAGACAGCATTGGTTACATATTGGTTTGTGGAAAATGGCGACAAAAGCGCATTTTTTTTTAAATTTTCTAATTTTTTTCACCACTTACATAAAAGTAAAAAGTATACATGTTTGGCATCTACGAACTCGTACTGACACGAAATAACATACTATATAGTGAACATGATAAATTTTAAAAAAATCATGTATTTTTTGCAATTTCACTACACTTGGAATTTTTTCCCATTTTCCAGTAGACTATATGGTAAATTATGTTATTCAAAAGTATAACTTACACCGCAAAAAAACAAGCACTTATATGTCTATATTGTTGAAAAATAAAAAAAGTTATGGCTCTTGGAGGAAGGGAAGGGGGGGGGGTGGAACCAAAAACCAGAAAACAGAAACCCACCCATGCGTGAAGGGGTTAAAAAAAACATGTGGGGTCTCTCATTTTTTAAATTCAGCCA
This sequence comes from Allobates femoralis, assembly GCA_033576535.1. NCBI lineage: Eukaryota > Metazoa > Chordata > Amphibia > Anura > Aromobatidae > Allobates > Allobates femoralis. The sequence goes on from JARQOC010000003.1 coordinate 501,605,794, forward strand.
TTATTAAGCGCACAGCTGGGAGCTACAGGCCGCAGCTGTCTGCTTCATCTGTGCTGAAAATAAAAAATACGGGAGACGCGTATGCATTTTGTTTCCAATAATTCATAAATTTTTACATCTGTGTGTGTGTATATGGCAACCAATCACCAATGGCACAGTAGTCATCTAACTGCAACCAATCACAGATACCAGCACAGAGAGCATCTGACTGCAACCAAGCATGTAGGGTGGCTGGGAGAATATGTATGAAGCTTAAAGAGTGGACCTAGAAGCAAGCATCATAATGGCACAAAAGCTTAGTAAGATTTAACTAGTTAAAGCGAACCTGTCACCCCCTCCAGACATCTAAAAATACCATAGCCACCTTCTGTAGCACTAAGGCTGCAGTCTGACAAGGTGTCTATAGCATTTATGCTCCCTTGATTCACTGAAATAAAGACTTATATAAAATCTGTTTCAAACCAGATCCAAGACCGGGAGGCGGGTTTTCAAGTGTCTATCTCCTTCCTCTGTGGTGTCAGTCATCCCTCTCTGCTCTCTGTGCACCACCTCCAGGGCCACCTCCCTGCACTACAGAGCTTTGTCAGCTCTGCTACATCATAGAGCTGCTGTTATAGGAGACCCCACAGTAGTAAATCTAGCAGGAGGATCCTGAGCAGAGAAAGCCTTGCCTGCTACATAGCAGCCTTGAGCTGTCAGCAGTGCAGCAGAGTTGAGTTTGTGCTTTAGATCATAGGCTGAGGAGCAATGCTGCTGTTTACAAGAAACTGAAAGTGAAAACTGCTCAGCTCAAGGGCTGCTACATAGCAGGCAGTGCTTTGTCTGCTCAGGTCCTCCTGCTAGATTTACTACTGTGAGGTCTCCTATAACAGCAGCTCTGTGTTGTAGCAGAGCTGACAAAGCTCTGTAATGCAGGGAGATGGCCCTGGAGGTGGTGCACAGAGAGCAGAGAGGGATGACTGACACCACAGAGGAGGGAGACAGGCACTTGAAAACCCGCCTCCCGGTCTTGGATCAGGTTTGAAACAGATCTTACAAAAGTCTTTATTTCAGTGAATCAAGGGAGCATAAATGCTATAGACACCTTGTCAGAATACAGCCTTAGTGCTGCAGAAGGTGGCTATGGTATTTTTAGATGCCTGGAGGGGGTGACAGGTTCGCTTTAATCACTGTTTTGCTTTATTTTACAGCCCCACTAGCCAAATTCAAACAGTAACACATACTTTTCAAGTAAATCCGTGTTTAGGGTCCATGCACCGACACTAGGTTTTTGATATGGACCCTGAACTTTATAGCTTGAGTTTGCCCATCACTAACTGTTACTTGTACCTGCTGATTACAGGTCTTTCCGTAGCTCTCCACAGGGGATCCTTGACTCTTGGACAACTCTTCTGATAATTATTTTCACTTCCCTGCCTGAAATCTTGCGGGGATAACCTGGTTGTGGCCGGTTTATGGTAAAATTTTATTCTTTCCACTTCCAGATTATAGCCCCAACTTTAACCTTCAGTAGATTTGAAGTTCTTCAGTAGACAATGCCAGCAGTATGCTTTGTAACAATAAAGTTGCAAAGGTCTTGAGACAGCTCACTGTTTTTACACATAAAAAATGTTTCTTGTGTGGCTCCTTGGTAAAGAGACTCCTCAGTTAAGCCAGTTGATATTATTTTTCCTTTTATGGCAGATTGCTTTCTAATTACTTAAAGATTTAAGCTGGTGTCATGACTTGTTGGCTTTTTGCCCCTCTCTTTCATTATCTATTCAATACTGTTCCCTGTGTCGTTTCTCATTATTACACATAATTAGTGTAATCAGTTCTCAGCATTTTGACATCACGCTGATAGCTCACATAAGCGCCAATTATTGAGCTCACTAACTTTGCTTTAGTAGATGGTTCTGAGGTTGGTTTCAATGGTAATGTAAGTTGTTGACATCACGTCACCAATGCAACCAAAACACAGAGAGCAGCAGCACATTGCCTGGAGCCAAGAAAGGTAAGTACCCGTCTATGTGCTATGTAATATATATAAAGTTGCTTCGGTCCTCTCTTTTTAAGTGAAAAACCTATTTAAGCATCAGATGATTCAAGATATAAATAATGCTTATTTTAAGTTTTAAAGCTGAAACATTCCTAAAACACTTCACCAATGGTGACCCTGTAGCTTAGCTTTGTTCAAGAAGTGTTATCTTTGGGCAACCATACATGAATACAGTACATGGCCACCAGCAGGCAGACACCTGCCTATTACACCCATATTGCAAAATTGTAGCAATTTTTTCTACAATAAGTGCAGTTTGGCATGGCTGTAATTGTCTGGACTACGAAAATACTGCGTAGTTTGGAAAATGTGAAATAATCCTTCTATTTTAACTGTAATGGCCACTTTAACAGCGGCAACAGGAAGATAGAAACCGGCAGGTGTCGGAGACAATTGTACCTTTTACCTTCAAAACACCTTGCAGATACCTGAATTACACGCAGCCACTTCAAGGTGTTTTGAAGGTAAAAGGTACAATTGTCTCCGACACCTGCCGGTTTCTATCTTCCTGTTGCCGCGTGTAAAGTGGCCATAATAATTGATTTAACACTAATTTGGTCAGTGCTGATGGATGTTCCACATTTCCAAATTTTTCCAGTTTATTTTTGACTGGACCAAAACTGACTGTTATGTCTTTAAAGAAGTCAAGACGGAAATGATAAAGCAGTCAAGATCCATCTTAAACCTTTAGTATTCATTTTTTGACCCATTTGACTGTTCACAAGGCTGTCGGGTTTCCAAGTATTTCCTTTTTATTCGATAAAACAAAGCAGCATGCTACACCATGCTTGTCATGGAAACATAACAGCAGCCTGATTGATATAAGAACTAAGGCAAGTGTGAACTTCAAATTTTCTTTCTGCCACCCATGAACTTCAATGACTAAAACAGAAAGACAGTGTAACATTTTCTATAAAAAAAAAACAAATGTGATAGATTGGCTTTGGTTAATAATTGAAAATCGCATATGATTCCATCTTGATCTGGATACAATTTATTGGTTATGCAGTTTTATACCATATCATAATACTGTGAATTTTTCGCTTAATAGAACATTACTAATTGTCATAAAAAACATTTCAAAATATTGGTTTAGAACAGATGAAAAAGAAATCTACGAGCTGCCACAAGGCAAATAAACAGCAGAGGAAGTTAATAAGGAAGAAACTTGGTGGCAGATGGCTGGCAGTAGTCTCACATCAGAAATTGCTGCCACTTCCAAGCCTCTGGCTTGCATGATTATGAAATGTAGGGAATCATTAAGGTCTGCTGGATTTATAAACTATTGTTGTAAATTGAGAGATCTCCGATATCCCTAGGGAGAATAGATGCTTTGGATGTATTAACTCTATTGAACCAAAAATGCATCAATCAGTCTAGCAAGTGAAAGGAATCAGAAATGAATTTTGGCGTTCTCTCATTCCTAATGCTTTCAGCTTCCAGAGAGAAATCTTGGCACGGGACTAGATATTTAAATATAGTAATTTCCGCATAAGCTAAGTGGTTACTGGGATGTCATCACACCCTGTTCCTTTCTTCTGTAAGATCTGATGTCTTCATTCTTGATTTTTGCTTCTGTGATCTGTCCCAAACCCAATAGAAATGTTTAGAGGTGTTGTACTGTTCTTCCCTCTTTACATTATGCTACAACACTTGAAATGCCTAGGGCATAAGGCACGGCATTTTGATATCTAATGGTAAGTTGTCTTTTTCTTATTTTTTTTGGTTGTCTTCCAGCTGTATATTGAACTGTGGGGATATAACGGGAACAGTCATTGATTATACATCAGTACAACATAAAAGCTCCATTGAAAATTTCTTAATCTTGGATTTTTTAAAGCAAGGATGTTTCACTACACTCAAGCTCGTAATGCAAAAATGCTGGTCACATTTATTTTACTAATAATTGTCTTTTTCTGTGATTTTTTTTGTTAGTTATGCTCTTTATGTAATTATTTAAAATAGTATATAGCATATTATATATTAAGATTATATATACATATCTATCTATCTATATATATCTCTATCTATCTATCTATCTATCTATCTATATCTCTATCTATATATATAACTCTCTATCTATCAATATCTCTCTATCTATCTATATCTCTATCTATCTATCTATCTATCTATCTCTATCTATCTATATATCTATCTATCTATATCTCTATCTATCTATCTATCTATCTATCTCTATCTATCTATCTAGATATAGATATAGATATATATTATAGCATATTGAGGCAAATCTAAACATATATCTGCCGGGATGCCTCATGTTTTAACACCAGGGAAACGAAAAATTGTGAAACTTAGAAAAATCTGTTTGATAGCAAATACTTTTAGGGCAAAATAATGTAAAGGCATTTTATGAATGATCCCTCTGTAAATCAAACATTTCTGGTTAGCTAATAAAAATCAAACTTTTCTGGTTAGCTAATAAAAATTATCACATAAAATATTGTTATGTATTTTTACAAGTATATGCCATCACATAAGGTCAAAAAAAAAAAATAGCCGATGCTTTAAGTTCTTCACTTTGTGTAGTCTTTTTCTATATTATTGTGTTGTAGTTGCTTTACTATGTAAAAAAAATACATGTTCCTTGGTATATTTTAACATTGCAATATAAAGATGAATAAAAATGAATTACAGATACATACAGTTTACATGCAACTTAGAATTTTGATATTGAAAAGTTGAGAAAAAAAATTATTTTTAGGTTGACGATACCTATTCATTAAGATTTTAAGGTTGATCATCTGTCAGACTGCTTTATTAAATGATTTTTATTTAATGGCCACCATGGTTATGTCACCTAGCTGTCAATACTTATTAAAACAGCACAAACCAAGTGGCAGGCATCCAGATAACAGACTTTACATCAGTCAATGTTTAACCCTTACTGAATGAGAAACTGTCAACGTCTAAACTATCATTTTTGTTTCATAGTTTGCATCACTCTAATAAAATATGCAAAAATAGCTACAATACATAGCTCATATATTATAACATATGTATAACTCATATATTATAATTTATAATATATTATAATTTGTAAGCAAAGTAATGTTGTGAGTCAGTCTATATACATATGCTTTGAATTACCGTAATGTGTGCCCTAATTTAAAATCCCTTCATGTAAAACTCAGCTAACTGGAGCTGATCAGGCTCCATGTGGCTGCTCTGCAAATTACTATATACATTTTTAATGAAGGTTTTAATATGTTTCTTACAGAATTCTAAGAGTTAATGCTTTGACATACTGGAGATAGAGATGGCCAATTACACATTAAGCAGTTTTATCTCCTGAGCTTTTCATGGTATAAACTGCACCTTCTGCATTTTCACCATTATCGTTGCAATCCAGTAATCAATGCCTATTTTAAACTACTGTACTTATTGATAAAGCCTCCCACTATTCACCAGCAGAGTAATATGCTTTTCATAAGACTATTTTTTACAATTACTTTTCTGTATCAGTAATTCATTTTGATGTACCGTAAGTGAAATTAAATGTGTGCCTCTGTAAATATGTCCTAGCCAAGGACGTTCACAATTCAATAGCCTTTTTTAATCTTTATTAAGGCTTATGTGACATATTTTGCATATAGTAATTGTTTTTACCTGTAAATATGGAAAGATCTGAGTTTTAATGTAAAGAGATTTTATAAGTTCAAAATGTTATACCAGTTCAATGTGTGATAATAGTTACACAGGTTTCTGACAATGTATGTACAGTATAACAATTGATCATTATTCTTAAGAACACTTCTTACTGTTATTGATTGAGAACTTTTATTGTTTTCCTGGGGATGCATAGCGAGACAAATGCAGCTCCTGTATCATCATCTTAAGGCTAGAATGGATATTCTGACTACAAACATCTTCAGAACTGACATGAATATATAGAGCTTTATTAGAGAAGTTGAAGGACTCTGTGTATAGAATTAATGTGCTAGACACTATTTGAGTTGAGAACAAATTTAATATATGGTAATAAATGGGTGGTATGCAATAAGGAATTCCATACAACAGAGATTACAACTCTGTCAAACTGCAAGCCATAACTTATTGTCCCCATTTCCATTAAATAGGTCCCATATGATGTGAAAGCATTTATCTTTGATTTACTTGGCATTAGTAATAATTGAATTGGAGTAAATTTTCATAATTTTCACATCGAGAAACGTTACGTTCATAGAATTATAGAATGGTAGAGTAGGAAGGGACCTCAAGGACCATCGAGTCCAACTCCCTATGAGTACAAGTATTCCTAACTCATCCCAATTATATGTTTATCCAGCTTCTGCTTAAAGAGTTTCACAGATAGAGAGCTCACAACTTGTAATGGGCGAACCCGCCAATTTTCGGGTTTGACAGATCTGGCAGGACTTGTTTGTTTGTTTGTAATGTCCGGGTTCAGGACCAGACTTGACCCGAACTTGAGTCTGAATCCGGACTTTAAAGTTATGAAATGGTGGCTAGGGTGGCTGTAAAAAGAAGCGTAATAGTGATTAAAGATCAATGTGATTACTTATCAGGGTCCATGCGCTTGTATTTTCTGGACCGCTCATTAACTTCCTGATTTATTCACTGCACGGTAAATAGTAAATACATGGACTACTTCCAGGTTACTGCACGTTCTCCAACAGCCAATCACAGATACTTATTCTCTGTGACAGTGTCTGTGACTGGGTGTTGCACTCCTCGCCCATTGAGCCAGCGTCTAGGATTATTTGCCCATAGGCACCAAACCTTACGTCATACCGTAGTAGTGTAAAAATAAATAGACAATTTAAAAAAAATTATATATTAAATGATCTACCCTGTATTTTTCTACCCCATCTGTCTCGCTTTACCTTGGCTGGCAGTCAAAACTACAGGGTAGACCATTTATTTTTTAATTTTAAAATAAATAAATTAAAGGAAATTGTGTGAGCTTTGCACCATTTTTGATTACCAGCCAAGGTTAAAACCAAACAGCTGTGGGCTGGTATTCTCAGGATGGTGAAGCCCAAAGTTATTGGGCCCCACCAGGAGAAAGCATATCAGCCTGATTTTTTTACCTGGCTCTTCCTGATATCCTAATGCAGTGACATCAAGGTAATAGGAGGGGTTAATTACAGTTGAGTATTGAAAGCTTGTCATTAAGCTCTATGTATCTATGAGATCTGCCCATTATCAATCCTGTGAGGAAGTATTTAAAAAACACAACACAGAAAAAAACGTTTATTTGAAATAAATCAACATGTCCTCTGACAATAATCCTCAATCATGAAGCATGAAGCATACTCTGCTTATTTGCATCTAGAGATTTCAGCAAGGGAACAAGCATATTCTCGAGCCCCTGGATTGTCATTGGAGGGTATGTTGGGGTAATACATTGGAAAAAGGGTGTTGCCTGTCTGATTTACTTCAAATAAAAGATTTTTCTCTGTGTGTTGTGTGTTCTTTTAACCAATAATTTGTATTATTTTACATCATATAATCATTACACATTGCACATTACATTCTGCAGTGGCATTTTTCTCTTTTTACAATTCTGTTCAGGATCACTATATGGTTCCATTTACTTAAGCATTCTAACAAGAACCTATAAACTTTACCACCTTCCCCCATGTACTTTCCTTCTTCCCATTTTGCTTATTCTACTTATACATAACCATTTACTTTAAAGTTTGCTGTAATGGGACAAAATGCCGGATTGCCCGCGCTGCCACCAGGAATCACCAGGAAACAAAGAGTTAACTGGGCAGATGTTTCTTTATTCTATCCTACGCGTTTCAGAGCCTCTATCCGAGCTCCTTCCTCAGGTTGGATGTTCCCTGAGGAAGGAGCTCGGATAGAGGCTCTGAAATGCGTAGGATAGAATAAAGAAACATCTGCTCAGTTAACTCTTTGTTTCCTGGTGATTCCTGGTGGCAGCGCGGGCAATCCGGCATTTTGTCCCATTACAGCATTCCTGTTTCCACGGTCATCGTGAAGGTGCGGCCCTGCAGCAGCCATTCTCTACAAGCCATCTTACAGGCGATTATACCGGTTGTGGGTGACACAACCGAGCCAGGTGAGCAGTTCCTAATATACACCGCTATAACCCTTTGTAAAAAGGATAAGACCCTATGCGCATTTATCTCACGTTTACAGGTTGATTTACTTTAAAGTGTAATTTAAGATTCTCCTTTATATTGCCTTACATTTGCTTGTCTAATACTCCTTGACTTTCAGCCTCCCTAATCTGCCTCCTATGTCTTCTGGTAGATACCATTCCACTTCGGCAAAGGGCTTCATGAAGTGGCTTATTTTATCATCTGAGTATTGTAGCAACAAGAAGGCTTTCCACTTTAGTATGAGCTGTTTCACTCTCTTTGCCTTACAAACCCTATTAAAGGGTAGACAAGGGTGCAATAGGGTCTTATCTCTTAGATACCAGAAAGTTCAAACATGAGGTACTGCTCACCTTATGCGATTGTGTGCCCCACAACCGGTTCAGATGCTCAAAACAGCTGCTGCAGGATCCACCGTTCCATCTGGAACAACGTATGCATAAATCCAAAGGACTAGGGTGTACAACGATCCATGCTGCTGAGTAAAAGAAAGGACCACAAACTTGGTATATAAAGATGGTGCTTTATTCTACGTGTTTCGGGGCTGTCCCAACCCCCTTCCTCAGGGATACCACCATAAACAAATGTTACATACAAATGTTTATGGTGGCATTCCTGAGGAAGGGGCTGGGACAGCTCCGAAAAACATAGAAGAAATAAAGCACTGTTCTTATATACCAAGATTGTGGTCCTTCCTTATACTCAGCAGCGCAGACCGTTGTACACCCTGGTCCTTTGGATTTATGCACTCTCTTTGCCTTGTCTCATTCTGATTCAAGACATTCTACATACAGCAAATTTTTTGTCTGATGTAGTGTTTCGTTTATGCTTAGCATCTGTTCTAGTAGCCATTGCCTCAACAAACACCTCTTGACTATTAGATCTAATGAGTGTATAGTGTCGGAAGTCTCGGTGAGCTCTTTTCCTTTCTCCCTCCCTTACTCTCCCAGAAGTTAAATAAATATGTAATAAATATGCAAGTGGGTCTAAAGGTATGTTCCTTCCCCATAAAGTTTCAGAGAATTGTCTTGTTCTGTCCCATAGATCTATCGCCCTTGAACATTCACATAATCCATGTAGTAGTTCCGCCTCTCTCATCTTACATTTTGAGCATTGCGTCAGTTTCTCTTTGATGCTGAAACTGGAATGTTGAAAGCTATTATCGCTCTATGCATAATTTTAAACTGAGAATCCCTCCTTACCTCACTCACAACATTCTTACTCAGAGTCCCCATCCACTAGGTATCTTCATTCTTATATCATTGTTTTTCCCACCTAATTGCATGACCCAGCCATGAAAGACCTGCTCTAACTTCCTTTGGGTGAACCTGTCCCTAAATTCTTTATATAGTGTTGTAATTGTTGGCTTTCTGGGTACTATAAACATCAGGTTATCCATAGCACTTTTTCTTTTCTCCTCCTTTACTCTAATCAAGGTATACATCAATATCCCCTTCACCTGCATGAATTGAAGTGTTTGTTGGAGATCCTCCATGAATTGGTATGTCCTTGGAGATCCTGCACGAAAGATTCAGCTTCCTCATGATTTCTTTCCACATGGCTATGTTAATTAACTGTTTGTTTTGCCGAATTGTAAGAACATTGATGAGAACCTGATACCAATGGCAGACCTTTCAAAAAGGCCAAATTGTTGGTGCTCATATGGCAGGCGCTGGCGTAACAGAAAGTGCCCGAATGTTTGGCGTGTCAAGAGGTACTGTCTCCAAAGTAATGACTGCGTTTGAAAGAGAAGGATTAATGTCCACAGCAAGGCACAGGTCCGGCTGAAAGTCGAAGTTGACTGAGAGAGACTGTCGGACTCTAAAGCGAATTGTGAGAGAGGATCACAAGACCACGGCTCCGAAAATCACTGCTGAGCTCAATGAACACCTACAGAATCCAGTTTCCACAAAAACTGTTTGTCAGGAGCTGCACAAATCTGGATTCCACAGAAGAGCTGCAATTAGAAAACCGCTACTATCAATGACAAATGTTTCCAAGCGTTTAGAGTGGTGTAGAAACCTCCAGAATTGGTCCCTCGAGCAGTGGAAACGTGATATTCTCAGACGAATCATCGTTTACCCCATTTTCCGACCTCCGGCCGAGTGTACATTTGGAGACAGCCGAAAGAAGCATTCCATCCAGACTGCCTTCTCCCAACCGTAAAACATTGACGTCTTCGTGTGAGGAAAGATTAATCTGTACACCACATCACTTCTCCCTATTTGAATTCCTAGATATTTCATATTTGATTTAGATATTGGTATGCTCTCCAAATTATTCTTTTTGCCTTTTGGTTAGTCCTTTTCTCTGAGGTATACAATCCACATTTACTCCTGTTTAGTGAGAACCCTGAAAATTCACCATATTCTCAGAACATCTCCAGCACCCCTGGTAGCTCTCTATCTACATTCTCCGTATCTAAAATTACATCATCTGCAAAACATGCCACTTTCAGGCTTTTAGACTCATATCTATCCTCTTGAATGTTGTCCCTTGTTCCAAGTAACTAACGGTTACAGCGCCATAACAAACAATAGTGGTGTGATTGGCATCCTTGATGTTTTCTCCTCTGGATCAAAAATATGCCTGACAGAGGCCCCAATATTTGGATTCTTGCTAGAGGTGAGGTGCATATTATTCTTATGAAATTCCTGAACTTTCCCTCCAGCCCCACTTTGTATAAAACTTGCTCCAGCCACCTGACACTGTGGAACGCCTTTTCAGCATTCAGGGTGACCAATGCCACCCTACTCCCCTTATATGTGACATTACACACCGCATCTTCAACCAGCAACTTGTGTTGAGCCCACTGGGACGGGGTACTTGGTACGGGACCGGGATACTGCTGGGGATGTCACGGAGGTTCTGGTACGGACCGTGTCCCGGGTTCTCACAAGTAATTTACAGGATTAGTTTGTCGTGACGCCACCCACGGGTTGTGGTCAGCAATGGGACCACCGCTGCAGCGCAGCTCTGCCAGGAGTATGGAGGGATGGATGGGCTGCACCTGGATGGATGAGCCTGCCGCCGGTCGGGCTGCTCCTGGCAGGATAAAAGGTAGGAATTCACAGTTCAGTATACCTGGAATCAGATATGGACACTGAAGCAGGGTTCACCGGTTTACTCTCAAGTTCTTCCAAGTCATACAGTTCATGGTACAGTTCAGTTCTTAACAGCTTTACACAGTTAACTCCGGTAACACTTCACCCTCTGCAGCCAGACTGTCACTCTGAGACCCCTCACTCTTTCTATATGTCCTTTCAGGCTTGTTCTCACTTTCTCTGCTCTTCCTGCGGATTGTATGGTGGCAGCTCGGCCCCTTGCATGTAGCTTCCAACCCTGTAGTAGGAACTCCAACTTGGAGTTAAATCTCCCCGTCGGTTTGTCTGGGAAGACGGTGTGAAACTTCTGTCCCCCTCAGAGCAGACACTCTGGTATTTGCCTAGCTTGCAGTAACCCTGTCTTCCAAGGTGTTACTGTCGGGTCGTTGCGACAATACACTCCTTCACCAGTCACTCCAAATTAAACTAAGAGCATGGAGTACCCAAATAAGTTGAGTCAGACAAAGGTATCTGGTTCAAGCTTAAACATGCCCGTGCATATATAGATACAAACAACGGTCATCATCAACTGAACTTTATTTCCGATTACACTACATTATATATTGTGAAAGGAAAGGCGTGCAATAACCAGAATCAGGCGGGGTTAAGCAAATATATCTAAATCTAATGTTAGTGATTAGTTCTTCGTTCTTCTGTTGAATTCATCCTTCCTCCTGCTGAGATGTCATCATCGGGCCTCTGGAATGCAGGAGATCTCATCTTTCCTCCCAGCGCCTCCTGGCACTGGAATGTAGGGAATCTCAAGTCTCTTCTCAGGGCCTCTTTGTACGTCCTGGCACTAAAATCCAGCAAACAGCTTCCAACAGTCTTTTTCAATGGTTGAATATATATACATATATAGATTAAGGAAAAACTTATGTTTCTTATATGAAATACAAAGATATATATATATTTTATAGTGAGGAAACACCGGGCACTATCGTAACTTGCGATCAGTCAGTGTCATATTTATGACTTTTAGCTGCAGTTAAACCAGGTGGTGCTGGCATTAATCAGTTACTGAGCATTCAAATATCAAACAAAAATGATGCCGCACTCACCACGGTTGAATTTTTCTTCTTTTATTCCTTTGTACAATCCATGCGACTGAACAACATAGCAGGGAGGGGGTGCAAGGGAGACGGACGACGGTTCACCGTTTCGCGGTCGTGTGCCGCTTCTACGGGTCCTCTACCAATGGTTGAATATATATACATATATAGATTAAGGAAAAACTTATGTTTCTTATATGAAATACAAAGATATATATATATATTTTATATATATATGAATACAAAAAGGTGTAAAACATATCTCCTCACCCTGACATTACCAGGCTTCTTCTAACCCGTGGGAATTCCAGTTACTTCAAGGGGAATCTACCCCGCCTGTAGTTAGTCAGTGCTGCTGTATTCCTCGGACTCGGTGATACCGGTCCGGTCTCAGTGCTCACACTCCTCTGGCATGCCGGCTATGGACGAGCTTTCTCTCCATGGATCTGTGTCTCTGTGGATTCTGCGTCTCCAGTGAGCTCAACCCCACCGGGATGTGTCACTTTCTGTCTGGTCTTGTCTTTACAGCTCAGCCTATTCCGGCCTACTAACTCCTTCCTCCTCTTTTCCTCTATTTGTACTGGTCTACCACCTGACCTTCCTTCCTTCCCACCCACTTTCCTCTAAACTCCACCACCCCTTGCCTGCCTAGAGTCCCGGGCTCCAGGTTGGGTGCTGAGCTCCTGTGGGTGTGTGTGCTGTCAGGGTGTTTGGTGCACAAACTGTCTACCGAGGAGGGTCGGAAGAAGCCTTTGCGAAATGCGTAAGGGGGAGGAGGCCATGGACAGGTAACATTCTGGACCCATGAATTGACACTGATGTTTACCTTTAGTGCTTGTTAGCCTGTTATGCATCCAGCTTCTGGGGCATTGTATTGTATTTTGTGCAGGTAACATAGCATAGTTGTCATACTTGTGTATAATGGACATGTATTCATGTGGTCACCTGTATTGTGTGCCGCTGTAGCATCACTTTTAATACGGCACTTATGCTGTTTATTTTACTAAAGAGCACTTTGAACTTTGACCTGGCCTGACTCTAAGGTGTTTTTATAGGAAGTATATGTTGTGTGGAGGGCCTTTTATATTTACAAGGGGTTTTTGAAACTTAAAAGTTCTGCTAAAAGTGTTGGCTTGTCACCCTCTCCCCTCCCTCCCTTATTCTGTCTTCTCCAATAGAGTGGGCCCCATTAAAATTTTGTTTTCTCTAGCCCCTTACCTACTTCTTGTCCGTATTCTGTGCTATCTCATTAGTTGCTTACTAAATTCTCCTAGTTTCTAAATTGGTACCTGACTAATCTTGTTAAGGACACATAGAGTTTTTGGTCAGTATTTGGATCATATATAGTGTGTATGGTTATTATACCCTTGGCTTCTTCTAGTGTATGGCACGGCTACCTCCCCTTCATATCTTTTGCGAGATGCTTCATTTTATATGCCAAGTTATTATGTAGCAATGTAATTCCCCCTGCTTTTCTTTCCACCGAGGATGAGACATATATACCTGCCCTACCCATAATTTCTTCATCCTAAAAAAATCTTCCTCTCCCAAATGTGTTTACTGTTTCAAAGCAATGTCCACTTTCATCCTTTTTAAATGCCTTAGTATCATCATACTTTTTTGGGGGCTTTGGCTGCTTCCTTCTTCAAATCAGCGATCTTTCCTCCTATCTTTGTCCCCTGATGACTTAGGGGGTCTTTCTCTTAGGGCCTTTGGGGACAGTCTACCTCGAGTTGTGCCTTCGTCTTTCTCTATATGTTGAGCTTTTCTTCTTGCTTAATCAGGTGAAGATCCTCTTCTTGTGTTGCCATCCTGTTGTTCTCTCGCGTCTTCCAGAATTTGTGTGACCTAGTCCTCAGCTTGCTTTCGATTTTGAAAGGTTTTCATTGTGCCATCTAAAGACCTTATTCTCAGCGTGCTGGATATACCAGTTAAAACTGAATGTTTTTTGTATAACTTAGTGGAGCTTGTGCTGAACATTTTGTGCTTTTTAGTCACCTCCATGGAGTAATCATTACATAAGATGATTTTGTGTCCCTGAAGGCTGAGGGATTCCTTCATCTCCTAAAGGATCTCAGCACTTCCTCTTTATCGTTGAAGTAAAAATATTTTGCTATGGCATGTTTCGGCTTTTGGATCCCCGGGCTGGTGGGCTTTCTCTCTGGACCAATTCTGTGGGCCCTCTCAACACTTCTTTTAGATTGAAAACCCAGGGAAGTTGGCAAGTCCTCCTCATAGATCCTCTGTAGATGTCTCTGAGGAACTCATTCAGGTAGTCCCCCTACCCTCACGTTATTCCTCCTTGGCCTGTTTTGCAGGTGTTCTATTCGGTATAGGAGGATATGGACATTTTTTGTCTAGGAGGCCTGTGTCTCTATCATCTTTGCTCAGTCATCTTTGCTCAGCATCAGCTTCTATTCTTTTGACTCTGCATTCTACTTCATCCATTCTGGCTCCTTGTGCAATTTCATCTTTTAACCCCTTTAATGCTTGTTGGATCGTGCTTGCCAGATTTGAGCTTATTTTTGGGGCTAAGTATTTTGCTACTTCCTATGTCAGAGCTTTATAATCTATGTATGCAGTCTCAATTGTGTGTGGCTCCTGGCAGGGAGCTTTGTTAACACAGCTCATTCCTGCTTTAACCCCTGCTGCACTTCTGCTGCTTTTGGTATCAGCATGGTGAGACCTGTTAATTGCAGGCATCAGTCCACTTTCTTGTCCCTCCACATCTCACATCTCCTCAGCTTTTCCCAGCTCCTCTGCGTTGTCTTCTGCAGAGGCACTCACATGCCTACTCTCCTCTCTGCCTTTTCCCTCACAGCTGCCAGCCTCAACTACAGCTTCAACTATGTCCTCTCCCACCTCTCTCCTTCCTGCCTCCTCCATCTTGGAGATCTCCCTTCTCGCAGTCTCTTTTACTATCACTGCTGTTCTGGCTCCACTTCTTAGCATGTACTCGTCCATCGACTCGTAGGTATGTTCACTGCTCCTTCCCTCGCTCAGTGGTCTGTAATCTCTATGTTATCAGCTGTGGGAGGGCTTTTAATCAACGGGGGAGAGCTCCTTCTCCTCACTCCCGCACCGCTAGCGCCCGAACTGTAACTTGTGTTGTGTTTTTTAACTATATCCTCACAGAATTGATAATGGGTGGGTCTCATAGAAACCTGTATATTATCAATCTAGGCTTATTACAAGCTGTTAAAACTCACCTGTCACTAGCCCCTTCTATCACCCCGATGCCACCACACCTGGGCATCAGGAAGAGTTGGGTAAAGTGCCAGGAATTGGTACTTCCAATGAATGTGCCAATTTCTGGGGTGGCTGCAGGCTGCAATTCTTTAGCCTGGTGAGATCCAATAACTATGAGCCCCATCATGCTGAGAATACCAGCCCCCAACTACCTGAGTTTTACCTTGGCTGACAATCAAAAATAGGGCCAAGCTCACAAATTTTTTTAAATTATTCATTTAAATAATTAAAAAAGGGCTCCCCTGTATTTTTGATTGTCATCCACAGTAAGACCAGGCAGCTCAGGGTGGCAGCCTGTAGCTGTCTGCATTACCTGCGCTGAGATCAAAAATACAGCAAAGCTCTACATAATTTTTTTTTCATTATATATTTATTTTTACACTATTAAATATAAATAGAAATCTAACATCCATAAATATAAATCCAAAAAGAGTAGAAGCCTCCCTACTAATGCAATTACCGTATATACTCAAGTATAAGCCAACCCGAGTATAAGCCGAGGCCCCTAATTTTACCCCAAAAACTGGGGAAACCTATTGACTCGAGTACAAGCCTAGGGTGGGAAATGTAGCAGACCCCAATCCTGGTATATTGCTCCTCATCACTGGTATATAGCATCCACATCACTGGTATATAGCAATCATCACTGTATATAGCCCCTTATCACTGGTATATAGAGCTCCCATCATGGTAAATGGCCCCTCATCCTGGTATATACCCCCCACCACTGTACATAATCTCCCATCACTGGTATATAGACTCCCAGCCAGTTATATAGCCCCCATTACTATACATAGCCGCCCATCACTGGTATAGAGCCCCCATCACTGGAATAGCGCTCCTATTACTGGTATATAGTCCCCTTCAATGTACATAACTCCCCATCACTGGTATATAGCCCTCCCATCACTTGAATAGCACCCCATCACTGGTATATGGCCCCCCATCCTGGTAATACTGGTATAGAGCCCCCATCACTGGTATATAAGCACCCATCACTGGTATACGGCCTTTGATCCTGGTAATACTGGTATATAGCCCACATCACTGGTATATACCCCCCACCACTGGTATATACCCCCCACCACTGGTATATACCCCCACCACTGGTATATACTCCCATCACTGGTATATACTCCCATCACTGGTAAATACCCCGATCACTGGTAAATACCCCGATCACTGGTATATACCTCCTATCACTGTTATATTCCCCCACCACTGGTATATACCACACACCACTGGTATATACCCCCCATCACTGGTATATACCCCCATCACTGGTATATACCCCCCATCCCTGGTATATAACCTCATAACTGGTATATACCCCCATCACTAGTATACTCGCTCCCTATGATCAGTATATGCCCCGATGCTGCCGCACACCATAAAATAATAAATCATGCAATCTTACCCTCCGTTGCTATGTCACCGCTGGGTCCTCCGGTCTTCCTGCTTTTGACGGTGTCATGTGACTGGTGCAGCAGTGATTACGTCATCGCTTTTGCGCCGGTCACATTTGCCGGCAAAAGCAGGAAGAAGCAGGAAGACCGGAGGACTCAGCAGTAACATAGTGATGGAGGGTAAGAATGAATGATTTATTATTTTATGGTGTGCAGCAGCATGGGGGCATATACTGATCATAGCGGGGCGAGTATACATAGTGCAATGGAATATGTACTGCTCCCACTGCCACTGATGAACTGGGGGATGCAGTGCATATTTCATTGCACTAATGAGTGGGAGCACGTGGCCTCTCCGCTCCTACTACAGCCTCCCCCTGCCTCCTCCAGGGCCCAATCACCCCCCCCCCCCCACACTCAGGCTGTACTCTGTGACTTGAGTATTAGCCGAGGGGGCACTTTTCAGCACAATTTTTGTGCTGAAAAACTTGGCTTATACTCGAGTATATACGGTATGCCATATGGGGCCTTACTCAGAATTTAATCAACACAATAAAGTAATATAATCTTTATTTTCCAAAAATTAGATACACACAACATTAGATTTTAAAAATCATCCCCATTAAAACCAAAGAAAATCATTTTTAAAATCTAATGCTGTGTGTATCTAATTTTTGGAAAATAAAGATAATTTATAATTATATTACCTTATTGTGTGTAGTAAACCCGTATATAGGATAAATGTTTTTACACTACTATGCCATCAAGTTCACTGCCTAAGGCAACCAATTGCAGATGTTGCCACAATGGTTGAGGGGTGCAACAGCCAATCACAGACATGTGAGTAAGTGCAGTAACTTGGAAGAAGCCCATATGTTCTAGCATCTACCATGCAGTGAATAACTATGACGTTAATGAGCGGCCCCGGAAGTACAAGCGTGCAGACCCTGATAAATACGGCGCTGAGGAGTTATCACTGGTTTGTTTATTTTTACAGCCCCAGCTGAACCTGAACAGTAACAAGGACCTCTCAGAGAAGTCTGGGGTCCATACTAGGTGATTGGTACAGACCCTGAACTTCACTAATCACAACCTCCCAAAGCAGCCTTTTGCACTTGCTGTCATAAAGTTTTTCCCAATGTCTAATTTGTATCTTCTTCCCTTTAGTTTCATCTCATTGCTTCTTGTACTTCCCTGTGCTACTGAGAATAGGGTAGTTCTGCAGCACTGTGATATTGGTTTCCTGTATAAAAAGGATACACTCTGAATTAATGACTATATAAAATTATTTATAGAGATAGGAGAATGCATTATGAATTAAGAGATCTTCATAAATACACCTGTAAGTTGCAAGTCAGTGGAAGCATGACATTTTTCTAATACAGTTTTGCTCCATCAGTTTACTCTCCTAAAGAGCACTGGAGCCTGACCATAGCTGTCTGGTTTCTTTACTGAACACTCTACTACAATCCAACCTTCTTGATTGATGGCTGTAGTATACTCCTGGTTGGAGCTCCCAGTACAGAGACCAGAGTGCATTTCAGAAAGAGGATTCACCTCCAGTAGACTTGCTGGAGTAGTAAGCAGTGATGTAAAAATGCATTACAAAGGTTGTGCTGTTACTTACTTGCAATATGCAGGAATATATCTGCATATCTAATAGAATAATAAAATGGTAGATTTGGAAAGGACCTGTTTAGTCACTTGGTCCAACCCCTGCGCAAAGCTGGATTCACTAAGTAACCCCAGAGAGATGTCTGTCCAGCCTCTTTTGAAGAATTCTATTAAAGCAGACTTCTATTAAAGGAAAACCTGTCATGGCAGTTGTTCCACTGTTGATCACCCTCACTGTCAAAAGTTTTTTTTAATATCTAATCTGTGTCTCCTGCCATTCAATTTCATTCCATTGATTTAAGTATTTCATTGTACAAATGAGAATAAAGCTAATCCCTCTACAGCATGCATGACAACCTTTGAAATATTTGTAGACAGCTATTAAGTCTCCTCTCAGTCTTCTTTTAGCAACCTAAACATTCCCAAGTCCTGTAACCGTTCCTCATGGGACAGGGTTTGCTGACCAATCACCATTTGGTCGCTCCTCTTTGAACTTGCTCCAGTTTGTTGATGTCTTTTTTAAAATGTGGTGCCCAGAACTGGAAACAGAATTCCAGATGAGGTCTGACCAAAGAGGGGTAGAGGGCAGTAATGACTTAACATGATTTAGACTGTATGCTTCTGTTAATACATCCCAGAATTGTGTTTGCCATTTTTGTTCCTGCATCACATTGTTGACTCATGTTTAGTCTGTGATCTATTAGTATACCCAAGTCTTCTTCACATGTGCTGTTGTTTAGCCCTATTCCTCCCATTCTGTATATGCTTTTTTCATTTTTCTGCCCAGATGTAGGAATTAGCATTTTTCCCTGTAAAAAAACATTCTTGAAGTAGTTGCCCATTTTTCAGTTTGTTTAGATCTTTTTGAATCCTCTCTCTCTTCTCTAGTAATAGCTATCCCTCCTATCTTTGTGTAATCAGCAAGCATAATCAGTTTACCCTTAATTACTTCATCTAAATCATTTATAAAGTTCTTGAACAACACAGGGCCCAGGACAAAGCTCTTTGGCACCCTACTTCAGCCATTCTACCAATTGGATGTGCATTATGATCAATCTTTGGGTCCAATCACTAAACCAGTGATGAATCCACCTAACAGTTGCCTTGTCCATTTCATACTTGGTCATTTTTTCAATAAGGCCATTTATTGGTAATTTTTTCAATTTTTCCTATCTGTCCCTGTTACTAGTTTTGCATGGTCAAAACTTATGACAAGTTTCTTTTCATTTATAGCCAGTTAGTATTATTAGAATAATAAACTCATTTAGTTTTTGAAGTGTAAGCATGATTTCTGCAATAGATTCAGAAAATTTTAAGGACCACCTAATTAAAAATCATATAAGGTATAGTAACCTGAATCCTTAAAACCAAAGTTTTTGTGTGCTTGACTTGATTTTTTTCTAAAATTCAATATTTTTTTTGTTATAACTGTTTGTGACTTCTGTGTACAACATACAGAAAGAAAGTTTTATTTCAACACAGTTGAATATAATGCCTATAGAACCTCTATCAATTGTTGCTTATGGCATATAGCTAAAGAGACATTTTGCCTATAGCACCAGAGAATTTGAGGAATTCCATTTTAAACTCTTGAAGACTAATATCAATGTACACAACAAAATATAAAGGTCTAAATAAGATTTACCGTATATACTCGTGTATAAGCCGACCGTGTATAAGCCGACCCCCCTACTTTTGCCCCCAAAACCTGGGAAAACCTATTGACTCGTGTATAAGCCGAGGGTGGACCCCAGCACAGGTATACAGCCCTCAGCAGTGTGGTATACAGCAGCCCCAGAGGTATGTACAGCAGCCCCAGTGGTAGTATACAGCAGCAGCCCCAGTGGTATATACAGCAGCAGCCCCAGTAGTTAGTACACAGCAGCCCCAAGGTATACAGCAGCCCCAGGTATATACAGCAGCAGCGCCAGTGTAATACAGCAGCAGCCAGTAGTTAGTATACAGCAGCCCCACAGGTATATACAGCAGCCCCAGTGGTAGTATACAGCAGCCCCAGAGGTAGTATACAGCAGCCCCAGAGGTAGTATACAGCACCCCAGAGGTAGTATACAGCACCCCAGAGGTATATACAGAAGCCTCAGTGGGAGTATACAGCAGCCCCAGAGGTATATACAGCCCCATGGTAGTATACAGCAGCCCCACAGGTATATACAGCCCCAGTGGTAGTATCTAGCAGCCCCACAGGTATATACAGCTCCAGTGGTAGTATCTAGCAGCCCCAGAGGTATATACAGCCCCAGTGGTAGTATCAGCAGCCCCACAGGTATATACAGCCCCAGTGGTAGTATACAGCAGCCCCACAGGTATATACAGCCCCATGGTAGTATACAGCAGCCCCACAGGTATATACAGACCCCCCCATCATATACAGCAGCCCCAAGCGTAGTATACGAGATGCCGACAGAGGTCCCCCCATCTATATACAGGCCCCCCCCCCCCGCCGCAATCCTGTAAGGAAGAGATTAGTATACTTATCCCTCCGCTGACTCGTCCCGCCGCCATCACATCCTCCGTCTTCATCCAGCGTCTTCCGTCTTCTTCCGGCTCCTCCTCAGTCGCGCAGCAATGACGTCATTGCCTGCGACCATCGGAGGAAGCCGGAAGAAGACGGAAGACGCTGGAAGAAGACGGAGGATCGTGATGGCGGCGGGACAGCGGCAGCGGAGGGATAAGTATACTAATCTCTTCCTTTACAGGATTGCCGCGGGGGGGGCCTGTATATAGATGGGGGGCACTGTATACTGTATACATTGTATACAGTATACAGTGACTCGCGTATAAGCCGAGGGGGGGACTTTTCAGCCCAATTTTTGGGCTGAAAAACTCGGCTTATACGCGAGTATATACGGTAATGGCTTTCATTTCTATTGAAGCCTATAGATCAACTATTAACTTCATAAGACAACCCTATAATAATAGTCATTTTAGAAACCATCTTATTACTATAGATTTCACTTGTGATATGTGCAATGATCAATATAAGACCAAATGTGCTAACAATAACATTTACTTTATTTAGTTGCTTGATCATGCATTAACTTTGTATTGCAGTTCCAGTGCAATAAATGTTTGGTGCTTGTTTTATCAGTAGTATTAATCAACAATGTAATTATTGTAAAGATTGGATAAGCTAAGCAGTAGTGGTGAGTGAGCACTAAAATGCTGAGTGCTCCGTACTCGAAACAAGCAGGTCGGACGCTTGGATGGTCTCGATTTGAGTAACAAGTATAATAGAAGTCAATGGGAAACTCAATCACTCAAGCCAACATGGCTACGGCATTACCGTTTTGATGGCAGGCAATTCCACATGATTGTTTAGCTGTCTAAAAGACAAAAACACATGGAGCTGGGACTCAAGCATGGCAGTAGAGCACTTGTGATACTCGAATGAGGAATGAGCTTGCCCAAGCACACCGATGCTTAATCGAGTATTGAGCAGTGGTGAGCACACTCAATCATCACTACTAACCATTACTATTTGTAAATGCAGTACCAAATGTATTCTTTTGTAGAGTTAGTTTGGATCAATATTCTCTTTGCTAAAGATTGCAAGGCAGTGTATTGTTCCATTGGGAGGTATACAAAAAAAGTTTCAGGCGCTAAGAAGTTGCAGTTAAATTCACAGTAAAATTCTCATATGAGCCGCATATTAGCATAAATTCCACCAGAGTTACCAAAGTCCATGAAAACTAGGTTACTATGACTGTATGCTTTCATTTGTGCTTTCTACTTGTCCTTTCATGTACTGTACCATACTTCTATGACACTAATGCTCATAGCGTCTCATGCCAGATGATTAGAAAGAGAATACATCATTTCAATCGACTGTTTGTCTAACATACAGAATGAAAGCATTCCCCTTCCCCCACTTATTTTGCCTGATACAGCTGAATATTTTATATGCTAATGTAAATTCTATTTTTGTTCCCGTTGGGATTTTAAGTGATTGTAATTGTTGCTCTTCAAAAGCCAAACAGATGATGATTGCTGCTTCATGAATATACCAAAAGAAACCCAGCATTGATTAAACCTGCCATCCACTTCATAATTATCTCTATTTTGTCTTGCTAAGGAGGAGAGAGATGGCAAATACTCTTCATTGAAAGCTACTTCAGTTATTTAAACATGTTTTTACAGAGGAAACAGGAGATGTTAAAAAAGGATAAATCATTTGAGCCCCCTTATTGGTCCAAGAAAGTATTTGTAAGGACAATGAGTGTGACAATCTGTAATTAAAAACTTATGTAGGTCAACATATTTCTCGTGATTTTTTTCTTTCTATCGCTGCCCGTTATGTTTTATACTATAATAAAAAATCTTATTGATTATTGTGTTAACATTTTACAAATATGTGATGATGGCATAAAGAAATTTCGAAACAAATTGATTTCTTATAATGACAAATAACGCGCACCCCTTTTCCCACAAGGTCAGCACTAAAGTATGGTCTTGCTTTCCTCATCCTTCACAATTTAACTTTAAAACTGGTTTAGGGGCATATACCAGACTAATGTATCCAGGTTGACAGGTTCATGAATTCTCTGTAACATGCCATGCACTTATTCTACCAGCAGTATAGAAGCTGGAATTATTTTCCCACACTTCCAAGTAAACATTGCTCTTGTCTTTATCCAATAGTTTGCCCCATCCCCTTCCCCCTTTACAAATTCATATATGGCACCTATTTCTATAAAAATATATCAATACTGCACCAAATTTGAATCAAGAAACAAATAGCCCCGAAAGTACAGATATATGAAAGGACCAGCCATAAAAGCTTTGGACAAAGGGAATATTGTCTTGATAGAATAGAAAATTATGTCAAAATGGCCAACAAATTATCACAAGTCAAAAATATCTTTGAGATTTTGAGATCTAATCCAACTGAGAGACACCTGTCTGAGTTGAAAATACTCTTGAAGGAAGCAAAGGAAAAGTATATGATCATAGATTTAATGTCTTATAGAACATATGATTTTTTAACTGCTTAGATATAATTTAACATACATTTTTTTCTCTTTTCAATTGTACCTTTTATCATCAAATAAAAGGCACCGCAATGGGTACTAACTGCGCACCTGCTTTTGCTAATTTATTTTTAAGGTGATGGGAAGATACTTTTTTGTGAAGATTTCTTATTTTTCAGAAGTGAGAGAGAGAGAATCTCCAGGCATGCTGGAACTATTCTGAGAATACTCAAACTACTCTGGGCATGCTCAGTGTGAAATACTGATCCAGTTTGGCCACACTCACCAACCATCTCAACGCATCAGGATGTTTTAAGCGCCACAATATGATTCATCCAAGGTGAAAACGAAAAGATGCACTCGTCTGCATGCGTCGAACACCTGATCCCACCTGAGGTCCCTGCAGCCCCATGTTAAGTATAGGGATGCATGCCTGATCAGGATGCATCAGGATTAAGACGGATACTGAAGCAAGACAGAAAAACGGTAGTGTGAAACCACCCTTATTCAGAATGATACAATACAAAATTATTTTCAATTTTTTTTTTCTATTTTAAATAGGAATGATATAAGAATGATTTTACACATAAAAAAGGGCAAAGACAGATCAATCATTTAGACTTGGCATCTCTTTTAACAGTGATCTGAACCTAAAGTCTGACATTCATAAAATTCAAAGCTCTTTTGGGGGAGTTAGCATCCACTGCATTTCCAGTAGAAATAACAAGTGGTCAATTTATTAAAGGGACTCAGCAAGGTCATGCTGCCAAATCAGTTCTGGGAAAATCTGTAAAAGGATTGGGGCTGAATATAGTCTCATCTCTGGCTTTTCTCATTGACTAGAACTTCTAACTAGAATATTTTCTTGCATCTTTATTTTCAGTGTTGCGGTGGTCAAAAAGTCTAAAAAAAACTGTAATTCTGGTGTTTACATTTTTTTTCTCATAATTCCTTTTACCAATCAGGTTAATTAATTATATATTTTTTATAGATCTGACTTTTATGAACATAGTAAAAACAAATATGTTTAAGTTTTAATTTGTATTTACTGTATTTTTAAATGGGGGAAAAGAGGGATGATTCAAAGTATTTATTTCATATTTAAAAATAAGTTTTCCAGTTTTCATTGTATTTATTATTCACATTAGGATACTTGAACCTGTGATCATCCAATCACTTGTGCTATATGCAACATTACAGTACTGCTGCTCAAAGCATATGAATGCTTGCCACAAGCTGGATTTAACAGGAGATAGGCATGAGGATCTTCAGAACATCGCTGGCTGTCATTACAATGTCACTTAGAAGTTCACACAGCTTTACTGTATGTGCAGTTGTTAATGGAAGATGATGGTTAAATATTACAGTGCATTCACAGTTCCTGAGCCTGCAGCAAAGTCAGGGAGGTAGTACATATGACTAGGGTTGAGTGAACCTGAACTGGAATGTTCGGGTTTGTACCGAATACCTAGTGTCCAATGCTGAACCCTGAACATGGACGTCTAACTGTACGGCTATATTCCTGCTCGAGTTTGTCATCCAAATAAAGCTTTTTGAAAGGCAGCAGAGCAGCCAATCAACAAGCTCTTAGGCTGTGGGAACTTCCGTATCCATTGTAGCCATGCAAAGTATTGTCCGTGAACCACATGACCCAGCCTGTGAGACAGGAGACAGCAGCCAGTCCCAGCAGTTGTTTTACAGCATATTTTTGGCAGAACAGGCTTCAAGAAAATGGTGCCCATGGTGGTGCCTGCACAGATTGAAATCTCAGATCATATTCTTGAAGCCCGTACCACTGAAATGTTCTTTAACACAACCGCTGGGACTGGCTCCTGCCTCACACTGCCTGCAGCATCACAGGGACATTTGTAGAATCGCCCAGACATCCGCCACAGCATGGCCCGTGACACCCGAGCACAAGCCACATCATTGCCCACCCAATGCCTCTTGTGACCCTGCTCAACTGTGCACCCCATCCCAGTAAGCTACAGCTAGATTATAGGATGCACAGATTATTGGGAGGAAAAGTGCGTTTTATAATCTGAAAAAGTACGGTAATCTTTAACCACTTTGCAGAAGGGTTTGTGCGTTAAGTTTTTTTTCTTATAAAAATTAATCTGTAAAATGTAAAATGGCCTGAGCTTGCCCTTTGCACCATGCAGATGCTGGCTTCCCAAGTGGCAAGTGTACTGTCTGAACATGTATTTAGTACGGCAGTGGGTTCATTACAAATTGTTGAAACTGAATGAAAATTGTTGCTCTGTTGCTAAACTTTGACACTCTTGTCTGTGTGAGTGAACTCTTAAAAATGGCTCTGTATTGGCCTTTTATTTAAATTGTGGCTCTGTGGGGTAAGTCTGACAATCTTGACTGTGTGTGTCAATTGTGAAAACAGCATATAAGGACGAAGTGTCGTACGATCCGCGCTGCTGCCAAAGGAAGACCAGGACAATGGATCATCTGGTTGAAGTACCGTATATACTCGTGTATAAGCCGAGTTTTTTTCAGCACAAAAATTGTGCTGAGAAGTGCCCCCTCGGCTTATAACACGAGTCAGTGACGGCTCAGAGTGTGGGGAGCCGGTGTTCGGGGGCTGGAGGAGGTGGGGGAGGCTGTAATAAAAGCGGGCGGTCACTTGCCCCCGCTCATTAGTGCAATGCAATATGCACTGCAATCCCCCTGTCCATCAGCGGCAGGGGGAGCGGTGCATATTACACTGCACTATGTCAGCGCTCCCCCTCCCAGTGGTATATACAGCTCTGCCCCCCCTGTGGTATATACATGCGCCCCCCCCTGTAGTATATACAGGCCCGCGTTGCTGCCGCACACCTGTAAAAGAATAGCTTTCATACTTATCCTCCTCGCTGTCACCGCGCGTGCATCCTCTGCTCTCCTTCCTGCTTGTACCCGGCGTCCATCCATGTGACCGCGCACCTGTAATGACGTCATTACTTGTGCGCGGTCACATGGATGGACGCCGGGTACAAGCAGGAAGGAGAGCGGAGGATGCGCGCGCGGTGACAGAGAGGAGGATAAGTATGAAACCTATTCTTTTACAGGTGTGCGGCAGCAACGGGGGCCTGTATATACCACAGGGGCGGGCTGCTGTATTTACCACGGGGGGGCTGCTGTATATACCACTGGAGGGTGCTGTACTACCATGGAGACTGCTGTATACTCCACGGAGACTCTGTACTACACGGGAGACTGCTGTATACTACCATGGAGAGGCTGCTGTATACTACCACTGGGAGGCTGTGTATATTCACTGGGCTGCTGTATATACCCTGGGGCTGCTGTATATACACAGCAGAGGAACGAGATCCACGCGTGACAGGGAGGATAATATAACCTATCTTTACAGTGTGCGGCAGCAACGTGGCCTGTATATACCACAGGGCGGCTCTATTTACACGGGGGGGCTGCTGTATTACCACTGGAGTCTGAATTCCACTGGGAGACTGCTGTATACTACCACTGTGGAGGCTGCTGTATACTACCACTGGGGAGACTGCTGTATACTACACTGGGGAGGCTGCTGTATACTACCACTGGGGAGGCCTGTATACCACTGGGTGGGCCTGTATACCACACTGCTTGGGGCTGTATACCTGTGCTGGGGTCCACCCTCGGCTTATACACTAGTCAATAGGTTTTCCCAGGTTTTGGGGCAAAAGTAGGGGGGTCAGCTTATACACGGGTCGGCTTATACACAAGTATATACGGTAGTTCTTTAATCCGACGCATTTCGGAGCTATTTCCCAGCTTCTTCCTCAAGGACATCCATTGTCCTGGTCTTCCTTTGGTAGCAGCGTGATCGTACCACACTTCGTCCTTATATGCTGATTTCCGACTGCGGTGACCCGTGGATATGTGGATCCAGCAGCAGCTACTGACTAAGTGTTCATACTGGTTGTGGGTTACACAACCAGATCAGGTGAGCAGGCCCTTGTCGCCATACATATACCTCTATATAATAGAGATAAGACCCTATTGCACATTTGTCTCATTTTTATTGTGAAAACAGTCTCAGTAACGGCCTTTTGGAAAATCCTGTACTGCTGACTTGTAGAGGACAGCCATCAGCATTACAAATCCAACTATGAGCTTTTTTACTGTAGCAACTGTAGTGTACTCTACTGGAGCTGGAATTTTGGTCCTGTGGGGGAACTGGGAATGAGCCCAACACAAATATAAAAACACAATTTAAACCCACGTCGAGTATAATGGGACCCTGGGCCTCTACATCTACTGGTGACAACGGTATTACTGTTTCGCTATTATACATGTGTTGTTATTATTCTAAGTCTTTCCACTGGTGATTTTATTTTTTTGATCTCTGAAATTAATTTATATCCCTCTCAGGAGAGAATGACTTGTAGTCAATAATATTATAACCTGTATTGTTTGTTATTATTTTCCACCTGTATTTCTGGTATATTTTTATACAGTTGCTACTATTTCCTATTATTTTTGCTCAGGTCTCCCCAGTCTATTTAAATTGTGTTTTTATATTTGTGTGGGCTCATTCCTGTTATTATGTATATCTACTTATTATTAATATGATTAATAAATATGTTTCCTTAATTTGGGGGGGGGGCTTATATCTATTTTCTTTGGTGTTTGTTGATACTTTTGATATTAAGCCTATCTGCTATTTAGGATTGTGATCTATTTGGTGTATCTGTGGGAAATTGGTAAAACATACATACATACTTACCTCCATACATCTCCATACATCACCATACATCTCCATACATCTCCAACCTGGTCTCCTGATACCTCCCCTCACACAATCTGAGCTCCTTTCAAGAGCTCCTTCTCTTCTCCTCTCGCATTTCCTTCTCCCACAACCACATAAAAGACTTTTCTCGTGCATCCGCCTTACTTTGGAACTCTCTCCCCCACCACATCAGACATTCTCCTACCCTAGGAACCTTCAAGAAAAACCTGAAGACCCACCTCTTTCTTCAAGCCTGCAGTCGACACTGAGACCTAATCCGCTACACCATCTCACCATCACCTCTCCCCCTCCTACTATCTCCGCATCCACCCCCTATAAACTGTGAGCCCTCGTGAACAGGATCCTCTGCCCTACTGTACCTGTATGATTTAATTGTCGTCATTTTATGTTCTTGCCCTTGTCTGCCCCTACATATGTAAAGTGCCAAGGAACCTAATGGCGCTATATAAATGTAGAATAATAATAAAACAAGCAGTATAATAATTGGTCCCCTGCTGGAAGTGCAGAGTTGGCACCTGAGGACCATAGGTATATATTTTCAACAATCCCTCAGCAAATCAGAAAAGCAGTGTGAGCCACAAGTCAGGCTCCAGTCACTTCTGCTTTTCAATTATTCCGCTGGCTTGGGTTCTATGGCCCAATCACTATAAAATTGTTACTCTATGGTGGATCTCCACCAATCTTGGCTGTGAGGGTCTACAGTAAAAACAGTCTCTGAGGTGGCCTTTTTAACACCTTTATGATCAAGGACATACCAAGATAAATCATTGGTCAGGCCCTCTCTTTGATGCAAGCTTACGCACTGAGAGCACATTATTCCCTACCCCTGTTGGCTGGTCTTATCTGATCAGCCATTATGTGCAGCTAACACGTACGACGCCTGTTAACCCATTATATCAACATGATGTAACAAGCCACAGTATTCACAGGAGATGATAATTTCTGCAGTAGAGAGCCGAACATCCAAACTGCAAAAGCGATCAGACACTGCAGTGCTGAGGTGCCCAAACGGGCCAAGTAAAATGAAGAAGGACTGAAAAAAGTTTTTGAAAATATGAAAAAAATTGAACAAAACATAAAAGTTCAAATCATTCCTCTTTTGCCCCACTGATAATAAAACTATAGAAAAAATAAACATATATTTGGTATAACTTTATTCAGACATGCCCAATGTATCAAAATATAAAATCAATCTGATTGGTAAACTCTGTAATGAACACAAAATGCCAAAATTAATGCTTTTGGTATCCGCAACATTGCAATAACATGTAATAATTGGTGATCAAAACATTGCATCTACCCCAAAAATGGCATAATTAAAAACATTAGGATGGTATCACACTGGCATATGCAAATGCAGTGCACCGAACACAGCCAAACGCTTGCGCACATGCGTTCCTATGTTTAATATGGGAACGCATGTGACTGCGTTTGGCTGTGTTTGCGTTTGGCTGCGCATAATTTGTGCGCCCTATGAGCGCACTCCGAACGCAGCTTGTTGCATTTTTTGTGTGTTCGCGGGTGCTCGTTTTATCTGCAAGCATCCGCAAGCACACAAACCATGCATTGAAGTCAATGGATCCGCAGTGTCCTCCGCATGACAGCGCAGGAGAACGCTGCGGATCACATTTAAATCTCTCCCAGTGGCCGCCACTGATCAGTGGTGGCCACCGGGAGATCAGCTAGAGCTGCCACTGATCTCCCGCTAGTGTCGGCGCAGGAGATTTGAAGAAACAGCTGATCTGACAGCTGTTTAAATCTCCCGCGCCAACACCGAATTTGTGATGTCGGTGCGGGAGATTTGAAACAGCGATCAGTTGTTTCTTACCTCCTGCACCGATATCACCTATTCGGTGTTGGCGCAGTAGATTTAAACAGCTGTCAGATTAGCTGTTTCTTCAAATCTCCCGCGCCGACACCGGGGGGGAGATCAGCTGTGGCTGGGAGGAGGAGATCTCCACCGCTGATCTCCACCTCCTGGCAACCGCCGAGACAGCTGATTGGCTGGCCGGGCTGCATACTAATGTGAACGCCTGCGGAGATTCTCCGCTGCGTCCACATCAGTATGGCTGCATTTGCACTGCGTTCGAGTCTGCGTGCCATATGCATGCAGCCACAAACGCCAGTGTGAAGCCAGCCTTAGCTCCAGACGCAGACCCCAGATTCTGAAAAATAAGAACACTATAGATCTCGGAAAATGGTGACAAATGTGCAATTCTGTTTCATTTTACAAATGACAGAATTTTTTAAAATCTCTTAGTTAAAAGTAAAAGTATATGTGTTTGCTATCTATGAACTCGTATTGACCAGGGAAATCATACTCATAGGTCAGGTTTACCATATAGTGAATATGGTAAGTAAAAAAAAAACACTGCGGATTTTCACTTTTTTTGCAATTTCACCGCACTTGAAATGTTTTTCCCATTTCCAGTACACTATATGGTAAAATGAAATACGTCATTCAAAAGTACAACTCATCCCACAAAAAACAAGTCCTCGTATAGGTTTATTGACATACAATAAAAAAGTTATGGCTCTTGGAAGAAGGGGGAGAAAACAACAAAAAGTGGAAAACGTTGTTGCTAGAGATGAGCGAGTACTATAATGCTCGGGTGCTCGATGCTCGGGCCGAGCATCCCAAGATACTCGTGTACTCGGCCCGAGCACCGAGCCCAATGTTATTCTATGGGACACCCGAGTATGTTTCTGGCATGACCCCCGGCAGCATGGATAAACCCTAAAAATGTCACAAAAGTATCAGAACAGTGCTCAAATTACATGGAAACAGCATGGGGAAGACCCCTGTAAGCATTTCAGACTCCAAGGTCACTGATGACAACAATGTTGTCAGAGTATTACGCCACTTTTACGGACTGTCAAGAAAATGTTACAAAATTAAACCAAAATGGATTTTCCTGGAGTAAATATTAAGGGCTCATACCCACTTGTGAGACAGAGTTGGTGTATGTTAGTTTTTTGGATTACATGAAAGATTTTTTTTTTTTTTAATTGTGTGGCACTCCTATGCCCCTGGGAAGAGACGTACATGAAGGCCTCTTTAAATAATGTGCCCATTTTAAGGAAGTGGGTCTTTTGTAGTATTGCCCTAGGCAGGGCAGCCAAAAATTGGGGGGTACCCCAATGCCCCTGGATAGAGAAGTGCATGAGTGCCTCTTTAAATATTGTGCCCATTTTAAGGAAGTTTGTCTTTTGTAATATTACCCTAGGCAGGGCAGTCAATAATTGGGAGGCACCCCAATGTCCCTGGAAAGAGACGTGCATGAGGGCCTCTTTAAATATTGTGCCCATTTTAAGGAAGTTTGTCTTTTGTAGTATTGCCCTAGGCAGGGCAGCCAAAAATTGGGAGGCACCCCAATGCCCCTTGATAGAGATGTGCATGAGGGCCTCTTTAAATATTGTGCCCATTTTAAGGAAGTTTGTCTTTTGTAGTATTGCCCTAGGCAGGGCAGCCAAAAATTGGGAGGCACCCCAATGCCCCTGGATAGAGACGTACATGAAGGCCTCTTTAAATATTGTGCCCATTTTAAGAAGGTGGGTCTTCTGTAGTATTGCCCTTTGCCAAGGCAGCCAAGAATTGGGAGGCACCCCAATGCCCCTGGAAAGAAACATGGAGGAGAGCCTCTAAATATTGTTTCCATTACAAAGGAGCGGGTCTCCTGTACTTGTAATGCCCATTCTGAAAGCATGGACTAAAACATTTACCCCTGGGGAGTATACATGAAACTACTGCCTAACTTTTGAACAGGAGCTTAAACAGGAATGGTTTTCACGGTCTGTGCTGCTGCTTTAATCAATGTACTTCACAACGGTTGTTTCTACCATCAGATTCCTTATTCAGCCATAACCAACGCGTTTCAGTGCTGTCCCAGCACCTTCCTCAGGGTACATTACATGGCACATACAAAAGATCTTTTTATATGTTTTACAGGGCGGATGTTGATCCTAACAGAAAAAAACTGTTACAAACGTCATTTTCCTTGGTCATATAAGTGTGTAAAAACACATCCAAGATATATTATGAAAGGATATCATTTCATAATATATCTTGAATGAGGTTATGTGTTTTTACACACTTATATGACCAAGGAAAATGCATGCACTCGTTACATTATACAAGGGAGGTTCCCTCATTTGTGACGTCATTGATGACGTTTGTAAGAGTTTTTTTCTGTTGGGATCAACATCAGCCCTTTAAGACATATAAAAAGATCTTTTGTATGTGCCATGTAATGTACCCTGAGGAAGGTGCTGGGACAGCACTGAAATGCGTTGGTTATGGCTGAACAAAGAATCTGATGGTAGAAACAACCCTTTTGAAGTACATTGATTAAAGCAGCAGTGCGGACCGTGGAAACCATTCCTGTTTAAGAAAAAAGCAAAAAAGATCAGCTCACCTTCTCTTCAGTCCCAGCGCACGGATCATGCAGTGCAGCAAGTGGTATAAAGGAAAAGCGAATGTCCAGCGTGGGAGATGTCCATAAAATATAACATTTATTCCATTTTTGTTAAAAGCACATAAGTCCAAAATCCATCGTTACATCCAGAGACACAAAAAACGGGTATTTTTTACCAGTGACAATCACAGGCTTATAGTGCATTAAAATCATACGCGTTTCAGCGGTCGCGCCGCCTTAATCATTGTGATAAGAATAAAATGAAAGAGGGCTGCTATAAAGGCCTGGGCCCATCAGGTTACACCCTCTATTTCCTGCAGACAACAGGAGCAGGGCAACACCTACTGATAATTAATGAGTGCAGCCTGAAATTTACATATGCTGATAGAATCTCAAGAAAAAAAAAAAAATGTACAAGGATTATAATAACCTGTCATCATTCATAATAATTCATCAGGTCTTGCCGGATATTCATACCTAGGGGGGCTCTGGATTTTAGTTGATACATCCACCACGTTTCTCTGTTGGTCAATTTTCGTTTTATATCTCCACCCCGAAACGGAGCCTTAACCCTTTCAATACCGCGGACCTCAAATGAACTGATATCCCCATTATGTTTATGGATGAAGTGTTTAGATGCAGCAGAGCTCTTACGAGTGATTTTATTCACTGCATCAGAATTAGGAGACACTTGTCTGATGCAGTGAATAAAATCACTCGTAAGAGCTCTGCTGCATCTAAACACTTCATCCATAAACATAATGGGGATATCAGTTCATTTGAGGTCCGCGGTATTGAAAGGGTTAAGGCTCCGTTTCGGGGTGGAGATATAAAACGAAAATTGACCAACAGAGAAACGTGGTGGATGTATCAACTAAAATCCAGAGCCCCCCTAGGTATGAATATCCGGCAAGACCTGATGAATTATTATGAATGATGACAGGTTATTATAATCCTTGTACATTTTTTTTTTTTTTTTTTTTCTTGAGATTCTATCAGCATATGTAAATTTCAGGCTGCACTCATTAATTATCAGTAGGTGTTGCCCTGCTCCTGTTGTCTGCAGGAAATAGAGGGTGTAACCTGATGGGCCCAGGCCTTTATAGCAGCCCTCTTTCATTTTATTCTTATCACAATGATTAAGGCGGCGCGACCGCTGAAACGCGTATGATTTTAATGCACTATAAGCCTGTGATTGTCACTGGTAAAAAATACCCGTTTTTTGTGTCTCTGGATGTAACGATGGATTTTGGACTTATGTGCTTTTAACAAAAATGGAATAAATGTTATATTTTATGGACATCTCCCACGCTGGACATTCGCTTTTCCTTTATTCCTGTTTAAGCTCCTGTTTTTCCCGCGGTTTTGGCGTGACGGTGGAGGTTCTGCAGCAGCTGCTAAAGCGCTCAAACTGGTTGTGGGTTTCACAACCTGAAAAGGTGAGTGGACCCCTATATAATCCACATACAAGCAAAAGTGTCTTTTTGATAAGGCACAATCTGCGCCTCTTTTGTCTCCTTTTATCTATAGTTACCTTTTGAATGGTTAGGGTCATCATCATAACTATGATGTAAATAAATTATGTTTTCATGGCATCATGAACCACGGTCGCACTGATCATGTGATGGTGGCGGATGAGGAGAAGGAGGAGCAGTACAGCAAGTAGCCAAAGTCATGAAGTGTGTACCCATGTGTGGGTGTGCGGAGGTGCATGGCAATTTACCAGCACAAAATTTAAATTACGCTATCATTTGGTGGTATTGTGGTGAAGTCAGGCCCAATCCAACCCTTGTTCATTTTGATCAGAGTCAGCCTGTCAGCATTTTCAGTTGACAGGCGGGTGCGTTTATCTGTAATGATTCCACCTGCAGCACTAAAAACACGCTCTGACAAAACGCTAGCAGCAGGGCAGGCCAGGACTTCAAAGGCGTAGAGAGCCAATTCCTGCCACATGTCCAGCTTGGATACCCAATAATTATAAGGCACAGAGGAATCTAGGAGCACTTTAGTACGATCGGCAAGGTACTCCCTCAGCAACTTTGGACGTTTGCAGTCCTTGTGACACTACCCTGCACCTCAGTGCCTGTGCTACGGGAGGTGCTAAGAAAAGTGTCCCAGATCTTTGAGAGTGTTCCCCTACCTCTTCTGGATTGGACTTGTGCCTCTCTCGGCCGGACGCCTTGGTTGTCCACCGAATCGTGACCTCTGCCGCTAGCGTTTTCAGAAGGAAATTTTTGGATTAATTACGCGACTATGGCCTTCTGGTACTGCAGCATTTTTGTAGACCTCTCTGCCTCGGGAATAAGAGAAATAAAGTTCTCCTTGTAGCGTGGGTTTAAAAGTATCACCGACCAGTAATGAGTGTCTACCAAGATGTTGATAACGCAAGGGTCACGAGACTGGCAGCGTAACATAAAGTCAGCCATGTGCGCCAGACTGTTAACAGGCAAGACTTCAGGGTCCTCACCAACAGCATGATTGGCCATGCTGGCCTCATCACGCTCCTCCTCCTCCTCTCCCCTGTCCTCTGGCCATCCACGCTGAACCGACGGTATGACGGTTGTGCATGTATTACTGTCAATTCCGCCTGAAAGTAGCTCTATTTCTTCATCCTCCTCCTCCTCGTCATTGTACTCCAATGCACGTTGGGATGAGATGAGGCTGGACTGTGTGTAATCACCCAGTACGGTTTCTTGCTCCAACTCATCGTGCTCCGCCTGCAATGCATCATCTTTGATTTTGAGCAGAGAGCCTTTTAGAAGACAAAGAAGCAGGATGGTGATGCTAATGATGGAGTCATCGCCACTCACCATCTTGGTGGA
Source organism: Allobates femoralis (assembly GCA_033576535.1). Classification (NCBI taxonomy): domain Eukaryota; kingdom Metazoa; phylum Chordata; class Amphibia; order Anura; family Aromobatidae; genus Allobates; species Allobates femoralis. The sequence goes on from JARQOC010000003.1 coordinate 501,641,333, forward strand.
GTCCTCAAAGTTTTGGAGGACGGTACATATGTCGGACATCCATGTCCACTCCTGAGGTGTTATGTGTGGAGTTTGAACCGTATACCGATGGCCTAGTTGATGCTGGTACTCAACAACTGCCCTCTTCTGCTCACAAATCCTGACCAACATGTGCAGTGTGGAATTCCAACGTGTGGGGACATCACACACCAGTCTGTGAGCCAGAAGCTGCAAACGCCGCTGAAAGCCGGCAAGGGCAACAGAAGCAGTAGGTGACTTTCTAAAATGGGCTCACAGGCGGCGTACTTTGATGAGCAGATCCGACAGGTCCAGGTATGATTTAAGAAACCGCTGAACCATGAGGTTGAGCACATGGGCCACGCATGGAACATGTGTCAGCTCGCCTCGCCTCAGAGCCGCCACCAGGTTCCAGCCATTGTCCCACACGACCATGCCTGGCTGTAGGTTCAGCAGTGTGAGCCAGTGATCTGCCTGCTGTTTCAGAGCTGTCCACAACTCTTCAGCATTGTGGGGTTTGTCACTTACGCATATTAGCTTCAGCACAGCCTGTTGCTGGCAGTGCTGCAGGGCTTCCAGCTTGGAACTGGTGTGGAGGGTGAAGTGGAGGAGGGGGAGGAGGAGGAGGAGACTGAGGAGCATGACGTTCCAGAGCTGTACACCAGGGGTGGGGAACTCCAGTCCTCGAGGGCCGCAAACAGTGCAGGTTTTCAGGATTTCCTTAGTATTGCACAGGTGATAACATAATCACTTGCACTGGTGATGATTCCAACCCCTGTGCAATACTAAGGAAATCGTGAAAACCTGAACTGTTTGCGGCCCTCGAGGACTGGAGTTCCCCACCCCTGCTGTACACTGTGGGTGAAACCCTGACTGAGTTAGGGCCTGCAATCCTTGGTGTCGGAAGGACGTGTTCCGTCCCATGCTCAGACTGGGTCCCGGTTTCCAGAATATTAACCCGGTGTGCCATCAGCGAGATGTACCGACCCTGCCCACAAGCACTTGTCCACGTGTCCGTGGTTAGGTGGACTTTGACTGAAAATGCGTTGTTAAGGGCACGTCTGATGTTTTGTGACACGTGGTTATGTAATGTGGGGACGGCACACTGGGAGAAATAGTGGCGGCTGGGGACCGAGTAACGTGGGACCGCCGCCGCCATCAGGTCGCGGAATGCTTCCGTCTCCACTAGCCTAAAAGGCAACATTTCCTGCGTAAGCAGTCGCGAGATGTGTGCATTTAGAACTGTGGCATGTGGAGCGTTGGCAGCGTATTTGCACCTGCGTTCCAAAGATTGGTTTATGGATAACTGAACGCTACACTGGGACAAGGACTTGGTTGATGATGGTGCTATTTCTGCTTGTGCAACTACAGGTGAAGGACAGGAGGCATCTTCGCATGCAGTATGGTCAGGGGATAGTCTTGCACGCACAACAGTGGAAGACGTAGCTGTGTCACCCGCAGACACTGCTCCTGGACTCTGGTGTACATTCTACAAAGTCGGGTGATTTGCTGACATGTGCCTGATCATGCTGGTGGTGGTCAGGCTGCTAGTTTTGCTACCCCTTCTGATGCTGGTATGGCAGGTGTTGCAAATGGCCTTCTTGGAATTATCTGCAGACACCTTAAAAAACAGCCAGACTTGGGAAGACTTAACAGTTGTACTGGCAACTTCTGTTGTGTTGTTGTTCCTGGGAATGGTTGCCTGCCTTCTGCCTGTGGCCACCACCCTGCTTCTTCCGGCCTGTTGTGATGCTACACCTAACTCCCCCTGTGCACTGCTGTCCTCACTCTGCATGTCCTCCTGCCAAGTTTGGTCAGTTACTGGATCATCCACCACGTCGTCTTCCACTTCCGCACCCTGGTCCTCCTCTTGACTTTCTGGCAATTGTGTCTCATCATCATCCACCTCTTGTTGAGACACGTTCCCACCGTTGCCTTCGTGAGACCGTGGCTGCTCAAATATTTGTGCATCAGTACAAACGATCTCCTCATGACCCACTTCAACTGGAGCTGGCGAGAGGGCAGAATCTAAGAATGGATAAGTGAACAGCTCTTCAGAATGTCCAAGTGTGGGATCAGTTATGTCCGGGTCCGGGCACTCGGCATGGTGGGAGGAAGGAGGATCAGGGTGTGGAATGTGCGGTCCAGTCTCACGGCTACTCACACTTGACCGTGTGGAAGACAGGCTGCTTGTGGTGGTGCAAAACTGACTGGAAGCATTATCCGCTACCAACTAACAACCTGTTGACACTGGTCTTGATTTAATAGTGGTGTACTGATGCGGTCCCCTAGAAATTGGGACAGGAAGGTCGAGCAAGATGATGTGGGCATTTGTCGTGGCACAATTTGAGCTTGCACACAGCCTTGGCCTCTGCCTGCACCACCATCACGTCCAGTTCTTTGTCCCTTGCCACCGGCCTTGCACATTTTCAATGTTGTGCTGCCTGTATACAGCTAAATGAAGGCGTCCAAACGATGGTTTTTAGCTGCACACTGAGATTACAGATTAGAGCGGTTTAATCCCGGCAGCTGGAACGGTCAGACACAAACGCTGACACGTATACAGTGTTTTGGCGTATACTACTTGGAACTACAAGCCACTCCTGCCGCACTAAGATGGTAAATGAATACACACAAGTGTTGGTTTTAGCTGCACACTGAGATTACAGATTAGAGCAGTTTAATCCCGGCAGCTGGAACGGTCAGACACAAATGCTGACGAGTATGCAATGTTTTGGCGTATACTAATTGGAGCTAACCCCTTACTGCCTATAGAGAGCTAAATTAAGTCTTAAAAAGACTGTTTTGGAGATTTCCAGCCTGTACACCAGCCCCAGATGTGATGCAGACTGGTATACTAGCACAAGAAGTTTGCTATATACCCTGCCTCCCTTCCTGCCTGTATACAGTTGTATTAGTCCTCAGAAGGACTGTTGTGGTATTAGATTAGCAGCCCTGCACCTACACTAGCTGAAAGGCCACAAATCTGTTGCTGAATCAGCAGCACCTCTCCCTACACTGTCTGTCTATCTGTGGAGCACAGTGATGAGCACAGCGAGGTCAGGTCTTATAAAGACTTGATAACGCTGTACGGCCAGCCAATCACTGTAATGCCACAACCAACATGGCTGTGGCATTACAATGTCTGTCAGCCAATCCCTGCATGTGGGCTGACTCTGTAAAGAGCGCCAACATGCAGGGAGGTGGACCCCGAGCATAGCACGAGTATCGCGGGATTTCTCGGTAGTCGCCGAGTACCCCGAGTACGAAGATATTCTTGCAAGTACTGAGTAGTCACAAGCATACTCTCTCATCCCTAGTTGTTGCTCTGGTGTGGATTTCTACCAATCTTGGCTATAAGGGTCAACAGGAAAAACAGGCTTTATAGGGGCCCTCTTACAAATTGTGTGCTCTGTGGAGGATCTCTGCCAATTTTGGCTGTGATGATATACAGGGAAAACAAGCTCTTTTGGGGCCCTGTATAAAATGTGTTGCTCTTCACGGAAGCTATGCCAATATAGAATGTGTGTGTCAACTCTGAAAACAGGGTCTGTTGGGGTCTTTTGAAAACATTTTTTCTCTGTTGCTAAGCTAGTTCAATATAGGATGTGTTGATCAACAGTGAACACAGGCTCTGTAGGTGTCTTTTTTTCATTCTTATCCTTGGGGGAAATATACAAATTAAGGCTGTGTGAGTTAACAGTGAAAACAGGCTTTTCTATTTATTTATTTATTTATTTATTTTTTAATTGTTGTTTTGTCGGGAAATTCTGGCAGTCTGACAGACTGTGTGTGCAAGCTCACATGCATGACAATAAAACAACCGTGGATAACAAAGCCAAACCCATTCATTGCTACCCTTTACATGAAATTGCACATTTTGCGTGGCATAATCACATCCACTTTCTTTTCAACCTCCTCCCCTACCTAGATCTCAGCCTCCTGGTTGAAGGAATTTATTTATTTATTTTAAAATATATTGCAATCTGAGAGTCCTCAGTGGTTGATACCTTTTAATGGCTAACTGAAAAGATGGTAAACATAGCAAGCTTTCGAGACGACTCAGGTCTCTTCTTCAGGCTGATAATGACACAAATTCTGAAGACACATACATTTATACATAAGCAATAGAGAAAAAAAAAAAAAAAAAAGGGGAAAGAAGAGAACAGAAAAAAAAATGGCAAAACAGTGTTATATGCTCTGGTGGATATGACAGGTGACGCAAAGCAGAGTCGGGTAGGGAGGGGTGGAGGAGCAGGGACAGAGAAAGCAGATTTCTAAGATAAGCGGAACCAATGTATTAGGTAGATGGTTAGTAACCCATGGAGACCTGAAAATACTTAGTCTGCTCTCCACAACTTAACTAAGTGACAGAGTTCACAGAAGTGTCAGGAGTTCATTGTCCTATGATTTCAGTGTGTAGCAAGCTGTCTCCAAATGCACTTTCATTTTATATATAAAATGCATGAATCTGCTATCCCCAAATGTCCGTTCATTTTACATAGAATCCCATAAATCCATGTGAAATATTTAATCCGGTTTCGAGTGTGTTGAAGGTTGTTATCAATTTGTATTCCCAAATTCTTCTCTCTCTCTCTGAGATTTGAAGTCACTCTTTAAAATGAGCAGCCTCATATCGGATTCAGTGTTGTGGTCAGAGCTGCAAAAATGTTTTGCTACAGGTAGATCCATACGCTTTTCTTTTATTGAGTGGAGATGAGAATTCATTCTTGTTCTGAATTGTAATCCGGTCTCACCTACGTACATGCCACCTGTTGGGCATTTGGTACATATGATTAAATACACCACATTGCTTGTAGTGCAGCTGAAGTTACCTGGGATCTTGTAGTCCTGATCTGTCCCAGGAATCCTTATCTTGTCGGTTGTCATTATAGATGAACAGGTTTTGCACTTTCTCTCATTGCAGGGAAAGGTTCCTGTTGCTGCTGGAGAGGACAGGGCGCTTCTCACAATGATGTTTTTTTAGATTCGGAGGTTGTCTAAAACACAAGAGTGGGGGATCCGGAAATATTGATTTTAGTCGGGCATCTTTTTGTAGCAGTGGTTGCAGTTTCCGTGCAGCTCCTCTTAGCACCTCCAGACTTGGATTGTAGGTGACTACAAGAGGAACTCTGTTGTTCTCTTCTCTAGTTTTGTAATGTAGGAGATGATTCCTTGATATTCTGGTGGCTCTTGTAATCTGGTTCTCGATTGTTCTTGGATGGTAGCCCTGGTTCAAAAAGGTCTTTCTGAGGTCCTCAAGGTGATTGTCTCTATCTGTAGGGTTGGAACATATCCGATTGTATCTGATGGCCTGGCTGTACACAATAGAGTTTTTTATGTGCTTTGGATGAAAGCTGTCCCATCGGAGATATGTTGGACGGTCAATTGGTTTCCGGTACAAGGATGTCTCTATTTCATTGTTCTGTAGCTTAATGATGGTGTCCAGAAAGCTGACTTCAGTGCAGGAGTAGTTGAGTGTTAAGTTAATGGTGGGGTGAAATTGATTAAAGTGTTCGTGGAACGTCTTCAGCTGTTGCTCAGACTCCGTCCAGATGATCAAGATGTCATCAATATAACGGTAGTAAGCCAGAGGCCTGATAGGGCAAGAGGATAAAAAGTCACCTTCAAGCTTGGCCATGAAAAGGTTTGCATATTGTGGAGCCATTTTGCTCCCCATTGCTGTGCCAGTCTCCTGTAAATATATGTTGTCGTCAAATCTAAAGTAATTGTGCGTGAGGATGAATTTTGTGAGTTCTACCACAGAGTCAGCATCAATCCCTGTGATCTCCAGGAAGGTTTTGCAGTCATTTAATCCATCCTGGTGTGGGATGTTGCTGTACAGAGATTCCACGTCCATGGTGGCGAGGATGGTTCCTTCTGGTAGAAGACCTATTGCTGACAGTTTATTCAATAGGTCAGTTGTGTCCTGAATGTAGCTGGGTGTCTCTTTTACCAGGGGTTTGAGAACACACTCTATCCACCCAGAAATTTGCTCCGTGAGGGTGCCCACACATGAAATGATTGGTCTCCCTAGATTTCCTGGTTTGTGAATTTTGGGAAGCATGTAGAATGCTGGTTTCTTGTCTACCTGACGTATCCGTAAGAGCTGATGACCTTCTACCAGTAAGTCCAAGAACAGGCACATTCTACATGCTTCCCAAAATTCACAAACCAGGAAATCCAGGGAGACCAATCATTTCATGTGTGGGCACCCTCACCGAGCAAATTTCTGGGTGGATAGAGGGTGTTCTCAAACACCTGGTAAAAGAGACACCCAGCTACATTCAGGACACAACTGACCTATTGAATAAACTGTCAGCAATAGGTCCTCTACCAGAAGGAACCATCCTCGCCACCATGGATGTGGAATCTCTGTACAGCAACATCCCACACCAGGATGGATTAAATGCCTGCAAAACCTTCCTGGAGATCACAGGGATTGATGCTGACTCTGTGGTAGAACTCACAAAATTCATTCTCACGCACAATTACTTTAGATTTGACGACAACATATTTACAGGAGACTAGCACAGCAATGGGGAGCAAAATGGCTCCACAATATGCAAACCTTTTCATGGCCAAGCTTGAACGTGACTTTTTATCCTCCTGCCCTATCAGGCCTCTGGCTTACTACCGTTATATTGATGACATCTTGATCATCTGGACGGAGTCTGAGCAACAGCTGAAGACGTTCCACGCACACTAATCAATTTCACCCCACCATTAACTTAACACTCAACTACTCCTGCACTGAAGTCAGCTTTCTGGACACCATCATTAAGCTACAGAACAATGAAATAGAGACATCCTTGTACCGGAAACCAATTGACCGTTCAACATATCTCCGATGGGACAGCTTTCATCCAAAGCACATAAAAAACTCTATTGTGTACAGCGAGGCCATCAGATACAATCGGATATGTTCCAACCCTACAGACAGAGACAGTCACCTTGAGGACCTCAGAAAGACCTTTTTGAACCAGGGCTACCATCCAAGAACAATCGAGAACCAGATTACAAGAGCCACCAGAATATCAAGGAATCAACTCCTACATTACAAAACTAGAGAAGAGAACAACAGAGTTCCTCTTGTAGTCACCTACAATCCAAGTCTGGAGGTGCTAAGAGGAGCTGCACGGAAACTGCAACCACTGCTACAAAAAGATGCCCGACTAAAATCTATATTTCCGGATCCCCCACTCTTGTGTTTTAGACAACCTCCGAATCTAAAAAACATCATTGTGAGAAGCGCCCTGTCCTCTCCAGCAGCAACAGGAACCTTTCCCTGCAATGAGAGAAAGTGCAAAACCTGTTCATCTATAATGACTACCGACAAGATAAGGATTCCTGGGACAGATCAGGACTACAAGATCCCAGGTAACTTCAGCTGCACTACAAGCAATGTGGTGTATTTAATCATATGTACCAAATGCCCAACAGGTGGCATGTACGTAGGTGAGACCGGATTACAATTCAGAACAAGAATGAATTCTCATCGCCACTCAATAAAAGAAAAGCGTATGGATCTACCTGTAGCAAAGCATTTTTGCAGCTCTGAGCACAACACTGAATCCGATATGAGGCTGCTCATCTTAAAGAGTGACTTCAAATCTCAGAGAGAGAGAAGAATTTGGGAATACAAATTGATAACAACCTTCAACACACTCGAAACCGGATTAAATATTTCACATGGATTTATGGGATTCTATGTAAAATGAACGGACATTTGGGGATAGCAGATTCATGCATTTTATATATAAAATGAAAGTGCATTTGGAGACAGCTTGCTACACACTGAAATCATAGGACAATGAACTCCTGACACTTCTGTGAACTCTGTCACTTAGTTAAGTTGTGGAGAGCAGACTAAGTATTTTCAGGTCTCCATGGGTTACTAACCATCTACCTAATACATTGGTTCCGCTTATCTTAGAAATCTGCTTTCTCTGTCCCTGCTCCTCCACCCCTCCCTACCCGACTCTGCTTTGCGTCACCTGTCATATCCACCAGAGCATATAACACTGTTTGCCATTTTTTTTGTCTGTTCTCTTCTTTCCCCTTTTTTTTTTTTTTTTTTTTCTCTCTATTGCTTATGTATAAATGTATGTGTCTTCAGAATTTGTGTCATTATCAGCCTGAAGAAGAGACCTGAGTCGTCTCGAAAGCTTGCTATGTTTACCATCTTTTCAGTTAGCCATTAAAAGGTATCAACCACTGAGGACTCTCAGATTGCAATATATTTTTCTATCTACTGGCTAACACGTTATAAATATTTTTTACCTCATCATTTATTTATTTTAAAATCTATGTTATTTTAAAAGGGGTATTCTTTGTTCTGTGAGGAAACTCTTGCAATTTTGGCTGTGAATGTAAACTCTGAAAAAAAGCTGTAAAATGGCATTTTAAAAATTGTTCATCTATGGTAGAACTCATCCAAGCTTCGTGGTGGACCACCAGCTTGATCTCAAATACAATTACAAGCTTTTTAACTGCAACTACTATAATATACGCCAGAGGAGTTAAAATTTAGGCTTTGTAGGGAGAACTTGGAAAAAAGGCTCTGTAGCAGCCTTTTTTTTAATTGTTGGTCTATGGGGGGAACTTTTCCAATTTTGGCTGTGATGGTCAACTGTGAAAACAGGCTATGTAGGGGTTAATGTACTGTTGGCTGTGCTGCAGGCATAAATCATTTTATCAAATGTCCTACCACCATCAAGGATTGCTTGACATTTTTTTGTCTGTGTTCCTTCCTACTACTACCAAACTTCTCTAACTCCTCATCCAGTCTGCTTATCACCTGCACAACCAGATTCATCACCGCCAGAGGTAAATGACAGCAGGCTGTTGTCAAACTCATCTGCATTTTGGCAATTTCAGATTTTAGTAAGATTGAAATATAATTCAATTTCACTCTAATTTATTCACTTATCTTTACTAAATGACATTTGTGATGAGACTTAAAGGTGAGTTCTTTCCTGCAAGAAAAGCCAATTGTTAGGGTTCCCAGCATAGTACACTCTTTTTGAAAATTTGCCATACCGCCGTCATTGGTGTGGGCATTGTGTGAGCAGTTTAATTCCATGACCAGTCTTCAATAAAATTGCAATAGAGGTAGGCCATTCCCATAACAAGATTTTGGCTGAATGACTTCTTCATTAGGTGGAGATCTCGATCTGTGTATGTGCCGGCCATGCCAATGATGAGGAAGTGAAATTTAGGTACGACGGCAAGTCGCTGAATAATCATGGACCTGTCATAGAAACACAGGAGGCAAGCAGGGGGTCAAAGGAGCAGAAGAAGACCCTACTCCCAGTACCTTTCTGATGCCCTGAAATAACATTGTAAGACAACCACAAAGAATGATTAAACAAGAACCACAGATCAGATTCTATCACTAAAGATATCCATTCAATCAGTATAATAGCACCATCATGACCATGCCTTAACTTTATAATGCTAAATCATGCTGAAAGATTCTGTTTAAGCTTGTACTTAGAGTTACTTCACTAAATGCAGAGCAGGAAAAGCTACATAGTCATACTACACATAGGTGGTCAATGTGGCACATGGCAGCCAGTCTACTATGGACTGCTGTTACCTCCCTATTCAGCACATCAATAAGACTTGGAGAATTTTAGTCTGCCAGATGACATTGATTAGCCTGCCATCTGACTGACCCTACCGCTCGTCCCAGTATATTGCAAAGAAGCTGCCAAGCCAGTGAACTTATCAGTATTGTAGTGTGTTTGAGACTGTAGCTTGGACTAATTTTAGGTTCCAGTCTGAAATATGAAGGATGCTTGAGAGAAAACATCAGGGTTAAATATGATGTAGGGGTCTCAACCGGAAATCTGAGTTCATTTCATTGTTCTGAGCCTAGGGTCTGAATTCATCTTGAGGGTCTCAATTAACTTCAAATAATGCACTTAAAATGTATTTATTTTTTTACTAAGATATTAGTTCTCATGATGAGTCTGGATTTTGAAATAATTTTGAAAGTCTGAATACATTAGGAGGCACAATGCAAATGGGACAAATACATATATCAGTGCCTAGTGTTGAATGAATTGTAAATACAATCCTGTAATGCCACTAAGCAAACTCAATATCAATTATAGCTAAAAACTGCCATCGCCAGGGGCGTAACTACAATAGGTGCTGGGGTTGCGATCGCACCCGGGCCCTGCAGCCTAGGGGGGCCCCAAATGTCCCTTTGCCCCATAGAGAAAGACTAATATTATTAAAGATTTGCAATAATGGGGGGCCCCGTTGGAGCTTTTGCATCGGGGCCCCTGGGCCTGAAGTTACGGCACTGGCCATCGCAGTTTTCATTATATGATCTGTCTACTTTTTGTCTAGATAAACCACATCTCCTTGATATTGGCAATATTGAATTTTGTCAGCAACTCTGAGTAAATTGTTTTGGGTTATATAGTTATATAGAGCCTATTGATTAGAGTAACAGATTTGAAAATTGATATTCTATTTGCATCAACTTTTGAATTATGCCTCAATCTTTCAGCTCAACCTTTGAAAAATAGAAAAATAAGAAGTGTTCATTTATGGGGTTTATTTTTTGCAATATAGTGCATGGATAAAATTACATTTTATAAAAAAAAAAAATTAAAAAAGTAAGGAACTATTTGAAAATGAAATGAAAATGAAACTTAATGAAGCATTTTATAATAAAGGTTACATATTTAAAATACTGCAGAAACATGTAAACTTGTAGCTAGATGCAATGCTTGTTAAATAGCACAAACTCAAATGTATAGACAGATGACAAGCTAATCATCAATTTCATTTTTAGTTTTTTATTCTATCTTACAGCAAGTATGGTCACAATAAAGGCCAAATTCACACATCCACGAAAAAAAGGCTAGAGGTGTGTTCATAGAAATCATGAGGCTCCATAACAGAAGTTCTAATAACCCCCACACTCATCAAAAAAAAATTTGGTAGTTTCACAGATCATATCCCACAACTTTGCAGCCCTTACAAAGTAATTTGTCCCTATTGAACTATTAAAGCCCTTTAGTGTTTTTACACTCTAAAATACTCCATTCAATGGCTCCCATAAAGTATGATGCCAATAAATGTGCCCCTTAAACACAGTAAGATATCCCATCATGACTTAATCAAAATTACCCTCCACACACATTATGATGACCAAAAAGTACCCCCGCAAATTATGATTCCCACACATTAAACCGAACACAATACACAACCCTCTATACAATATGATGGGCCCTCCATACAGTATAGTGGCCCTCCATGTATTATAGTGGCTTTGATATAAACATCCACATTGCATAATGTCCTGCACACATTATAATGGACTTCACATAGCCATCCAGATAGTTTAACGGTCACCACACAACCCTCCAGACAAAATTACGGTGGGTACGAAAAGTATTCAGACCCCTTTAAATTTTTCACTTTTTGTTTCATTGCAGCCATTTGGTAAATTCATAAAAGTTAATTTTTTTTCTCATTAATGTACACTCTGCACCCCATCTTGACATAGAAAAACCAGAAATGTAGAAATGTTTGCTAATTTATTAAAAAAGAAAAACTGAAACGTCACATAGTCATAAGTCTTCAGACCCATTGCTCAGTATGGAGTAGAAGAACCCTTTTGAGCTAGTACAGCCATGAGTCTTCTATGGAATAATGTAACAAGTTTTTCACACCTGGATTTGGGGATCCTCTGCCATTCTTCCTTGCAGATCCTCTCCAGTTCTGATAGGTTGGATGGTGAACGTTGATGGACAATCATTTTCAGGTATCTCCAGAGATGTTCAATTGGGTCTAGGGCAGTGCTCTGGCTGAACCAGTCAGGAATGGTCACAGTGTTGTTCTGAAGCCACTCCTCGGTTATTTTAGCTGTGTGCTTAGGATCACTGTCTTGTTGGAAGGTATGCCTTCAGCCAAGTCTGAGGTCCAGAGCACTCTGGAAGAGGTTTTCATCCAGGATATCTCTGTACTTTGCCATATTCATGTTTCCTTCAATTGCAACCAGTCATCCTGTCTCTGCAGCTGATGAACACCCCCATAGCATGATGCAGCCACCACCATGTTTCACTGTTGGGATTGTATTGGGCAGGTGATGAGCAGTGCCTGTTTTTTTCCAGATATACCGCTTAGAATTATCACCAAAAAGTTCTACCTTCGTCTCATCAGACCAGAGAATCCTATTTCTCAAAGTCTGGGATTTCTTCATGTGTTTTTTTTTTACAAACACTATGCGTGCTTTCATATGTCTTGCACTGAGGAGAGGCTTCCATCGGGTCACTCAGCCATAAAGGCCGGACTGCATGTCAGCCACAGTGATCTTGGGGTTTTCCTCATCAAGGCTCTTCTCCCACAGTTGCTCAGTTAGGCTGGATGGCCAGGTCTGGAAAGAATTCTGGTGGTCCCAAACGTCTTCCATTTAAGGATTATAAAGGCACTGCGCTCTTAGGAACCTTAAGTACTGCAGAAATTCTTTTGTAACCTTGGCCAGATCTGTGCCTTACAACAATTCTGTGTCTGAACTTCTTGGGCAGTTCCTTTGACCTCCTGATTCTTATTTGGTTTAACATGCACTGTGATCTGTGAGGTCTTAGATGGACAGGTGTGTGCCTTTCCAAATCAAGTCCTATCAGTTTAATTAAACACAGCTGGACTCCAATGAAGTAGTAGAACCATCTCAAGGAGGATCACAAGGAAATGGACAGCATGTGACTTAAATATGAGTGTCTGACCAAAGGGTATGAATACTTACTGAACATGTCCATTCCTCTACGCATTCCCTCCTCTTGTGTTAATTCCAGCCGTCCTGCAGAAGATTCAGGAAGACTTAGCCAGGGTCATCATGATAGCTCCTTTCTGGCCCAGGAGGGCGTTTTTTTTGGCTGTGCCACATGTCCATAACTGATCCCTCGACCCTACCAGTATCCCAGGCCCTTCTCTCTCAGGATCCAGTTCATCATCCACAAGTCTCGAGTCTTTGACTGACGGTGTGGAACTTAAGAGGAGGCTCCTTATGTGCAGAGGCTTTTCCATTGGATTGGTTGACACACTTTTGAGGAGTAGAAAGCCAGTCACTATCAATATTTATGATAAGGTGTGGAAAAAAGTCTTGTCCTGCTCAGGGGCAAGCCCTGAGGGGGATGCTCCTGTTACGGCTACATAATAACATAGTAACATAGTTTTTAAGGTTGAAGGAAGACTTTTAGCCCATCTAGTTCAACCCATAGCCTAACATGTTGATCTAGAGGAAGGCAAAAAAAAAACATGTGGCAACACTAAGCTTCACAGTGGGGAAAAAAATTCCTTCTTGACTCCACATATGACAATCAGTTCCCTGGATCAACGCGCTATCAAGAATCTAGTATATATAACCGGTAATATTATGCTTTTCAAGAAAGGGAACTAGGCCCTTCTTAAACTTTAGAAGTGACTCACTCATTACAACATCATGTGTCAGAGAGTTCCATAGTCTCACTGCTCTTACAGTAAAGAATCTGCATGTGTGATTATGATTAAACCTTCTTTCATCCAGACATAGAGGATGCCCCCATGTCCCCATGTCAGGCCTAAGAGTAAAAAGATCATTAAAAAGGTCTCTGTACTGTCTCCTCATATATTTATACATTTTTATAACATCACCCCTAAACTAAATAACCCCAAATTAAATAACCTGTCTTGGTATTGCAGACCCCTCAGTCCTCTAATAACCTTGGTTGCTCTTCTCTACACCCGCTCTAGTTCAGCTATGTCTTTCTTATACACCGGAGAACAGAATTGTACACAGTATTTTAAGTGTGGTCGCACTAGTGACTTGTATAGAGGTAAAATGATGTTCTCCTCATGAGCAACCATGCCTCTTTTAATGCATCCCATTATTTTATCTGCCTTTGCAGCAGCTGCCTGACACTAGCCACTAAATGTGAGTTTGTTGTCTACCCATACACCCAGGTCTTTTTCAGTGATAGTTTTGCCCAGTGTTTTACAATTAAGCACATAATTATACATTTTATTTCCTCTGCCCAAGTGCATGACCTTATATTTATCCCCATTAAAGCTAATTTGCCATTTATCATCCCAAGCTTGTAGTTTACATAAATCCTCCTGTAATATAAAATTGTCATCCTCTGTATTGATTACCCTGCAGAGTTTAGTGTCATCTGCAAATATTGAGATTCTACTCGGTATGCCCACTACAAGGTCATTAATAAATATGTTAAAACGAAATGGGCCCAATACTGACCCCTGTGGTAACCCACTGTGAACTGTGACCCATTCTGAGTGTGTTCCATTAATAACCGCCCTTTGTTTCCTATCACTGAGCCAGTTCTTAACCCACTTACACATATTTTCCCCTATCCCTATTGCTCTCATTTTTTGTATCAACCTTTTGTGTTGCACCATATCAAAAGCTTTTGAAAAGTCCATATACACCACGTCCACTGCATTTTTTTGGTCCAGTCCTAAACTTTTCTCTTCATAGAAGCTTTCCAAATTAGTTTGACAGGAACAGCCCCTAGTAAACCCATGTTGATATTGGGTCACCAGGCTATTTTTTTTCAGATACTCCAGTATAGCATCTCTTAAAAAACCCTCTAGGATTTTACCCACAATAGATGTTAAGCTTACTGGCTTATAATTTCCAAGTTCAGTTTTGTGTCACCTTTTTGATGATTGGCACCACATTTGCCATATGCCAGTCCTGTGATATAGACCCTGTTATCATGGAATCTTTAAAGATTAAAAATAATGGTATATTTATGATTGTACTTAATTCCTGCATTACTCTGGGGTGTATCCCATCCGGGCCTGGTGATTTGTCAACTTTAGTGATTTTTAGACGGTGCCATACTTCCTGCGGGGATAAGCAGGTGACATTTAATGAAGAATTTTTGTTATAACTGATCATGCTGTCTGTCATGGGATTTTCTTGTGTAAACACTGTTGAAAAAAAGTCATTTAGCAAATTGGCTTTTTCCTCATCCTCATCCACCATTTTACCAGACTATTTTTAAGGGGACCAACACAATCATTTTTTAGTTTCTTACTATTTATGTTGTTAAAGAATCTGTTGGAATTTTTTTTTTACTTTCTCTGGCAATGAGTCTTTCTGTCTCAATTTTTGCTGCCTTGATTTTCAGATGTTATCTAATTTTCTGTATTTATTTAAAGCCTCATCACTACCTACTTCCTTTAATTCGCTAAATGCTTTCTTTTTGTCACTTATTGCGCCCCTTACAGCTCCATTTAGGCATACTGGTTTTCTGCTATTTCTAGCATGTTTATTCCCATAGGGTATATATTATGCACAGGTCCAATTAAGGATGCTAATAAACATCTCTCATTTACTCTTAGTACCTTTATGTCTCAGGACATCATCCCAGTTTATTGCACTAAGATCATCTGTGGCACCCCAGAGTTCGGATGCCACAATGACCTTATCTCCCTCGGCGTTAGTGTCATACCTGTGAGCAACCGAGGGTATTCACACCAGGCAAAACCAAAGTACACAACGTCTTTCTGCCTCCAGGCCTGAAGTGGGAGATCTAAAACCTGGGTTCAGGGAAGCTCCCCTATAAATTCTGGTCTGGGGCAGAGTTAGTCAGTTCAGTACAGAGTAGTACTGTGAAAAACATCCTGTGGGCTGGAGCAGTGCTAAGGTCACCCCAGGAAAGCTAAAGCCTAGCTTGAGGGACCCACAGGCAAGGATCTAAGGAGGTAGATGACAGCCTGGGGCTAGTAGAGCAGAAACAGACAGCGGAGTCCAAGACTGTGCAGGGCCTAATGTCCTGGCAGTCAACACTGGAGACTGACAAATTCCAAGTTCCCCAGCCACACCAAGTGTCCCTTGGCAAAGAAGCATTAAGAGCCCATGAGCAGCCGCCCGTGAAGTGGGGCTAAAGAAGGACTCGAGGTTCATGTCATACTGGCACACACAAGAGAGAGAGAGGGCCACAGCTTAGCTTTAAGCAGCAGCAGGGACTGATAAAGACACTGTTGCGCATCTAGTGGCCAGACAGAAAGTCACCCTTGATACCCGTACTGCTGCAAAGCTGAAAATAAGATTCTTTGGGTGTAAACAGAGGGTGCAGGACAGTATAAGAGACTTTGCTTTGAACCTCCAGGAAGCGATGAGGGTAATGAAACAGACAGACCCTCATGATGCACCAGAGGAGAACAAATTGCTCAAAGAACAGTTTACTGAGGGGCTCTTGACCCCTGCCCACAGAGTAAAGCTGCGTATATTGGTCATACAAAACCCTGATCTAGACTTTGTGCAATTTAAGGACAGGGCTATTAGGATGCTGCAACAAGAAACAGCCAGTGGCCCAGAACCTGCACAACCACTGGCAATATCATACCACCAAGTGGGGGCGCAACCCTCTCAGGCCACAGCAGGGACCAATGCACAGACTATTGAGCCTATCACTAATGAGGTACTGACTAAGGGCATGTCTGAGATGGCCAAAGCTAAGCAACAGATGCAGGGATCCAAACCAGCGAGGAAGATTGAATTGGCTTCCAGTCGAGATGACGTCCTGTGGATGTGACAGAGGAGGAACCCACTGACCAGTGTACAGCCCAGTGATCACTATGACCCAAAAGGAAAGCCCATCTTCTGCCGCTGCGACAAGCCAGGCCATAGTGTAAGACTCTGTACTTTAAACAAGAGTACCCTGGGGCAGTGGGCCATTCCTCAGGAATAAGACAACCTGGCCCACTGAACTGGCGTGACAGGTACTTGGGAGGATGCTCGATCCTGCCTGTTGTGATTGATGGCATCCCCATGTAAGCTTTATAGGACACCGGCTTGCAGGTGACATCAATACCGTATATTCTTTACAAAAGATACTGTTTAATAAAAAGCTAAGTTTTATCTATAATTCACCCTACCTGCCTTTCCTGAGCACTCCACAGACTGCTCTGCATTAATTATATGTTACAAGACATACTGGGCAGACTGACATTTTACGCCCAGATGTCGATTTTGTTATTTATGCTAGTAATGGCAAGCCTGTGCCACAGGTTGGGTTTAAATAAGTAACCATAAAGGTGGAGCGGGTGGAATTGAAAGCCCGGGAATAATTGTTGATGTTGATTGATGAGAAAGTAATCCAATGATAACCTTAGGCACTAATGTGATTCTGAATTGTCTAGGGTGTTATTATTGTGTTGTTACAACAGGTTGGCAAAACTGCCAACCTCAGGCAGCAGTGACTCCTGCAGAAAGAGATAAAAGTCCTGACGCAGAGGCAGCAGGTGGAGTTGTACAGAGGAGAAGTCGGCAGTGTAAGAGTAAGTGATCCGGTACCCAATGTAATACCACCAAGGAGTGAAGTCATAATCTGGTGTAGGGCAGCCATAGGCCTTAGAGGGCAAGAATACCAAGCCCTGGTAGAGCCAGTGTACTCAGACAGTAGGTCCTGTATCCTGACAGCCAGAGGGGTAGTTGATGTCCGCAAAGGGGAGTCTTAAACTGTGGGGAAGAAGAGGTCAAACTGCCTAGGTATGCTACCATTGCTAAGTTGTACATTGTTAATAACAACTCAATCAAGGCAGTAGAACCCTTGGACCTGTCTGACTAGGCAAAAGCTGGAGGATTGGTGCCAGAAGTTGAATGTAGGCACTGACTCCACATGTGAATTAGAGAAGGGGGTTAGGAAATGCTGCTCACCTCAAGACACCCTTGAATTCCCAGGCTCCTGATGAGATGGCTGGCAACCACCATACAGACATAATCAAAGAAATGTATATCAGAGCCACTCATCATTAGATTTTTTTGGTTGCTTTTTTTGATGCTCACCCCTTCACACCAGAAGCATGGAGTTTACCGGGCAGTGCAGGAATATGATCAAGTCTTTAGTAAACATCCTTTAGACTTTGGGCAGGTAAAAGGGGTTCAACATCATATCCCAACAGGTGATCATCCGCCCATTAAAGAGAGATACAGGTCTGTACCGCCAGCTCAATATCAATGTGCCAAAGAAATGTTACGGGAGATGAAAGAGGCTGGGGTGATAAGAGATAGCTGTAGCCCCTAGGCAGCTCCTCTAGTCCTGGTGAAAAAGAAAGATAGTACAATGAGAATGTGTGTAGATTACAGGCAGATAAACCCCATAACACTTAAGGATGCATACCAATTACCCAGAATTGAAGAGTCACTAGCTGCATTGAGAACTGCTAACTACTTTTCCACCTTAGATCTTATCAGTGGGTATTGACAAGTTCCTGAAGCAGAGGCGGACAGAGAGAAGACAGCGTTTGCCATGCTGATGGGTCTCCGTGAGTTCAACTGCATGCCATTCGGACTCTGTAACGCACTAAGAACATTCCAGAGCTTGATGGAGAGTGCTGCCTGGGACACAAGAACTTTGAAACAGTGTTACTGTACTTAGATGACATCATAGTCTACTCCAAGAGCATCAAAAGCACTTGGCAGAAGTGTTTGAATCGTTATCCAGTTACGATATGAATAGTGAAGCTATCCAAGTGTCATTTGTTGAAGTCTAAGGTACAGTACCTTGGTCATTTTGTTAGTACTGAAGATGTGGCACCAGATCCAGAGAAAGTCACTGTCATAAGGGACTGGCCAAGACCCACCAGTGTCAAAGAGGTCAGGCAGTTCCTGGGGCTGGTAGGATACTACAGGAGATTCATCAAGAGGTTTACAAAGATGGCAGCACCCCTTTAAGACCTCCTGGTAGGCCAGTCCAAGAAGGTTAAGAACCTAAGTCCTCCATTCAAGTGGGGCAGTAAAGAAGAAGATTGCTTTACGCAGTTGAAGTGGGCCTTGATGGGAGAAGAAATCCTAGCCTATCCTGATTATGGTCAGCCATTTGTGTTGTATACGGATGCCACCAATGTGGAATTGGGAGCAGTGTTGTCTCAGGTGCAAAGAGGCAAAGAAAGAGTGATAGCCTATGCCAGCAGGAAGCTCCATCCTACAGAAAGGAACCCAGAGACCTACAGCTCATTCAAGTTAGAGTTCCAAACCGTAGTCCGGGCAGTCGCAGAATGTTTCAAGCATTACCTGGCTGCAGCATAGTTTACCATCTTCACGGATAACAATCTGTTGACTCACTTGCAGACAGCAAAGCTGGGTGCACTAAAACAGTGATGGATGGCCCGACTGTCCAATTACAATTTTATCATCAAGTAATGAGCAGGACTCAAGAACACCAATGCTGATGCACTGTCCAGGATGCCCCATTTTCAAGATGCGGGAGAAGATCCGGAGGAGCTGGAAGAGATAGAGCTACCGGCTTTTCACCACCCCCATATGTCTCAGTGTATTAACTATGTGAGAGATAAACGTCAAGAAGCCACGTTGAACTGGTTACCCCACCATGGATGGGCAGAAACACAAGACAGTGATCCAGATGTTCGCTTAGTCAAAGAACTGTTGATGCAGGAAGGCGCATACCCTGGTCCAGATGCTCCACCAGAAGCACAACAGATGTGGAAAGAGAAAAGTAAATTGTTCATATATGGAGGTAAGCTGTGCAGACGTTATACAAATCCAAAAACTCATGAACTTTTCTGACAGATAGTAGTGCCAAGGAGAGATGTCCAGATGGTACTAGAGGCATATCATGATGGCGCAGGGCATTTCGGATGGAAGAAGTTGGAGGTTCTGCTGAGAAAAAGATTCTACTGGGTTGGCATGATAAAAGCCATTGAAAACTGATGCAGAGACTGTGGACCATGCAACCTGAGTAGGAAGGATCGAGATAGCGAGAGAGCCCCACTACAGCCAAGCAACCACTAGAACTAGTGGCCTTAGATCATATGAAACAGGCTCCAAGTAGATCAGGCCGTGTCTATGCCCTGATTATCATAGATCACTACCCTCATTTCTTGTTAGTCGTACCAGTGAAGGATTTAACAGCCAAAAAGACAAAACAGCGGCCAGAGCATTTCCAACACACTTTTGTAGACCTCAAGGTTATCCAGAACAAGTGTTAACAGATCAAGGGCCAGCTTTTGAAGCAGAGATATTTCAGGAATTTTTTAACATATATGGGTGTAAGAAGATAAGAACCACACCATATCATCCACAAACAAATGGAACGTGTGAAAAGATGAATCAGGTAGTCATAGACCTGTTAAAGACATTGCTATTAGAAAAAAGAAATTTGTGGCCAGATTTAGTGGATTTATACAATCACTAGCTATACTACCCGGCTACGCCCGGGTTAATAAATAACTGATGTAAGCTATAATAAAATAGAATTTGAATATGTCATGTTAATGACCTGTAGGAAAATAGAAGCTGAGCTGTGATTGGTTGCTATAGGCAGCCTGATAAATCTCCAACCAACAGTAAACCCTCCCCCCCGGCCGGGCAGTATATGTTAGCTCACACATACACATAATAGACAGGTCATGTGACTGACATCTGCCTTAATTCCCTATATGGCACATGTGTTGCACATTGGCTGTTTTTAATCAGATGTTTATTTTTGGAAATTAAAGATAGCACACGTATGAGGCGAGTTGTGTGAGGCGATTTGTGCACATCTGTGTCTGTCTGTGTGGTGTGTGTCCCTGGGGTGTGTGTGTGTGTCCCTATAGAGTGTGTATGTGTGTGTCCCTGTGGGGGGGTCTGTGTGGTGTGTATGTGTCTCTGTGTTGTGTGTGTCTCTTTGTGGTGTGTGTGTGTCCCTGTGGGGTGAGTGCATGTGTCCCGACAGGGTGTTTATGTGTGTGTGTCCCTGTGGGGGGGGTCTGTGTGGTGTGTGTCTCTGTGTTGTGTGTGTCTCTTTGTGGTGTGTGTGTCCCTGTGGGGTGAGTGCATGTGTCGCTATAGGGTGTGTGTGTGTCCCCGTGGGGGTGTGTGTGTGTCTCTGTGTTGCGTGTGTCTCTTTGTGGTGTGTGTGTGTTCGGGTGCATGGTGAGCATCCAATGTTGGGGCTGCACCTTAGCGACTATACATTTGCTGTTATTCTTCGTGTGCGTGTGGTGTGTATACATGTCCCCGTGCATGGTGAACATCCTATGCTGGGGCCCCACCTTAGTGACTATATGCTGGTATATGCT
Organism: Allobates femoralis; assembly: GCA_033576535.1. Classification (NCBI taxonomy): domain Eukaryota; kingdom Metazoa; phylum Chordata; class Amphibia; order Anura; family Aromobatidae; genus Allobates; species Allobates femoralis. The sequence goes on from JARQOC010000003.1 coordinate 501,662,384, forward strand.
ATTAGTCTTTGGCGCTGTCATTAAGGCCCTCTCATTCACATCTGTCAACTGGTAACTGTCACTTTTTCCCCATTATGTAGATAGGGGCAAAATTGTTTGGTGAACTGGAACACGCATGGATAAAATTTCGCCTCACAACATAGTCTATGATGCTCTCGGGGTCCAGACGTGTGACTGTGCAAAATTTTGTGGCTGTAGTTGCGACGGTGTAGATGCCAATCCCGTACATACACACACACACATACACACATTCAGCTTTATATTAGATGTCGCAGTGAGTTCCACCAATTGTACACCAAAAAGGGGACAAAAACTGAACTTGGAAATTATAGGCCAGTAAGCTTAACCTCTACTGTGGGTAAAATCCTAGAGGGTTTTCTAATAGATGATATCCTGGAGTAACTGAAAAAAAATAACCTCATGACTCAATATCAACATGGGTTTATGCGGGACCGTTCCTGTCAAACTAATCTGACAAGCTTCTATGAAGAGGTAAGTTCAGGACTGGACCAAAGAAATGCAGTGGATGTGGTGTATATGGACTTTTCAAAAACGTTTGATACGGTGCCACACAAAAGGTTGCTACATAAAATTAGAGCAATGGGGATAGAGGAAAATATGTGTAAGTGGGTTAAGAACTGGCTTAGTGATAGGAAGCAAAGGGTGGTTATTAATGGAACACACTCAGAATGGGACACAGTTAACAGTGGGGTACCACAGGGGTCAGTGTTGGGCCCGCTTCTATTTAATATATTTATTAATGACCTTGTAGGGGGCATACAGAGTAGAATCTCAATATTTGCAGATGACACTAAACTCTGCAGGGTAATCAATACAGAGGAGGACAATTTTATATTACAGGAGGATTTATGTAATCTAGAAGCTTGGGCTAATAAATGGCAAATGAGCTTTAATGGGGATAAATGTAGTCATGCACTTGGGCAGAGGAAATAAAAGGTATAATTATGTGCTTAATTGTAAAACACTGGGCAAAATTGTCACTGAAAATGACCTGGGTGTATGGGTAGACAACAAACTCACATTTAGTGGCCAGTGTCAGTCAGCTGCTGCAAAGGCAAATAAAATAATGTGATATATTATAAGAGGCATAGATGGTCATGAGGAGAACATAATTTTTCCTCTATACAAGTCACTAGTGCGACAACACGTAGAATACTGTGTACAATTCTGTTCTCCGGTGCATAAGGAAGACATAGCTGAACTGGAGCGGGTGCAGAGAAGAGCAACCAAGGTTATTAGAGGACTGAGGGGTATGTAATACCAAGACAGGTTATTAAACTTGGGGTTATTTCGTTTGGAAAAATGAAGGCTTAGGGGTGATCTTATTAGTGATGAGCGAGCAGTAAAATGCTCGGGTGCTCGATGCTCGGGTCGAGCATATCGAGATGCTCAGGTGCTCGACCTGAGCACCAAGCCTAATGTAAGTCAATGACTGATAGGCTCCACCCACAGACATCCAGCTATAAAACGAGTGTTCCTGGGAAAGGGCGCAGCATACAACACCTTGTTGTGCCCCCCAGAGGGAGCCTAACATTCAATCTGCTCTCTGTGAGGTACCAGCCATGAGTGTGTAATGAAGGGAGCTGTGTATTTGTGTCAGATCGATAATGATTAGTGATGAGTCCGAGCATCGCGGAGGTACTCGGTGCTCGCCGAGCATCCCGAGTACTGAGATGCTCGGGCGAGCATCGAGTAGAGCCGAGCATGCTCGTTCATCACTAATAATTATAATGTATAAATACTGTATATGAAGGAACCGTACAGATACCTTTCTAATTATCTTTTTACTCTTAGGCCTGAGATGGGGACAAGGGGGCATCCATTTCCCTTAAACCTTAAAAACTTTGTTACTATATTACCAACATATCCTATGAGAGCAAGACTTGGCAAATTGCCCATTGACATGGACATGGGAATAGTGAAACCAGATGTAAATTCAGCAAATTCGGATTGGGATACAGAACGCCAGCAACAGTATTGTAAAGTGCAAGAGTGTGTAGAGAAATCATGTAACAAGCATGCTCCTGCAGTTCCCCCAAAAACCAAGTGAGCAAGTCCTTAAAAGAAAAGACGTACTAACAAGCTTGATGACCAATAGGAAGCAGTACCATACACTGTGTTACCTTCGAACTTTGATAATACTAAAGAGTGCCTTGTTAGTATGGGCAAAGGAAGGACATCAGGAGCAGTTTCCAGAGATCATTTGAAGATATGTCCTGACACAGTGAAGTATCAAGAAAATGTTACAGAAGTACCCATACCTGTGAAACCAAAAGTGGAAGAAGTGATCCATACAGTACTTGGAGACTTTCCTAAAAACATGGACACAGTACAATGGAGCAGTTGTTGTTCCTGTGTTAGCTTTTACCCAAACAGTGGTACCTGTACCAGCAAGACATGAAGAACAGCAAGCTGAGGTATCAGAAGCCATACCTGTAGAAGAACAGGAAGCACAACCCCCTGCTAACAGTGAACATGTCACTCCCATGGTAAGACTAAGACCAGACTCAAAGGCACTAGCACTGTACAGAACTACACATAACATAGTGCTCAGTACTGAAGTAGATAGTCCAGACAGGTCAGTAGAAACCCCTGTAGTAAGAAGGTCACAATGCACCACACAGGGTAAGATCTTAGCAAGTTACAGGGATTAATAGTGCAGTTCAGCTAAGTTAAAAATGTAAATATGTTTCTTTGTTCTCTTGCAAGTATGTAAATACGTAATTAAGTAACCCCCAAGCGTATGTGCCTACAGGACTTACTGTATGAACTTTTGAGCATTCTTGAACTTTTACTTATTAAATATGGACCATTAAGCCATAGGAATGGTTGTGGCAAAGACTTGGTGTAAATACTTTATCATCAGCCAATGGTGGAAGGACTAATCACCAAAGTTACTGCTTTTTCATTTTTATTGTTTTTTGTACTTTTTGAATTTTGAGACTCTGTACATTTTATATTGTTCTTTATTATTATTATGCTTTACAAAAAGGTTACCTCAGTCCCGGAGTACTGAATTTCACTAGGGAGGAATGTGGCACCCCAGAGTTCGGATGCCACAATGTCATTATCTCCCTAGGGGGGTAGTGTCATACCTGAGAGCAACAGAGGGTATTCACACTAGGCAAAACCAAAGCACACAACACTTTTCTGCCTCCAGGTCTGAAAGGGGAGATCTAAAACCTGGGTTCAGGGCAGCTTCCCTATAAATTCAGGTCTGGGGCGGCGTTAGTCAGCTCAGTACAGAGCAGTACTGAGGAAGACATCCTGTGGACTGGAGCAGTGCCAAGCTTGGCACAAGAAAGCTAAAGCCTAGCTTGGGGGACCCACAGGCAAGGGTCTGAGGAGATAGAGGAGAGTCTTGGGCTAGTAGAACAGTGTCAATTTCACCCCACAGGAACAAGTGCCAAGAAACGGACACCGAAGTCTGAGGCTGTGCAGAGCCTAATGTCACACAGCAGAAAGAGAGAGGGCCACAGCTTAGCTTTAAGCAGCAGCAGGGACCCACCAAGAGCAAGCACAGCAGGTAGGCCTAAGAACTTGCCTGGTGTGAAGAATAGAGATAAGCGGTGTTCGATTCGAATTGTTCGCCAATCTCAAATTCAAGCTGTTTTGGGCGATGTTCGAGTCATTTGGCGAATTAGAACAATTAGTTTAAATTTGGGAGTTCGAATTTATGTTCGATAACAGTTTGTTCACCAAAAGGAGCCTATAAAGAGGTCTGGGGGCAGAGGAAAAGGCTAAAATGGGGCTTTTAAACAATCATTCAGCACCATCCTCTGCCCCCCGCAGCCTCCCATCCCGATCCTCCTCTCCCCCCGCCATGTCCCATCCCGATCCTGAGTCAGGACCGGGCGGGAGCACAGCACCAGGGAGCGGGGAGCGAAGGAGCCAGGCAGGGAAAGCTGGCGGCGGTGAAAAGACTTCACCGCCGGCTTTCCTGCTCTGTGCTGCGCTCCCTGCTCCCTGATGCCCCCTCCCCACCCCCTGGAGCTGCTCTCACCACCCGGTCATAACTTAGGGTCGGGCGGAGAGGCGGCAGGGGGAGTGATGAGAGGGCATCAGGGAACGGGGAGTGCAGCACAGAGCAGGAAAGCCGGCAGTGAAGTCTCACCGCTGGCTTTCCCGACGGTTATTTCAAATGATCAGCTTATGCAGATAAGCTGTTCATTTGAAGTAGCCACAGTGCTGTCAGGGAAAGGTTCATGTGAGTTCTCAGGTGACCTGAGTTAACCCCCTTTACAATGCTTCAGCGCTCCGGCCTCAAGGGGTTAATAAAGTTGTAGTCACTAAATGTATTTTTTTAATGAATTTTTCAAAAATAATTTGGCGTGGGCTTCGCCGTATTTTTGTGCCCAGCCAGGTACAGCAGGCAGGAACGGGCTGCCTCCAACCCCCATGTGCCTAGTTGTACCTGCCTGGAAACAGAAATAGAAGGAAGCCCTTTTTTTTTTAATTTATTTATGAATTTCATGAAATAATAGAAAAAAAATATGCGGGGTTTCGCGCTATTTCCATGTCCAGCCAGGTACAACTAGGTAGCTGGGGGCTGAAATCTGCAGCGCAGGGAGGCCCAAGCTTTCTGGGCACCCCCCGCTGCGAATTACAGTCCGCAGTCACCCCAGAAAATGGCGCAATCAAAGAAGCGCCATCTTCTGCCGCTGAACCCAGATCATCCAGGGCCCTGGTGCGGTGGCTCACTGGGTAATAAAGTAATTAGGGCCAGCTTTGTGTTATCAGCTGGCCCTAAGCCCGAAATTCATGGAGTCACGCCAATATTAGACATGGCCGCCATGAATTTCTAGTAAAGTTTTTTTTTTTTTTTTTTTTAAACACAACACATGGAAAAATTTCTTTATTAGAAAAAAATAACAAAACAACTAGTGATGAGCGAGTATGCTCTGCGCTGCTCGGTACTCGCACGAGTATCCCGGTACTCGGGATGCTCGGCGAGCACCGAGTACTGCCGAGATGCTCGGACTGCTCGGTAATAATAAGTGATCTGACACACGTACACAGCTCCCTTCAGTGCACACAGTGAGCTGGCAACTCACAGAGAGCAGATTCATTGTTAGGATCCCTCTGGGGGCCACAGCAAGGTGTTGTATGTTGCAGCGATTTCAAAAAGCCCCCCCTCCCGCCCTTTCCCAGCAATACTCGTTTTATAACCGGAAGTCTGTGGGCGGAGCCTGTCACTCATTGACTTACATCGGGCTCGGTGCTCGGCCGAGTACACGAGTATCTTGAGATGCTCGGCCAGAGCACCGAGCACCCGAGCATTTTAGTGCTCGCTCATCACTAAAAACAACATTTAGATTCCATCTTTATTAAAAAAAAATTTCTTCAGTCCGACGTAGTCCAATCAGGTTATCTTCTTTAGCTCAGCTACATCTCTGGTAGAGAACCTCTACCAGAGATGTAGCTGATCTGTGCAGCACCCGGGCATGGGAAAGTTCATGTGAGTTCATGCTGCATGAACTCACATGAACCTTTCACTGACAGCACCTGGCTACTTCAAATGAACAGCTGATCTGCATCAGCTGATCATTTGAAATAACCGGTGGGAAAGACAGCGGTGAAACTTCACCATCGGTTTCCTGCTCCGTGCTGCGCTCCCCGCTCCCTGATGCCCTCTCATCGCTCCCCCCGCCGCCTCCCCGCCTGATCCTAAGTTAGGACCGGGCGGGGGGAGCAGATCCAGGGAGCAGGGAGCGCAGCACAGAGCAGGAAAGCCGGCAGTGAAGTCCTCTTCTCACCGCCGGCTTCCCTTCCTTTGTCTTTTGCTCTCCGCTACCGGGTGCTGCGCTCCCCCTTCCTGGTAGTTGCTTCCCCAAACCGGTACTAACATTAAAACATATTTTACATTCATTTCCGGGGTGGTGGCTTATCTCTAGTGGAGAACCCCGAGTTGCTCACATTTTTTTAACGTTTCGACATAAGTCTTCTTCATGAATCACAACTGGATGATAATCTGTTATATATCATGCTGTTAAATCGTGTTGAAGAGTAAAATAAGTCACAATATCTGTCCACTTGTTAAGTAATGTATAAAGCAAAACGTGCAGGGTTGCCACATATATAATCACTTTTGGGGGTGTGGCTTGGAAGCTCATGGCACCAGCTGCATTTCTGTGAGCTCCTGCACCCATTCTACAGACAAGCGGCACAGAACGAGAGGATCACCTCACAATCTCCTACAGCGTCCCTGCATCCTTCCCTGTCGGTGTAGATTTCTTCCCTCCTGAGAGGCCCCTTGCAGCTGCAGCTTCTAACATGAAGCTATCTCCCTCTCACACTGCACTCTCCTCCCCCTCTGCAGGGACTTCTCCTCGTGCTGCTAGGAGCTCTGGGGACCGTGCTGCCTCAGGCTGTGGAGAGGCCCTGGTCACTCAGGGCTTCCTTAAGGAGATGCTGGCTTCGCTGCATGCCTCGCTCCAGGAGGACATGAGGCTCATGTTGAGGGAGTTTAAAGAAGAGCTCACGTCCCTGGGAGAGAGGACACACCACATAGAGGGCAAGATGGCGGAATACGCCCCAGCCCATAACGAGCTAGCGGAGGATTATTCTCAGATGGCAGGTGATGTTAAACTCCTGAAACTAAAGATGTGGGACTTGGAGGACAAAAGTCGGTTGCATAATCTCAAGCTTCGTAGATTTCCAGAGGCTGGTGAGGAAGAGGATTTACCCAGCACAGTCCTGCCATTTCTCCAGTCCCTGCTCCCGGACTCTGGAGTTGCAGAGTTGACACCTAGCAGACTTTTCCGTATCCCAAAGCCGCCCCAGATCAATAAATCACTGCCCAGGGACATTCTGATCACCCTGACTGCACTACAGGTTAGAGATCAGATCTTACCTCACTGCAAAGTGCTACGTGACAAACATATTGCCTACAGTTGGGGCACCCCTGTGCGACTGAAGTTCAGATACAAGGGGACAACCCAGATCTTCCTATCTCCGAGCCATCTAGGGAAAGCCTTAAGACAGTGGAACTTATCGCCTGCGGAGGAGAATGACTCCCATTGTCCTCATACCAGGAGTAGAGGCTCTGTTTCCCTGCTGAGTGGCAACAAGTCAAATAAGCCATGATATCCATGACTGTCTGTGTTTGGATGCGGGACTTTTAAGAGAGGTTTTGGTTCCTTGGTTGCGGGTTCTTGCCCGGCTCACTGAATACGAGAGATGGTGGGCAGGTCAAGGATTCTCCCGCATAAACCCCCCCCGGATTGTGTGGCCAAGAGTTGGCCAGTTCTCCTGAAAAGGTTTACATGTATGTTCTATGTTTGCTCTCTTATTATTGTTTTTCTCTATCTTCTCTTCTCTCTCTTTCTCTATCCCTCGACTGGTCTCTCCCCCCCCCTCTGCCTCCTCCTGTGTGATCCGCCTCCTATCCACGATTCAAAAGGTGACTTTCTTATGCCTACTGATGCTCTATTGTATGAAACATGAAAATTGTCTCCTATAATGTGCGGGGCTTAAATTCCCCATTTAAGCGTTCCCTCCTTTGGAGGGACGCTTTAAAAATGAACGCTGATATATTATGCATTCAGGAATCACACCTCTTAGTGGAGGATAATCACAGACTCCACCATAGGCTGTACCCTACTGCTCTTTTTGCTAACTCTCCAACGAAGAGAGCAGGTGTGTGTGTCTTTGTTAAGCACTCGGTTGATTTTAAATTGATTTCTTCGGTATCTGACCCTTCGGGACGATTCGTCATCGTGCTTTGCACCATAGCCGGAGTTGAGGTGGTGCTCGCTTCGATCTATGCTCCGAACGAGGGGCAGATACAATTTCTTCGCCCGCTACTTGACGGTCTACAGGACCACCCACGAGCCTTAAAGATACTGTGTGGGGATTTTAATTTGATCTATGACCGGACCTTGGATTGCTCCCAGGGGATGGGGGGGAGGAGTCGAGAGCTTGGTCCCACCTATCGTGAATATCATCTCCATGACATTTGGAGTTACCTGCATACCACAGAAAGGGACTACTCCTTCTTTTCGCACAGGCACGCCTCTTATTCGAGGCTGGACTACTTTTTGGTGGATGACAAGACCCTTCCCCCCTGCGCCTGTGCGGAAATTGGGTTGATAACCTGGTTCGATCATGCTCCAGTGTCCCTTGATGTGGCACTTGACTCGCATCCCCCTCCCCCTGGGGCATGGAGGTTGAATCGGGCTTTGCTTTCCGAGCCCGGTTTGGTGGAGGATGTGGGCTCTCTCCTAGCAGAATTTTTTACAATTAACGATAACGGCTCAGTGAATGACAAGACTCTGTGGGCCTCTCATAAGGCCTATGTCCGGGGACTCTTTTTGCAGAGGGCAGCGAGACTTAGGAGAGCTCAAGAGAGGGAGAGGTCGGATCTACTCGCTCAGATACAAAATCTTGAAACCCTGAATAAACAACACCCGACATCTGCGACGACATCCCTACTGATCGCTTTAGGGCCCACCTACTGCGTCGCCACGAGAAATACCTACGCCACTTCAAAACAATTTTTTATGAATCAGGAGATAAGGCGGGTGCCCTATTGGCGCGACGGTTAAAGAAAAAAGAAGCTAGGGCCACTATAGCAAAAATGACAGATGACTCGGGACGAACGGTTAGAAACCCTAATGACATAGCTGGCGTCTTTCAAAAATACTATGCTAAACTTTACAACCTTAAGTCGGAAGTAGAGACCCCCCAACCCACTACCAAACTGATTGGGGAGTTCCTGGAGGGATTGGACCTACCTTCTCTCACTCAGCAGGAGAGGGAGAGACTGAACCCCCCTTCACTCTGACGGAGATTGAGTCAGCCATCCGGGGCACCAAATTGTATTCGGCCCCCGGACCTGATGGACTTCCCAACGAGTATCTTCGCTCCTTTGTTGGAGTTTTGGCTCCTTTCCTTCTGAGGAACTTCCACCACTGGCGGGAGATGGGAGTGATTGACCCTTTACATTTACAGGCTACAATAATTACCATTCCCAAGTCTGGCAAACCGCCGGATTTGGCGGAAAGCTATCGCCCCATCTCCCTCCTAAATTGTGACCTAAAGATTTTTGCAAAGCGTCTAGGTTGGCGGTTGTGGTTCCTAGGTTGGTTAGCCTGGACCAGGTGGGCTTCGTGGCTAGAAGTCAGGCGAAGGATGGGAGGAGGAGGATGATTAACCTTCTTAAATATCTGGAGCTGGAGGGTGACCCTGGGGCATTCCTGTCCTTAGATGCCGAGAAGGCGTTTGATAGGGTGCACTGGGGTTACCTGAAGGCGGTTCTTCGGAAGTTTGGCCTAGTCGGGCCCTTCCTCTCGGCTATAATGGCCTTGTATTCCCGTCCCAACGCCAGGGTCTTTGCCTCTGGATTTCTTTCGCCTGCCTATCAGATCACGAACGGAACCCGCCAGGGCTGCCCTCTGTCCCCGACAATATTTGCCCTGGCGATAGAGCCCCTGGCGGAGAAGATCCGTACCAACCCATTGGTGGAGGGTGTTCGGGTCGACCTGGAGACACATACCATCGGCCTCTATGCTGACGATATCATCATTACTTGCGCTAACATATCTCAGTCCTTGCCAGCGGTAATGTCCATTCTCCGCTCCTTCTCCTTCTCCTTGATCTCATACTACAAACTGAACGCTACGAAACCGGTCATTCTTCCCATTAACGTTCCGGACATGTTGATCTCGTCCATCTCCCTCTCCCTACCTTTCAAATGGTCGAAGGAGGGAATTCCATACTTGGTTATTGTTCTTACCCACACTGTCCATTTAGTTAGGCACAACTTTAACAACCTTTCTAGCGCCACCGCCTCCTATTCCCTTAAGAAGCTCTCCTGGATCGCGCGTCTTAACGCATTTAAAATGCTTTTGTTGCCGACAATTCTGTATTATTTTAAATGTATCCCCCTTAAAATTCCTAAAGACATGCTTCTTAAACTCCAACAGATCTCTAACCGTTACGTATGGGCAAACAAAACCCCTCGGATTGCGCGAGAAACTATGTATCTCCCGTTACACGCTGGAGGTATGGGCTTACCTAATTTCTCAGCTTACCATAGGGCGGCTGTCTTGGAGGAGGCCAGGAACTGGTGGCATGCACCCACACACCTCAGGTGGGTGCATATTGAATCCTCCCAGATCCCTGGGGGCTCATTGCGGGACCTCCTGGCGGCTGAGTCCGTCCACTCGGTGGACTGGGCTCTGCTGCTCGAGACGTCTCGTACCTTACTCTCCTACTGGAGAGAACTTCCACGGTCCTTGACCAGATTCCTCCCTGATGCTGTCCCTCTGTCATCCCTTCGCCTGATACCGTCGCTACACACGCGGACGTGGAGAATTGCGGGGGTTGGTGCCTTGGAGGATTTTCTTGCCACTGGTGGCCCTCCTTCTGTTGAGACCTTTGAGTCATTCTGTGAGTCTCGCCCCTCCTATAGGTCCTCAATTTTTTAGTTTCTACAACTTACGCATCTGCTGGGAACAAGCACTTATCTTGGCGGTTTGGGGGGTCCACAGAGTCCGTCCCAACTGCTGCAGTTTATCCTTTCTAAGGCTGACCGTCCAAAAGGTTTTTACAAATTGTATAGCATGCTACTCGGTAGTGACACAATCACAAAACTACAATACATGAGATGCTGGGAGAGGGTCCTAGGCTTCACTTCTACGGTGGAGGACTGGCACGCCGCTTCCTCGGAGGTGGGAAAGGCCTCCAGGTGTGTAAACCACATAGAGAATCTGAAAAAGATTCACCTCCGGTGGTACCTTCCCCCCGCCCAGGTGGCGTCTTTTGCTAGCCACTTATCACCACTTTGTTGGCGTCAGTGCAGGGGGAGGGGAGATCTGGCCCGCATGTGGTGGTTGTGCCCGAAACTCACCCCCTTTTGGGTTTTGATATCCAGTCTTCTACAAACAGTTACGGGAGTGCTACAGGACCTGACTCCTCAATTGACAGTTTTTAATATAGGTCTCCAGGACTATCCTCTGCCGCTTAGGGTGATGGCCTCCTACATCCTCATTGCTGCACGCCTCTGTGTAGCGGCTAAGTGGAAGTCCCATCTTCCTCCCACTCTATCGGAGGTCACTCGCAAGATCAACTGGATTTTCCATCAAGAATACCACCATGCCTTGGATAGACCCACTAGACTCTCAGTACAGAATCGTTGGGAATTGTGGGCCTCCCACCCTCAGGCCACCCCTGTTCCCCCTGAACTGGTGCCTAGATCTCTGGATATAAGTCCGCGTCAGGACTTCTGAGAGGGATCGGTCTCCTACTCTGGTCCTTCTCAGGCTCTATGGATTTGGGACCTCGCGTGTCTCCCTGAACACGTGTACCTGAATGTCTGTATACCCTTATTTACATTTTTCCATACTACTTACTTTGTGTTGTTAGTATTGTTACCTAGGAATCGGCATTGATTGTGCTGTTGCGAGGCGGACCCCTTCCCTCCCTCCCTCCCTCCCTCCCCCCATCCTTGTGGAGTTATTTCTCCTTCTTTTCACCCTCTGTCTTCATTCTACATTCTACTTTGTTAATTTTATTGTATCTTATGTTGTTCGACTTGTTTGATTTGAACAAACACTCAATAAAAATTTAATGTTCAAAAAAAAATATATATAATCACTTTTAATGAAAGGCTATAAGTTAGCCCCAGAAAGCCAAATAGGAGATACAATGAAAAGCCACTACTGTAAGTAATAGGAAAAAGCCAGAAACTGGCAATGATTAGGCTGTCAGGCAATGGCGGAGGGGTCACCCCCTTTTTTTGCACTTTTTGCTTTATACATTACCTAACAAGTGGATATTGTGACAAGTGACTTTTCAACACAATTTAATGGCGTGATATATCACAGATTATCATCCAGTTGTGATTCATGAAGAAAACTTATGTTGAAACGTTAAAAAAAATCACACAAATGAGAAAAATTAGTCACAAGTTTTATTTATGTCTGATTCCACAATAAATATGAAACTACCTAGACTTTGCTGTTGATTATTTTCTTTTTTGGTGTGCCAGAAAATTAATTACTATTGTTTACATACAAACAGACACCCCCCTTATTCCTGAGTTTCTCTAGTAAGGTTGGAATATGTCTCTGACAATACCTTAAAGGTTTAAGTCTTGGCTCTGGGAGCCTTATACAACTTCAACCTGGCCGGTTCCCTATGGGTATCACGGTTTATTCAGTCTTGTAAGAGGGCTACTCCGATTCCCTGTCCTAATATTCCTCTGTGAGATCTTAATCTAGTTTTAGATGCCATGACCAAGGCCTCATTTGAACCCCTTTCCGAAGCCTCTACTAAGATCCTTACCCTGTCTTATTAGTGGCATTGACTTCTGCCAGACGATTGAGTGACTTGCAGGCCTTGTCAGTTGTAGGACCTAACACACAGATATTGAATGATAGGGTCATACTTCGTTTAGACCACTCTTTTCTTCTCAAAGTTGCAAATCACTTTCACAAAGTTCAGGAAATTGTGTTATCCTCCTATTGTGATTATCTAACTAACCCTAAGGAAGAGGTCCTACACATATTAGATGCCAGAAGAGCTCTGATTAAATACTTAAAGGTATTCAAACTATGGAGGAGTTTCCAGAATCTCTTTGTTTCCATTCAGGGGGCTTCTTAGCAGTGGTGTACCATCCGCGGTCGCAGGGGTCGCAAGTGAGACTGGGCCCGGAGGTTCAGGGGCCCGGAACCCACCGACCGCTGTGACAGCTTTACATGGATGTGCATCCATGTCACTGCGCAGCGCTCTCCCCAGCCAGTCCCCAGGCGGCTGATCACGGCCGTCGGAGGACTGGTAGGCACTGCCGCTTTAAATCTCCCGCGGCCGCCGCTGCTGTACTGTGATGAGGTCATGTGACCTCATCACACACAGAACGGAGCTGCCGGCGGGAGCACAAATGCAGCTCTTGGAGAGGGGGGGGATCGGTACAGGGTATCCAGCACAGACCTCAGTGTCAGGAGGTGAGCGGGGCCCTGGGGGCCACAGACTGCTCACAGCTGGGGTCAGTACAGTGTATCCAACTCCAACACATACCCCAGTGTCAGGAGGTGAGCGGGGCACTGGGGGCCACAGTGACTGATCACAGCTGGGGGTCGGTGCATTGTAACCAACACATACCTCAGTCAGAAGGAGAGCGGAGGCCCCGGTGGCCACAGAGACTGATCACAGCTGGTGGTCGGTACAGGGAGTTTCAGTGTGTGTCACTGTGTGTGACTGTGTGTGTCACTGTGTGTGTGTCATTGTGTGTGTGTGTCACTGTGTGTATGACCATGTGTGTGTGTGACCGTGTGTGTGTGACCGTGTGTGTGTGTCACCGTGTGTGTGTGTCACCGTGTGTGTGTGTTTGACCGTGTGTGTTTGACCGTGTGTGTGTGTTTGACCATGTGTGTGTGACCGTGTGTGTGTGACCATGTGTGTGTGTTTGACCGTGTGTGTGTGACCATGTGTGTGTGTGTTTGACCGTGTGTGTATGACCGTGTGTGTGTGACCGGTGTGTGTGTGTTGACCGTGTGTGTGTGTTTTGACCGTGAGTGTGTGACCATGTGGTGTGTGTGTGTGACCGTGTGTGTGTGTTTGACCATGTGTGTGTGTTTGACCGTGTGTGTGTGTTTGACCGTGTGTGTTTGACCGTGTGTGTGTGTTTGACTGTGTGTGTGTGGGGGCTGTACAGGGGGCAGTGTGTGTGTGTGTGTGTGGGGGCTGTACAGTGGGCTGTGTCTGTGGGGGAGGAGGGCTGTACAGAGGGCAGTGTAACTGGGTGAGTGGGGCAGGTTGTACAGGGGGAAGTGTGTCTGTGTGGGGAAGATGTATGCTATATGGAGGGCTATGAGGCTGCATTATTGCATTATACTTTATGAAGGGCTGTGACGCTGCATTATATTATCTAGAGGGCTATGACGCTGCATTATATTATCTGGAGAGCTGTGAGGGTGCATTATATTATATGAAGGGCTGTGACGCTACATTATATTATCTGGAGAGCTATAACGCTGCATTATATTATATGAAGGGCTGTGACGCTACATTATATTATCTGGAGGGCTATGACGCTACATTATATTATCTGTAGAGCTATAACGCTGCATTATATTATATGAAGGGCTGTGACACTGCATTATATTATCTGCAGGGCTGTGACGCTGCATTACATTATCTGCAAGGCTGTGATGCTGCATTACATTATCTGGAGGGCTGTGACGCTGCATTGCATTATATGAAGGGCTGTGATGCTGCATTACATTATCTGGAGGGCTATGATGCTGCATTACATTATCTGTAGAGCTATAACACTGCATTATATTATCTGAAGGGCTGTGACGCTGCATTATATTATCTGCAGGGCTGTGACACTGCATTATATTATCTGCAGGGCTGTGACGCTGCATTACATTATCAGCAGGGCTGTGACACTGCATTATATTATCTGGAGGGCTGTGACGCTGCGTTATATTATATGAAGGGCTGTGACGCTGAATTATAGTCTCTGGAGGGCTGTGACGCTGCATAATATTATATGAAGGGCTGTGATGCTGCAGTATATCTGGAGGGCAGTAAGGCTGCATTATATTATCTGCAGAGCTATGATGCTGCATTATATTGTCTGGAGGTCTAGGAGTCTGTATTATATTATATGACGGGTTTGAGGCAGCATTATATTATATGAAGGGCTATGAGGCTGCGTTATACTATAATGGAGGACCATATATACCAGGATAAGGGCATATTCCAGGAGGAGGACCATATACAGTAGGATGAGGGACAGTAACACATAATGAAGGGGAGAGAGGTCAATTCGTGAGTCTTTATAGGATTTAGAACATTACATGGGGCCAGTGGCGTGTGTGGGGGTGGCAGGAGAGACGGGGATTTGAAGTCCCGCCAGGGCAGCACATCGACTGCGGCGGTGGCTCAGGCAGCGCTGCGTGGGTAAGTGTGTGAGAAGCAGGCGGCAGGGCGGGTACAGCTTCAATGCCGGTGTCAGTACACTGTGCATCGATTCGCGCTGTGCTCTAGTAGCTGGGAACAGCCGAAAATGGGGCACAGGGGTGCAGGGTGGGGCACAGGGGTGCAGTGATAGGGCATAGAGGTGCAGGGATGGGGCACAGCACAGGAATATGGATGGGGCACAGGGGTGCCGGAATGGGGCACAGCACAGAATATATGGATGGGGCACAGGGGTGCAGGGATGGGGCACAGGGATATGGATGGGGCACAGGGGTGCTGGGATAGGGATGGGGCACAGGGGCGCAGGGATGGGGCACAGGGGTGCTGGGATATGGATGGGGCACAGGAGTGCAGGGATGGGGCACAGGAGTGCTGGGATATGGATGGGGCACAGGAGTGCTGGGATATGGATGGGGCACAGGGGTGCTGGGATATGGATGGGGCACATGGGTGCTGGGATATGGATGGGGCACAGGGGGGTAGGGATATGGATGGGGCACAGGGGGGCAGGGATATGGATGGGACAGGAATGCTGGGATATGAATGGGACAGGGGTGCAGAGATATGAATGGGACAGGGGTGCAGGGATATGGATGTACACAGGGTGGTCCTGGTGCTGGTGCCGAGTGCAGGCGAGCTGGGGACCGGGAGCCACAGAGGAAGAAGCTGCTGGGATGAGGGATCTGGAATCCGGAGCGTGTATTTAGATAAGGCGCTGTTACAGCTAAAGATAGCAACCTGGGGGGGACAGAATGGGATAGATGAATAGATGGGGCGGCCTGGAAGAGGGGGCAGAATGGATGGATGGGGCAGCCTGGAAGAGGGGGCCGAATGGATGGATGGGGCAGCCTGGAAGAGGGGGCCGAATGGGATGGATTAATGGATGGACGAGGCGGCTTGGAAAAGGGGGCAGAAGATGGATGGAGGAGGGGGGCATGGAAAAGGGGGCCGAAGATGGATGGATGGGTGGATGGGGGAGAAGGTACATGGAACGTAGGGGAGAAGCTACATGGATGAGGGAGAGGATGCGTGGAACATGGAAGGGGTATGGAGGGGGAGGAAGTATGAACTGCATGGAACATATAGATGTAGAATGAGCTGCATGGGACATATGGGGGGTGAACAGTATGGGATGATGTATTGACTGGTTTTGGTGATGTATTACTGTATTGACAATGGTTCTGGCAATATACTGACAAGGGTTCTAGTAATGTGTTATTGTATTGCGGTGGTTCTGGTGATGTAGTCATGTGGATGTTGTAATCTTTAACTTAACAGACTTGATCCTAAAACATTATTGACATTGTTTCCAGATTATCAACGTCCAAAGGGGTGGCAGTCGAGGCAAATTTTTCGACCGCCCCAGGGCCACAAACAGTTGCTACGCCACTGCATAGGGCCTGTACATCTGACCAATGTAGGCACGCAGGGAAGGGGGGGGGCCCAGGTCCAAATTTCGCATCGGGGCCCTTTGGACTCTAGTTACGCCACTGCTTCTTAGGGTAAAGGGTTGTCAAAAGGTACATTAGCTAGCTGGTTTAGGAAGCTATGGCCTTAGCCTATAACTCTAGTGGTGTCCCTGTTCCAGTTGATATCTGTGCTCATTCTACCAGGGCAGTAGCCACTTCTTGGGCAAGAGAAGTCTGATGTGCCTCTAGAATTAATCTGTAGAGCAGCTATGGGTCTTCTACTACTACTTTTTTAAAACATTACAGACTTGACTTATCATCCACTGACGAGGTGACCTTTGGGAGATGGGTTCTTCAAGCAGTGGTCCTCCCTAAGTTTTTCTGTTTCTCTGATATCTCTCAGGTGGTGCTGTCATGGCAATGATGTGAAAATCTAAATTACTTACCGGTAATGTTTTTTTCCAGAGCCATGACAGCACCACCGCTTCCCTCCCTTCTTATATGGTTGTGGTTCATGATTGGGTGTTATAATATTATAATGTGGTATTTTGTGGTGGTATGTGTACTAATGCAATGGTCATAAGGACCGGGGTTACCCGACCAACAGGGATCAGTCAGGGGGATGTTACGGTGGCAGTCCTGGCAGTCATGGCCCTGACTATGCATGAAAAGGGGAGTATTTACAGGGGATAAAGTCTTTTTCATGGTGCCATCTGTGGTGTCTGGTCAGGGATGGACCAGCACTGCTGCATAGGCCCCCAGGGGATAGAAGTTGTGGCAGCTTAAGTGAAAGACTCCCCAAAAGCGGAGCGGGCCCCTGGGATGCAGTGTGGTAAAATGTAGAGATGATGGGAGTAGCAATTATAACAACCTGGAGAATCATATTACCTGGTCAGTTTTACAGTAAAATAAATGCTGTAAATAAAAAAACTGTTTTGCAACATTTTAATTTTGTTTCCCTCTTTCCACTGCTTAGCATGATAAAATGGATAGTGTCATTCAAAAGTACAAATCATCCCACAAAAAACAATCCCTCACACTGCTGGGTGGACAGAAAAATAAAAAGTTATGGCTCTTGGGGTAAGCGGATGAAAAAAAGAAGTGGAAAAAAAAAAAATCACTCAGTCCTTAGGGAGTTAGGAAGAGTCCAGAAATAAGATAACAGACCTGTTGAAATTTGGGTTCTGGTGGTGCAGATCAGGGTCGGAACTACCGTGGTGCAGCCTGTGCAGCTGCACCAGGGCCCCGACCGGCTAGGGGGCCCCTTCAAGCCTGTGGGGGGGCCCCCCAGCCGACCCCGATAGCCGTTGCCAGAGGAGAGGAGGGTCAGGCAAGGGAAGCAGAAAGCTTCCTGCTTCCCTTGTCTGATCCCGCCCCTCATCTCCTCTGCCCCTCCGTCTCCTAGGAGTGCCGAGACAACAGCGCGGCCCACCAGGTAGGAGAGCAGCCGCAAAAAACGGCGGTGCTAGCAGCTACCCCCCCGGGGCCACGCTAACGGCCCGCCGGGGACCAGCAGCAACCCCCCCCGGGCCCGCCGGGGACCAGCCCAACCCCCCCGGGCCGCGCCGGGGACCAGCAGCACCCCCCCCCCCGGGCCGTGCCGGGGACCAGCAGTACCCCCCCGCTCCTCACCATGCCATGCCTGAACCAGGGCCCCTCGGGTCACGGTCCGCCCCTGGTGCAGACACATGGTTTTTTAACCTCTTCACCTCCCAGCCTGTTTTGACCTTAATGTCCAGGTCATTTTTTCAAATTCTGACCAGAGTCACTTTATGAAGTTATAATTCTAGAATGCTTCTGTGGAGCTCACTGGGACTGTACGGTGCAGACGGTTACTGCGCGATATCACGGCGGTCTTGGTCCGGACCGTGTCCCGGGTTCTGAAATAAATGGGGGGATATTTACAGGGGTGTTTGTCATGACGCCACCCACAGGTTGTGGTCAGGGTGACCACCGCTGCTGCAGAACCTTCGGGGTGATGTTTGGCAGCTCTCCGCGGGTAGAGCCTGGTTCCCCGGGACAGTGGTAGTTAAAGTCTATGATTGGTGCAGATAGGGGTAGTAGTAAAGATGATGAGAGTTGTTGAGGGAGAGTAGGGCTTGATTGCAGATCACACAGACTCACAGTTTTGTAGTTTTCCAGGCTTTACTGCAGATGTTGTTAGCAGAGTACTGTCCACGGAGTCTGTACCGAGGCTAGGTTGCTCCCATCCTGGCCGGGTCCTCAGCTTCCTACTCCTGTGCCTTGTGTGTGGCCCTGCTGCTGCTTTAGTGAGCTGCTGGCCCTGTCTTTCCTCACAGGTACCCACTGGCTAGGCAATTTGAGTCTTTCTGTGTGCTTCTGACCCTGCTGTGTTGCTTTGCTGAGGTACAGTTTAGGTATGTCACTTCCACTATCCCGATGTTTTCTGTGCTGCGTGTTTCAGTCACAGATTCGAATCCAGGTCTCTGCGCTCCTCTAGGGCGAGTTATGAGGTAACTCTGTCTCCCAGATGTGTTCTCCTGTTTCTTGTAACTCCTCTCCTCAGACCCTGGCTAGGCCTGGAATTGAGTAGCAGACTGTGGAGAAGCCTAATGCAACCCCTTTACACCACAGTCTCTCTTCCTCAGTTCTCCCAGGAACTGAACTCTTCACAGTACTGCTACGTACTGAACTCACTACTTCCTCTTGACACCAGAATATATGGGGAGCTGCTTTAGCTCCCCCTTCAGGCTAGAGGTGCTAGTGCAGTGTCAGGTGTTGTGTGGGGAGTGAACCCTGGTTGATGTTACTGTGGCACATTAACCCCTGGGGTGCCACACTTCAACAGATCCCAGAGATTCTGAGAATGTTTTTTATGACACATTGGATTTCATGTTAGTGGTAAATTTAGCACAATAATTTCTGCGTTTATTTGGGGAGAAAAAATGGAAATTTAGCAAATTCAACAATTTGCAATTCAAACTTTTACGTTCACAAGAGAGAAGTCTAAATATTAAAACTTTGCGTATCTATTTAATTACACTGTTAAGAGTTTAAGGTTCCCGTTGTAATTGCACATAATCGCGTTATTTGGAGAAAAAATGAATTTTGCAATTTCACAATTTGCAATTTCAACTTCTACGTTCAAAAGTAGTGTAATAAGTAATAACATTTCAGCGTGTCTAATTTACATTAACACTGTTAAGGAGGTTTAAAGGGTTCAAAATTCATCAGCAATTTTTAATTCATTCCAAAAAAAACTTACAAAGCCACTTTTTTTAGAGACCACATCACATCTGAAGTAACTACGAGAGGCCTTCATGACAGAAAAACACAAACGTGACACAATTCCAAAAACTGTACCCTTTAAACTACTCAAAACCAAATTCAAGAAGTGTTTTAACCCTTCAAAAGCTTTACAGGAACTAAAGTAATGTTGAAGGAAAAAATGAAAATGTTATTTTTTCTAACAAAATGTTCCTTTAGCCTCAAATATTGCATTTTTACAAGGTTAACAGTAAAAAATTGACCCAAAATTTGCTGTTCCATTTCTCCCGAGCACACAATACCCCATTATGGTCAAAAACCACTGTTTGGGCTTACGGCATGGCTAAGAAGGTAAGGAGCATCACTTGATGTTTTGAATGAAAAATAAGGTGGAATCGTTAGCTGACACCATGTAGCATTTGGAGAGCCTTTGATGTGGCTAAACAGGGGAAACCCCCACAAGTCACCCCATCAGGGATACTAGACCCCCAAGGAATTTATCTAGATGTGTGTTGAGCACTTTAACCTCCAGGTACTTGATAAATTGAGCCGAAAAAATTAAAAAGTGCTTTTTTTCCCATCAAAAATATTCATTTAGGCTCAATTTTCTTCATTTTCACAGGGGCAACAGGATAAAATGGACACAAGAATTTATTGGGCAATTTGTCCTGAGTATGCTGATATATATTACATATGTGGCACAAAATCACTATTTTGGCGCACTGCAGGATTCAAAATGGAAGAAGTGTCATATGCCTTTTTGAATGGAAAATTAGCTGGAATCTTTAGTGGATATGAGTCGGGCGACAGGGTAGGGGGTACTCGGATACCGGGACAGGTTGCTACTTCAGTGGGGATCACGGCTGGTCGGGTCCCAGTCCCATGCCCTGGACACTCAATGGCTGAGGGGAAAACTATTTGGGATGGGGCATTATTATATGTGACGCCATCTCTGGTATCTGGTAATGTAGTTACCAGCGCTGCAGCCGGCTGCTGAGGTGATGGTGATGCAGCTTTGGGTAGTACATCTCCCCACAGGCGGAGCTTTACCTCAGGGCAGCGGGGTGGATGAGGGAAGTAGTAGTTCTTGCCTCTGTGTAAGTTCTCCAGGCAGTGGCGGTGAGTGAGGCACACACACACAATAGTCTATGTTTCGGTACCTTTTTACTGATGTCGGGTAGCAGGTACGGTCCAGGAGGGTAACCAGGTGGCCAGTGCAGTTTAGGACAACAACCTTAGAAAGTTGTGAGGCCTCCTCTTTCATTGTCTGTGGTAATTAGGGTCAGTTCTGCCTTATGCTAAACCTGCCGCTTCTTCTCTCTCTCTCAGGCTACAACTCCACAACCGGACAATATGGACCTTTCTGTGGGATTCCCTAATCCTTTTCTTGGGTCCCTGGTCCTATGTTTGGTCAGGTTTGGGGTCTTGGTTTCCTGAGGTCCAGGGGGAATAAATCCTCCTGGTCTCTCCGGGTTTTCTCTGTTATATCTGGAATAATAACAGCTTTGGACTCCGGTGTCCAGATGGACTAAAGGGCAATTATTGATGTCCCCTTTTCTGTAGTTTCCTAATTTTCTTCACTTGCCTCCGTCCCTCTCCAGGGTGCTACACAGCTCCTGTCAGTCTCTTCTTCAACTCACCCAAGAAGTTTATCTAGATGTGTGGTGAGCACTTTGAACTCCTAGGTGCTTCGCGGAATTTTATAATATTGAGTCGTGAAAATTAAAAAATTCCTTTTTTTTTCAACAATTGACACTTTTTCACAGGGGCAACAGGAGAAAATGGACCTGAAATTTGTTGGGCAATTTGTCCTAAGTCAGGTGATACCCGATATGTGATGGAAAGCTACTGTTTGGGCACATGGCAGAGCTCAGAAGGGAAGGGGCACCATTTGACTTTTTGAATGGAAATTAGGTGAAATTGTTAGTTGATACTATGTTGCATTTGGAAAGCCCCTGATGTGTCTAAACAGTAGAAACCCTCCACAAGTGACCTCATTTTGGAATCTAGATCCCCTTAAAGAATCTATTTAGCTGTGTGCAGAGCACTTTCAACCCCCAGATGTTTCATACATTGAGCCGTGAATATAAAAAAAAGTACTTCTTTTCCACAACAAATGCTCTCTTAAGCTTAAATTTTTCATTTTCACATGGGCAACAGGAGAAAATGGATCAAAAAATCTGTTGGGCAATTTGTCCTGAGTACGCTGATATCCTATATGTACCAGAAAACCACCGATTGTGTGCAAAGCAGAGATTAGAATCGAAGGAGTGTTATTTGACTTTTTGAAAGGAAAATTGGTTGGAATCATTAGCTGACACCATGTCGCGTTTCGAGAGCCCCTGATGTGCCTAAAAAGTAGAAACCCTACACAAGTCACTCCATTTTGAAAAGTGAATCAACAAAATTATCTAGATGTGTGGTGAGCACTTTGAACCTCCAGGTGCTTCATATATTGAGCCATGAAAATAAAAAAGCATTTCTTTTCCACCAAAATGTTTTAAGGCAATTTTTTTTTCATTTTCAAGGTCAACAGGAATGTACCCCAAAATTTTTTGTGCAATTTCTCCTAAGGATAATGATTCCCTAAATGTGGTGGAAAACCGCTGTTTGGGCACACAGCAGGGCTCAGAAGGGAAGGGAGTGATGTTTTGAAACTCAGATTTTGATGGAATGTTCTGCAGGTTTCAATTCATATTTGGAGAGCCCTTGATGTACGTAACCAATAGAAATTCTCCACAAGTAACCCTATTGTGAAAACTAGATCAACCAAAGGAATTTATTTAGATTTATAGTAAGCATTTTGAATCCACAGGTGCATCACAGAATTTTACAACGTAGAAGCATGAAAATAAAAGAAAACATTGATTTTCCCCTCAAAAATGTTGTTTCAGCACCAAATATTTTCATTTTCACAAGGATAACAGGAGATGCTGGACCTTAAAATTTTTTGTAAAATTCCTTTAAGTACAAGCATACCCCATATGTGGTTGAAAAGAATTGTTTGGGCATACGGAAGGGATCAGGAGGGAAGGAGTGCCATTTCAATTTTGGAGTACAGACTTTTCTATAATAGTTTGCAAACTCCATTTACATAGCCTCTAAGTGCCAGAACAGCAGAAACCACCTCAAGTGACCACATTTTTTAAATTACACCCTTATGGGATTTCATCTTTAACTGCAGTGACCAGTAATTGTAGTGTTTGTATATTGTGCCCAGCTCGTGCCTCTAGAGAAATACATCCCATAAATTAAGCAGGCTCTCCTCACTACAATGCCAAACATGTGGACGTTAAATGTGATTTACATTTTGTGAGACTCAGAAAGGAGGGAAGCTTTGGATTTGGGAGCGCAGGTTTTGCTGGTTTTCTTTTTGGGGGATGAAGAGCCACAGCACTTTTCCAGAGCTTATATGCTTCCAGTAATGTGGGAGCCGCCTATGTGTTCGTTAACAGGTGACAGCCCTGAGTGGTGACTTGTTTTTTTGAATTTGAGTTGAATGCTATTGGTTGCAATTTGGGTACAAAACATTTATCACATTTATCATTAAATGTGATCAGTTCACATTTATCCTGTGCTCTATGCAAAGCACTTACATTTGGGTTTCCAGCTAGAGCTCAGAAAAAGGGATTCAGGTGAATTCAGTGATCTGGATACGTAAAATACCCAAACTCCTACACCAAACGGTTGTCATCTCTACCAGAAGTTCTCAAGGGCCATGTCATTATGTATTTATGTTTAAGGGCTTTACTGACTAGCAAGACCAGGGGTCTCAAACTCCAGGCCTCGAGGGCTGCACACAGTTCAGGATTTCAGGATCTCCTTAGAATTTGACAGTTGGTCATTTGAATGCCAACTGTCAAATGCTATGGAAAACCTGAAAACCTGAACCGTGTGCGGCCCTCGAGGCCTGGAGTTTGAGACCCCTGAGCTAGACAGTGGAGTAGTGTGATGTATGCAATGGAACATGATCATACATAAAAATCATGGTTTACTTGAAAGATATACATTATCCATGTGCTCTACAAACAATATACACCTATTTGTATCACCTCCAGTTGAATAGTGTTCTCATTCAGAGAATTGAAGCAAAATATATGATCGAAACACTATTCACAAACTAACAATTCACTCTAACATAATATTATGCACAAAAAGGCAATAATACACAAATGAACTAAAACATTAGCCAACCTGTTCACAGCCAGTAAGTAACCCGAATTGCTATGGTTGGTGATGGTATCCAAAGATTATAATCCGCCTTATGAGTAGACAATGCATGTGGTTCGTGACCCGGCCAGGACACTTTCCTCAAATACTGTCTATTCAAAAATGGTACTGTTGGTTCCTGGAGACATCACAACAACTACGGTATGTGTCATACACCAAATAATCGAAAACCTTTCTAAGAAGATTGCTCTGGTTCGTTAGGTCCACCATGGGATATTTATACAATTTTTTGGAATGTTAACACACAAGTATTTTAGTTAGCAGAATCTCTGACATCTTTTTCAAAATGAGAAATGCTCTGGGCGTATATTTTTTTTGCAAATTCCTCCCTAGAATTTACGTAAGGGTATGTGCTCACAATTTCTTTTTCACGTCAGTTCACTAAGGAACCCACCTGAAAAATTGGTAAAGAAACAATAAAACAATAAAAAACATGAAAATGTCAAAATTACTTAACTGTGCATATGTTCAGTATGTTCAGTCTTTTTAACTTCTCTTTACTGCTCCAGGTTTTCAAAGATGTGAAGTGGTTAAAAGAAATGACCTGACCATCCATCAGGCTGCTTCCACTCTATAGTTCTTACAAAATGTAAAAAAAAAAAAAATGCTGCTGGCAAAAACAACATACATGCAAACAAGAAAATGTCAGAAAAAGTTAGTTTCAAGATTAAAGATGCTGGCGTGTCCTTCAGCATTTCCTCTGGCAAAACTTTGGGGGTATGAAGGCATCTAAAACACACCATGTGCACATACCCTAAGACTCAAAAATGGCTTAGAAAATGGTACAAGTATAAGAAAAAAAAAGATTATAAAAAAAGATAAGGAATCGTGTTGCTTTAAACAAGTTTTATAAATGTTTTCTTTTTTACAATGTCCAGTTGTTATACAACCAAGTTTGCAAATTGGGCCAAAATTGGACACATCTCTGTCTTTTAATGCAGGCCATAAATCAGAAAATAAAATCTGACATATTAAAGGACCAAAAGAATAAAATGTGTTTGTGTGCTGTCAGTGAGAAAAAACATGTGACAATCACATCAGAATATAACTTTAAAGGGATTCTGTCAGCACAGAATATCTGTTCAAATCAAGCACAGGTAGTCGTTGCATTATATTGGGGCTAATCATTTAAAGGGGTTGTTTGGTCTAAAATGATAATTCTGTAGTAACTCTATGTGACTGCAGAATCATTAATCCACCCAGTGCACGCTGTGTGCACTGTGTGGATTCGCTGTTTCTATACTGGAAACAGGCCGCAGTTATGCGGTATGCATGTTCCCAGCCACTGCCGTCTAGTGGGCACAACCTCAATACAAGTCTATGGAGCAAGGCTGCGCCAACTAGATGGTCGAGCGCACTAGACAGCCGCACCCGCTCTATAGACTTCTATTGAGCAGGCCATGCTCAATAGTCTTGTTTTGCAGGAAACATGCATATTGCATTCCTGATTTACAAATACCTGCAGTGCAAAATGGGTGTGCTGGGAGGATTGATAATTCTATAGACACACAGAGTGACTGCAGAATTATCATTTTAGACTAGACAATCCCTTTAAGTGCCCCTTCCCACCTGCTTCTTTTCCAGCTATCTCCGCCCTTTTCTGCCAAACAAAAGATAGGGGAAGAGAAGACAGATGGAAAATTATTAGGATGCACTTAAATATATGACAAAATATACAGAGTGCCTGTACTTGGTTTGAGTAGTCATTCTTTGCTGAAAAAAAGCCTAAAATGACTATTATTTTAAATAAACTTTAATATATATATATTTTTTTTTTACAATTTCCAGTTGTTATATGTATTTGCACAAAGAATGGTCCCCAATACTTTGTTCTATTAACACTTTAGTGATTTACTTTCTTCAGTAAGGAAAATAAATGTGGGCCAAAAAAATCTGTAACAAAGCATAACCTTTGTTTAAATTTTTATATCTATATAAGACACAGTGACGCGCCTCTTGGCTTACTCTGCCCCAGAAACAGTGTAGGGAGAGGTGCTCGAGAAGTGATAGTGTATTAGATTAATAATTGCCTTACAGTTCTTGCAGCTGCAACATAAAAAAATCTGTTCTATGCTCTAAAAATACTGCTTCTAGCTGAATGTAGTGTAGGGAGAGATATTGGAGAAGGGATAGTGTAATAAAGTAATAATTGCCTCACAGTAGTTGCTACTGCAATGTAAAAAATGTATTCTATTCTGTAGTAACACCACTCTTAGCTGTATGTAGTGTAGGTAGAGCTCCTGTAAAAAGTAATGTATTAGGGTTATTAATGCTGTGTACAAATAGAACAATGTGTCCATGATTTCACTGCAAACAGAAAGTTGTAAGTGAAATTGCATGCAATGTTGCGACGTGTAACAATACTCTTACAAACTTGCTGCTGCAACATAAAAAAATCTATTCTATTCTCTAATAATACCTTTCTCTGCTGCATGTAGTGTAGGGAGAGCTGCTAGGGAATGAATAGTGTACTAGTTTTACATTAAAGTCATATAGGCAGGAATTAGAACTTTCCGTCCTTGTTGCTGCAATGTGAATCCTAAAGTCCTTTATAGGTCTGCATGTATTCTGTTCCCTATTAATACTGCTTTTAGCTGCATGTAGTGTAGGCAATTCTTTGGAGAAGGATAGTGTATTAGTTTAGCATCTAAGGCATATATACAGGATTAGTGCCTTTCAGTCCTTGCTGTTGCAACCAAAAAACAAAAGTCCCTTGTCAGGTGTACATCTATTCTACTTCCCATTAAGGTACCGTCACACGCGGCAATTTTGCAAGCAATTTCACTGGCAATTTGCAGGTTGCAGTGAAATCATGGACACATTGTTCCATTTCTACACGGCAACAAAACAGAACAATGTATCCATGATTTCACTGCAACCATCAAATTGCCAGTGAAATTGCTTGCAAAATTGCCGCGTGTGACGGTACCTTAAACGCCACTCTCATCTGAATGTAGTTTTGGGCGAGTTTCTGGAGAAGGGATAGATTAGCAGTAGAGGCCTATAGGCAGGGATTAATGCCTTTCAGTCCTTGCTGCTGCGAGGTAAAACCACACGTCCCTTGTCACACATACATCTGTTCTATTCCCTATTTATATTATTTATACTGATTATAGTGCATTTATTTTAGGGCAAATTTCTGGAGAAGGGATAGTTAGGCATTATAAATCTATAGGTGGAGAATAAAGTCTGAAGGTACCGTTACACGTCGCAACATTGCATGCAATTTCACAGGCAATTTGCTGGTTGCAGTGAAATCATGGAGACGTTGTTCTATTTTGTTACCATGTACAAATGAAACAATGTGTCCATGATTTCACTGCAACCAGCAAATTGCCAATGAAACTGCATGCAATGTTGCGACATGTAACGGTACCCTTAAAATGCTTGCTACTGCAACCTAAATCCAAAAGTCTTTTTCAGGGATAATTGTTATTCTTTCTTGGAGTCAAACCGCTATTACCTTCATTCACTGTATTGCTAGCTTCTGGAGGAATAGTTTGGGTTAGAGGCATAGAAGCAGGGTTTATTGTCTTACTCCCTTTTTATGGACTGACAATAAGGCACACAAGATGGAAGATAAAATGGATTTTATAGGAAAAAAAATGTTAAGAGGCATTCTTTCCAGTATTATGACCTGTATATACAAGGAAAAATAAATATAAGGCAAAATTAACAATAACAAGATAAAAACAAATCCTCCAACCCTTTACCCCTTCCCGACCCTTGACGTGGCGTAGGCATCATAAAGGTTGGTGCGTTCCCGAGCCATGGCACATATGTCACGTCATCAAAAAATCGAGGTCCTACAGCTCCTGTGTGTCGAGCCGGTGAAATATCACCGGCCCTACACACAGGAGAGGACCTTAGGCTTTGCCACCCCCCACCTGCAATCGCTGTGATTAGCTGTTGAAACTTCCAACAGCTAATCACAGCAATTTTCACTGTAACCTTATGGAAGGGGCGTTAACAGCCCCTTCCAGAGGCTGGAGTGCTGGAGGGGGCGGACATATCCCCCTCCAGCTCTTATGGGAGCGATTTGAGGGATGATCACTCCCATCAGAGGCGCTCCTTAGCCGCTCTACCCACCGTCGCTGGTAATTCCTTCCTGCACCCTGCTCCTTCTCCTCTTCTAATCTCCTCCCCTGACCTCCTTCTCCTCCCCCTCTGCCCCCACACTCTCCTGACCCCCCCCCTCCCACCCGACCCTCTTTCTCATCCCCCTCCACCCCCACACACCTCTGTGCTTCGTTGCCCAGTCCTTCTCCTTGCCTCTGCTGCTCCTGTGCTGGCCCCTCCTCCCTCACAGACCTCCGTGCTCGGGTGCTGCTCCAATGGCAGCCAGGAGGATGAGGTGAGTATGGATGGAATGGATGAATGGGATGGATGGGATGAATGGGATGGGGTGAGCTGAGGATGGATGGATGGGATGGATGGGGTGAGGATGGATGGGATGGATTGGATGGATGGGTGGATGGATGGGTAGATGGGTGGATGGAGAGAGAGCCTCGATGGATATGGTACAACAAGGGATCCAGTGTCCACTTGTAGTATCTGGGGTCAGAATCCTGGGGTGCAGTACGGCAGATCATTGCCATACAGTGCACCATGACTCTGACCCCAGAGACTACAAAAACTGTCCACTTGTTGTAGTCTCTGGGGTCACGGTGATTGTGCAAGGTACGGCAGATCATTGCCATACAGTGCACCATGACTCTGACCCCAGACACTACAGCAAGGGATCAAGTGTAATCTTGTTGTAGTCTCTGGGGTCACTGTGATGATGCACTGTATGGCAGATCATTGCCATACAGTGCACCATCACTATGACCGCAGAGACTAGAACAAGAAGATGCTTGATCTCTTGCTGCAGCCTCTGGTGTCACACGGATTGTGCACTGTATGGCAATGATCTGCCATAAAGTGCACAATCACCATGACCCCAGAGACTACAAGAGAACACTTGATCCCTTGTTGCAGTCTCTGGTGTCAGTGATGGTGCACTGTATGGCAATGATCTGCCATACAGTGCACCGTCAATATGACACCAGAGACTGCAACAAGAGGACACTTGTTCCCTTGCTGCAGTCTCTGGATGTAGCAGAGGTGATCGAGCGTTGTGAAACCATCGTTTTGGACTACGTCGGATGACAATAATAAAGAAGGAGTCCAAATTTTGATTGTTTTTTTTTCTAATAAAAAGATTTTTCTCTGTGTGGTGTATTTTTTTTCTATTTACTAGAGATACCTAATGGCCGCGTCTAACACTGGCCCGACATTATGAATCTCGGATTTAGTGCCAGCTGTCCAAAAAAAGCTGGCATTAACCCCTTTATTACCCAGTTTGCCACCGGGGCAACTGGAAAAGTCTGGGTACAGCGGCAGAAAATGGCGCTTCAATGAATGCGCCATTTTCTGGGGTGGCTGTGGGCTGCAACTCGCAGCATGGGGGGCCCAGAACGCTCGGGCCTCTCCATGCTGTTGATTCCAGCCCCCAGCTGCCTAGTTGTACCTGGATGGACCAAAAATATGGCGAAGCCCCATGTCATTTTTTTTTTCAAATTAGATATATAAGAAATGTTGTGCTTCGCTGTATTTTTGGTTGCCAGCCATGTATAATGAGGCAGCTGGGAGTGGATGGCAGTCCGTAGCTACCAGTAGTACCTGGCTGGACCAAAAATATGGATTGAAGGGAAAATTATCTTCAAATGTCAAATGGCGCTCCTTCAGTGTACTCAGGAGAAATTGTCAAACAAATTTTAGGATCTATTTTATTTTGTTGCCCATGAGAAAATGAAAAAATTGGGGCTAAAAGAAAATGTTTGTGAAAAAAAAGTACCTTTTCACTTTTATAGATCAATTTGTAAAGCCCCTGGGGGTTCAAA
The DNA here is from genome assembly GCA_033576535.1 of Allobates femoralis. NCBI lineage: Eukaryota > Metazoa > Chordata > Amphibia > Anura > Aromobatidae > Allobates > Allobates femoralis. The sequence goes on from JARQOC010000003.1 coordinate 501,692,088, forward strand.
GTGCTCACTATGCATCTAGATAAGTTTCTTGGAGAGTCTAGTTTCCAAAATAGGGTCACTTGTGGGGGAGCTCTAATGTTTAGGCACACAGGGGCTCTCCATATGCAACATGGTGTCCGCTAACACTTGGAGCTAATTTTCCATTCAAAAAGTCAAATGGCGCTCCTTCCCTTCCGAGCCCTGCCATGCAGCAAAACAGTGGTTTATGACCACATATGAGGTATCGGTGTACTCGAGAGAAATTGACCAACAAATTTTAGGATCCATTTCATCCTGTTGCCCATGTCAAAATGAAAAAATTGAGGCTAAAAGAACATTTTTGTTGGAAAAATTAAAATGTCCATTTTTTACCTCCAGGTTGCTTTAGTTCCTGTCAAGCACCTGAAGGGTTAATAATTTTCCTGAATCTAGTTTTGAATAGCTAGAGGGGTGCAGTTTTTGGAATGGTGTCACTTTTGGGTGTTTTCTGTCATGTACGCCCCTCAAAGGGACTTCAAATGTGTTGTGGTCTCTAAAAAAATGGTTTAGTAGAGTAAATTTTGCTGGAAAAATGAAAAATTGCTGATGAACTTTGAACCCTTATAACTTTCTAACAAAAACATTTTTTTCCAAAATTGTGCTAATATAAAGTAGACATGTGGGAAATGGTATTTATTAACTATTTTGTGTCACATAACTCTCTAGTTTAACAGAATAAAAATTCAACATTTTCGACAAATTTTTGATTTTTTTCACAAATAAACGCAAAGATTATTGACCTAAATTTACCACTAACAATATGTCACAAAAAACATTCTGAGAATCGCTAGGATCCGTTGAAGCGTTCTAGAGTTACTACCTCATAAAGGGACACTGTTCAGAATTGCAAAAAATGGCAAGGTCAGCAAGGCCAAAATAGGCTGGGTCATGGAGGGGTTAATAGCCAGGTCATCTCCTAACATATTTCCCCATCGCTTATGACTACAGTAAATTACATAGTAGTGGGGCGGGAAATCAAACAACACCCCCTGGTATTCACCGGTAAATTACATTTTAACACTTTCCTACCTTATCTGAGCATGTGATGTGTGTGACATGGTCAGACACATTCTGTTTAATTTATGAAGGAAGGACATTGACATTCAGAAAGCCTATGCGCACAATGCAAGAACTTCCAAAAATTTGAAGGAAAAGGGACTCTGACACACCCTGTATTAGACATAAAGGAGGGCCTCCCACACATTCTGTTAAAATTGTTAGGTAGTTGACGTCCTAGACTCATAAAGCTGAAGCACGAAGTGCAAGGGTTGAAAAAACATTTAACCCTGGGGGTGCACATCTATATGTAAGAGAATTGCAGAGGTAGGCCTCATACTTTTCCTGAAAAAATATGAAGAAAGGCATCATATGCACCCATAGAAACATTAATAGTGAGGGTCATATGATGCCCCTCTAAACATTTTGAGCGAGGGTCACCCTTTTAGGCTCCTAAAATTTGAAGCAAAGATGGCCTGATGACTCTACAAACATTTGGAGCGAGAGCCACCTGTTTATCCTCTTAAAATTTGAAGCAAAGATGGCCTGATGACTCTGCAAACATTTGGCGCGAGAGCCACCTGTTTATCCTCTTAAAATTTAAAGAAAGGGTGGTCTGATGAACCTGCAAATGGTGGAGCGAGGACTAACGATTTACCCTCTTAACCCCTTCAACCCCGGGCAATCTTCCATTTTTCTATTTTTCCCTCCCCTTCTTCCAAGAGCTGTAACTTTTATTATTTTTTGGTCGTTATAGAGATATGACGCTTTTTTATTGCGGAATAAGTTGTATGTTTGAATGAAATAATTTATTTTAAAACATAGTGTACATTAAAATGGGGAAAAAAATTCCAACTGCAGTGAAACTGCAAAATAAGGGCAATTACATGTTTCTTTTTTGGGTTTTTTATTCACCATGTTCACTATATGGTTAAACTGACATGTTGGTATAATGTCTCGAGTCAGTACAAGTTTGTAGATACCAAACATGCGTATTTACTTTCATCTAAGTAGTGAAAAAAAGTAGAAGTTTTTAAAGAAAAAGAATTTCACTTTTGAGCCATTTTCAGTGAACCATAGTGTCCTCATTTTTCAGGATCTGAGGCTGCGTGATGGCTTATTTTTTGCGTCTTGAACTGATAATTCTAATTATACAATTTTTGGGTAGATGCGCTATTTTGATCGCCCGTTATTGCAATGTTGCAGCAACCAAAAAAACTTAATTTTGGCGTTAAGAATTTTTTTTCTGTTCCGTAGTTTACCGATCTGACTAATTGATTTCATATTTTAATAGTTTTATTTTGAATGGGACAAAAGATTTGAACTTTCATGTTTTTTTCATATTTTTAAAAACTTTTTTATTATTATTTTATTTTTCCTTAAGTAACCTCAGTGCTACATAGTCTAATTGTTTCTGCTATGCACAGATGAGCTGCTGCACCTTTGTGCATAGCAGAAATCAAAATAAAAAATGCAAGCACTTGCCAGACATCCACAGGAAGTGATTGCAAACACCATCTCCACTCATCACAGGACCCCGGGCTGTCAAAGTAACAGTGGAGATCCGGTGACCTCTGATACCGGCAGGTTGTGAATCCTCATCGCAGTGCTTTGGATCACAATGTCAGTTATTGACTGTGCGATCCAAAGGATTAACAGCACCAATCAGATCGCTGATCCAATTGGTGCTGTTAGCTAAACATCTCAGTTGATCAGATCAGCTGAGATACGTGGGGGATAATGTGATCTCAACGCATGAGCTCACATCAAACGGAGGGACACGGTCAAGGTCGTATATGTACGCCCTTGGTCATCGTGAAAGGGTTAATATTTAAAGCAATGCAGCCTAATGATCCTCCAAAAAGGTGGAGCAAATGCACAAATTCACCTTCCTAAAATTTTCAGCAATGGTGGCTTGATGACCCTATAATGTTGAGCAAGAGATGTCCATTTATCCTCTCACAATTTGAGGCAAGGTGGTGTGATGACCCTATCAAAATGTTGAATGAGGGTTGCCCGTTTGGCCTCATAAAACATGAAGCAAGGGTAGAATAATGATGCTCCAAAAATGTGACGCAAGGGCTGCAATTTTATCCTATTAATATTTTCAGCAATGGTGGCCTGAAGATCCTATGATGTTGAGCAAGGGATACCTGTTTATCCTCTTAAAATTTGAAGCAAGGGCGGCCTGATGACCCTTTAAAAATGTTGATTGATGGATACCTACGAGTAATTACCCTCTTAAAAGATTCAGCAAGTGGGTGCTTATGACCCTTTAAAAATGATGAGTGAGGGCCGCCCATTTACCGTGTTAAAATTTTAAGTAAAGGCAGCCTGATGACCGTATAAAAATTTTGAGCAAAGGACACCTGTTTAGTCTCTTTAAATTTTAAGCAATGCTGGCCTAATGACCCTTCAGATAGGCAGATAGGTGGAACGAGAGCCACCCATTTAGCCTCTTATTATTATTATTATTACTATTATTTATTTATTTATTTATTTATAGAGCACCATTCATTCCATGGTGCTGTACATGAGAAAGGGTAACATACAGACAAGTTAAAAATACAATGAACAAAGTGACAGACTGATACAGAGGGGAGAGAGGACTCTGCCCTTGCGGGCTTGCATTCTACAGGGCAATGGGGAGGGAGACAGTAGGTTGGGTCTGCTCGGATGGTGCTGGAGTGCCAGGTCCGATGGTGTTGAGGCGGCACTGTGGTCATTGCAGGTTGTAGGCTGTTCTGAAGATATGGGTTTTCAGGTTCCATTTGAAGGTTCTGAGTGTAGAGGACAGTCGGACATGATGGGGTGCAAAGTTCCAGAGGATGGGGGATGCTCGGGCAAAGTCTTGCAGGCGGTTAGATGAGGAACGTACAAGTGTGGAGGAAAGAAGGAAGTCTTGGGAGGATCGAAGATTACGAATTGGATGATACAAGGAGATTAGTTCAGAGATATATGGGGGGGACAGATTGTGGATGGCTTTTTAAGTCAATGTTAGTATTTAAATTGGATACGCTGGTGAATTGGGAATCAGTGGAGAGATTTGCAGAGGGGAGAAGTGGAGGAATAGTGAGGAGAGAGGTGGATTAGTCGGGCAGCAGAGTTAAGGATAGATTGAAGTGGTGCAAGAGTGTTAGCAGGAAGGCCACAGAGTAGGAGGTTGCAGTAGTCGAGGCGGGAGATGATGAGGGCATGCATTAGTAGTCTAGAAGATTGGGGGTTGAGAAGGGGCGGATTCTGGAAATATTTTTGAGTTGGAGGCGGCAGGAGGTGGCAAGGGCTTGGATATGCCGTTTGAAGGACAGGGCAGAGTCACGTGTTACTCCGAGGCAGCGGACTTCAGGTACAGGGCAAAGTGTGATGTCATTTATTGTGATAGATAAGTCTAGCAAGGAAGGTGTGTGAGATGGAGGAAAGATGATGAGTTCGGTTTTGTCTACATTGAGTTTTAGGAAGCGGGAGGAGAAGACGGAGGATATGGCTGATAGACACTCCGGGATTCTGGACAGCAGAGAGGTGACATCTGGGCCAGAGAGGTAGATCTGAGTGTCATCAGCATACAGGTGATACTGGAAGCCATGGGACTTTATGAGTTGTCCTAGACTAAGAGTATAGATTGAAAAAAGGAGGGTCCTGAGGACAGAGCCTTGAGGGACCCCAACAGAGAGGGGATGGGGTGAGGAGGTTGTGTGGGAGTCGGAAACACTAAATGTGTGGTTGGGTAGGTAGGAGGAGATCCAGGAGAGGGCAAGGTCAGTGATACCAATGGAAGAGAAGATCTGTAATAAGAGGCAGTGGTCAACTGTGTCGAATGCAGAGGACAGGTCTAAAATGAGGAGGACGGAGAACTGTCTGTTAGCTTTGGCCATAAGTCATTAGTAATTTTGGTCAGGGCAGTTTCAGTAGAGTGGTGAGGGCGGAAGCCGGATTGAAGGTCATCAAAGAGAGAGGTGGATGAGAGGTGGGATGAGAGTACAGTGTGGACATGCTTTTCGAGAAGTTTGGAAGCGAACGGGAGCAGAGATATGGGCCGGTAGCTGGATGTGGAAGTGTGGTCAAGGGATGGCTTCTTTAAGATAGGTGTAATAGTTGCATGTTTGAAAGCAGAAGGAAAGGTACCAGAAGTTAGTGATAGGTTGAAGAAGTGGGTTAGGGCTGGGATAAGTGTAGTGGTGAGGTTGGAGAGGAGGTGGGATGGGATAGGGTCCAGTGCAAAAGTGGTGAGATGCGATCTGGAGAGGAGGTGTGCAAGTTCTCCTTAAGTGATGGATGGGAGGAGGGTTAGTGGGGGAGAGGATTGATCCGGTATACATGGGGGTTGCGGTGGTTGGGTAGCAAAGACTTGTCTGATCTGGTTGATCTTGTTGGTGAAGTATGTTGCAAGGTCTTCTGCAGAGATACGAGAAGTACGAGGGGGCAGTGGGGGGGAGGAGGGAGTTAAATGTGTTGAATAACTGCCTGGGGTTGTGGGACAAAAAGGAGCACACTAATGACATTCCAACAATGTGGATTGAGGGCTGTAAGCTTACCCTCTTAAAATTTTCAGCAAGGTCAGCCTGATGACTCTGCTCATCATGGCACCTTCCCAGGTTGGGACTTTATTGCCCACCACCTTCCACTTTTGTATTTAAGTCACGAGACTTGTTGACTTAACAATGTCTTATCATCATCAACCACTTGAGACATTAATTACTGTTTCCCACTGTCATCTTCTTCTCATTGTTCCAGCTAAAAACAATTTGGCCCTACACACAATCTCCTCATGTCACTCTTGAAATGGGCAGGACAAGAGGCCAAAATCAATGAATATAAATGTTGGAAATGTAAAAAGTTTCTCGGAGTGTCCGAATGTGGGATCATTTTTCTCCTGGGCTCCGTCATGGTGGAAAGCAGATGGATCGTGGTGTGGAGTATGTGTTTCAAACTCTGGGCAAGTGAGACTGGGCTGTGTGGAAGACAGTGGAGTGCTGGGAAATATACCAGAAGTATTATCTGCCATCCAACTGACCACCTGACTGCACTGTTCTGATTTCAAGAGTTATGTACCATGTTATCATGCAAAATAGGGCAGAATGCTAGATCTCTTGGATAAGTGTGATTGTTGTACTCCTGCAATAGTCACAGTTTGATCTGGCTCATGGCTTTGGCCTCTGCATGCACCATCAGCAGCATGTCCACTTCCCCTTCTTTACCCCATCCTGCACATTTTAAATTAGGTATATAATATATGCCTGCAAATGTTCCAGCATTAATAGGGAGAAAAAAGTGTTGCCCTGAAAAAGACTTCTCTTTTTAGGTGCTAGACTGTGTGCATACATTGCTTTTTTTCGCATTTTCTATGCGTTTTTGAGTGCAGATTCTTCACAAACCTGAAGGGAAACCTGCTTCCAGCAAAGTCAATCAGAATCCTGAGGTGTCGTGCACACATTGCTTATTTATGATCTCCAGATTTGGTGCACAAAATAATCTGCAGAATTTTAATTCTTTAAACATTTTTCCAGCTTTTTCAACATTGAAAGTGATGAGAACACGTAAAATCACATTGAAAATCGCTACGTGTGAACATAGCCTAAGGGTTGAAAGAAGCAGTTTTTTGTCTCTTTTTAATTTTGCCTTATGTATAGTGAACAACTTGCTGATGTTCAGGTTCAACGAACTTGCCCAAACTTTTTTAAAGTACGGGTTGGGGGTTGAAAGTGGCTCGAAAGTGGCTCGAACTTGAGTCCAAACCCCAAACTCAGAATGTAAAGTTATGGGATGGAGGCTACGAGGCTGTAAAAGAAAGAAGATAGTTACTAAACAGCATTATACTTATCGGTGTCCACCTGCTTGTACTTTTGGGGCTGCTCATTAACTTTCTGTACATTCACTGCAGAGAGACCCAACAGCCAATCACAGATGATGTCACAGAGTATTGATGCACCAAAAGAAGCACCAAAACCACAGAGCTGTTTTTGCCGCATATTTAATGTTTTTTGGTGCATTGTGTTCAATGTGTTTATCTGCATCTCCTGGCCCAAAAAAGCACCAAAACCGTGACACGTTTTTTGCTGTGGATTTCATGTTTTTGTTGGGGTAATTTTGGCATAAAACTGTATGCATTGTATTCAATGTGTTAATCTGCATCTCCTGGCCCATAAAAGCACCAAAACTGCACTATAGTTGAGCCCTTTTGGTAAAATTATTCCTTGAAATAATTTTTTTAAAAATGACATGGGGCTTCACCAGATTTTTGTATGCCAGCCAGGTACAGCAGGCAGGTACAGGCAGCTACCTACTGCCAGCTGCCTATTTTTACCTGGCTGGAAATAAAAAATATAGGGAAGCCCTTTTTTTAATTATTTCATGAATTTCCTGAAATAATTTTAAAAAATTACATGGGGCTTTGCCGTATTTTTGATTTCAAGACAGGTACAACTGGGAAACTGTAGGCAGAAATCCTCAGCGCAGGGTGGCCCATGCTTTTTGGGTCCTCCCCACTGTGAATTGCAGACTGCGGCTGCCCCCGAAAATGGTAAATTCATAGAAGCGACGTTTTATGGCATCGTACCCCGACTTTTCCAGTGGCACTGGTGGCTTTGGCACACAGGGTAATAAAAGGGTTAATGCCAGCTTTGTATTGGCTGCTGGCGCTAAGCCTGAAATTCATTGTGTAAGCAGTAAAAAAAACATAACACAAAAAAAAAAAATTTTGAGATAAAATACAAGACATCCCTGTTTCCCTTTTTTAATGAACAAAAAAACCCTTCCTCCAACAGGTAATATCTTCAACTCCTCTGCCCCCGAACCCAAACCCGAACTGTAGCACGGACTTCCAAGGAAAGTCTGTGTTCGAGATCGGTTCCCGAACACTAAATGCTCGGTACGGACCCCCAACTTTACAGTTCAGGTGCGCCCATCACTACTTATGTACAATTCATTATACAGGACATAATGTTTCCTAAAAAATTTTCAGGTAAAATCGATTTTACCTTTGGTTTTGTATGTTTTATTATCAGTCTGTAAAAGTGGTGTAATATTCTGAAAACATTGCCCCTCAGCAGTGACCTGGGAGTCAGAGATGCATCCAGGCGTCTTTCCCATGCTGATCCTATTCCATTGAGTGCTGTTTACATTAATTTCTGTGATTTTAGGGACACTTAGCCCTCCTGTGCCTAAGTTTTGTTTGAACGGTCATCCTTTGATGACAGATTCCCTTTAAGGGCAAATTGAGGCTCATTTACACAGTTTCTCTTATCTGCGATGTCTGTTTTTTAACCTCTTGGCTGTGTCCCTACCCTTATGCGAGCTCACATACTAAGCTTTCATCTTCCCCCACATCTTAGCTGATCTTAGCTGATCTGATCAGATGAGATGTGTAGCTGAGGGTGCCTTCACACTGCAATGTGATCCGGTCTGGGGCTGTCAGGGATGAACATGACAGCCCCGGACTGGATCAGTACACAGAACTGGAGGGCTAATTTGCCCTCCGGTCCGGTGTCCAGCCTCACGCAGCTGCCGCGGTCCTGACTTATTAGCAGCGGGAGCTGCTGCGGCTGCACACCGGACCGGAGGGCAAATTAGCCCTCCAGTTCTGTGTGCTGATCCAGTCCGGGGCTGTCAGGTTCATCCCTGACACCCCCGGACCGGATCACACCGCAGTGTGAAGCCGCCCTAACAGAATCGATCCGATCTGCGTTTGAATCTGTGCTGTTTAACCTTTTGGATCACGCTGTCAATCACAGACACACAATAATCTAAAGCACCACAGCAAGGATTGCGCCATTCCCAGCCGGTATCCACTGTTAACTTGACAGCCCAGGGTCCTGTGATAACCTCGGAAGCTGTATGCAATCCCTTTCTGACGGCAAGCCTTGAGCTCCGTCGTCGGCAGAAATTGGGGATTTCTCCTGTGTTCAGATGTGTAGCAGCTCATCTGTATACAGGAGACGTAATCAGTCTGTGCATCACTAAGGCCCCTAGTGTGCCAAGTAAAATAAAGAAAAAATTAAAAAAAGTTTTGACAATAAGGAAAAAAACACCAAAAGTTCAAATCACCCCCCTTTTGCCCCATTGAAAATAAAACTTAAAAAAATACACATATTTGGTATTGTCACATTTAGAAATGCCTGATCTATCAAAATATAAAATCAGTTAATCAGATTGGTAAACTGCGTAACGGAAAAATAAGTCAAAAAAACAAAAAGTAAGTTGTTTTGGTCACTGCGACATTGTAATAAAATGTAATAACGGGTGATCAAAGCAGCATATCTACCCAAAAATTGTATTATTAGAAACATCAGCTCAAGCCGCAAAAAATTGGCCATTACATATCCCCAGCTCACAAAAAAATGAGGATTCTACTGTTTGCAGAAAATGGAGCAAAATCATTAAAATCTTCAGAATTTTTTTTCACCACTTAGATAACAGTAAAGTATACATGTATGAAATCTATGAATTCGTACTAACCCGAGGCACCATGCCAGCATGTCTGTTTTACCATATAGTAAACATGACAAATAAAAACCCAAAAATCGAACATGTAATTGCACTTTTTTTGCAACTTCATCTCATTTGGATTTTTGGGGGGTTAAATGGACAGCATGTGGACCTCTAGAATTTATTAACACTATTCAAACATCCATTTTTTATGGATCCATGTATTAATTTTTTTTTAGGCTGAGTTCAAACATAAGTCTGTTTTTTCCCAGAAGAAAAATAATGTTTTTTTTCATCCAAATAATAGTTGTTTTTTTTTGCATTTTTATCCATATATCATCTGTATGTATGTGATTTATATCCATATCACATCTATTTTGTATTTTTTTTCCTTGAGATTCAAAGCACCTCTTTGATCCCAACACAAGTATAAAAGTGGATAAACTTCATATTCTGACTATTTGAGAGTAGATAAATGTGCCTGTCATTTTTGCATTCATTTTGGTTGGATTGCTTTAAAAATGTGAAATTTGACCTGACACCTGTGCTGAATGTAATGTGGTCCTTGGGTAGTCTCAATAAAATTTAATGAGCGGAACAGAATTCTTGAGTATGCAAGAAGGTAGAGGAGATTATCGGTTCACTCAATTGTAAATTATTGATCTTCTAAGCAGCACTTCCAACCACCTCTTATGGTATTTTCACACGCCGCAATATTAGCTGGCGATAGGAGGCGATCTAACGTGCGCGTGCACGTTTTTCATGGTCGCCTCACATCGCCAATGGCGGTATTACACGCCGCAATCTCGCCCTGAAAGAAAGGCGATGTGTCGCCCCGGAAATCGCCTCACCCACAGCGGAACCAATCCGGTGGAATTCCATCGTCGCTTCACACGCCGCAATCCCAAAGGCAATGTGGGCGTACATGTTCAGTGGTGCGAGGAGATAGGCATGCCACAGTCGTTTACACCGCGCCCCATACACTCTCATTGGACAACGCAACAGCGTTACGATTTGTCAGCTGCTCTGGAAGGCTGGCTAATACATGACGCAATTGAAGATGTGTGTGTTGCTGAACTGAACAGACAGCTCTTCAAATATGGCGCCCTGTCAACTGTCAGCCAATGGGAACACAGTAGCCAACACCAATCATCGCAGATGGGGCGTGGACTACAGAACGGTTGAGGCACGCCTACGGGAAATCATAGGCGACGCTGATTCCATCGCTATCGCCCTATCACACGCCACAACCCGGAAATATCGCCTTCATGATTGAGGCTGATTTCAGAGCAGTGCTCAGGAATCAGGCGATAGGCGAGAGGTGATTTATCGCCGCTAAATTCCCCAATCACACGCCGCAACTGTGAGGCAATTTCACGGCGATTGCTCCGGGGCGACATATCGCCTTTAGGATTCCCAGGCGAGATTGCGGTGTGTGAAGGTACCATAAGGGAACCTACAAAGGAGGAAATAAGTATTTGATCCTTTGCTGATTTAATAAGTTTGCCCACTGACACAGACAATAACAGTCTATAACTTTATATACAGTTGTCCCAGTCTCCTATATAATGTATATACAGCAGTGGCAGTTATTCACAGTTGCTGAATTTCCTGTGTGTCAACTTGAATTTCTTGGCTCATTTTGCAATGGATCTCCTTAAAATGGATGCTATTTGGAAGTTGACTGAATGGCAACTATTTTTGTGTGTGTGCACATATTAAAATCTATGAGCAGGAGTTATTCTAAAAATTGATAAAATTCTCTGATTTCTTTTTCCACATTGACCTAAGTGGAAAATTGTTCAAATGAACGTAATAATTAACATTGGCCCATGTACCTTCAGTAAACTTTCTACATTGACAGCACATTATAAAAAAAAAAAAAAAGGACACTTGTAACCTTAAGCTCACTGAATTTCTTATTCTCATCCATTTTTGAGGATCTGAGTTGTCCAGCATTTATAGGCGGCACAGTGGCTTAGTGACTAGCATTGCAACTTTGCAGTGCTGGGGTCATGGGTTAAATTCCCACCAAAAACAACATCTGTAAGGAGTTTGTATGTTCTTCCAGTGTTTGCATGGGTTTCCTCCCACACTTGAAAGACATACTGATAGGATGTTTAGATTGTGAGATCCAACGGGGACAGTAATGTAAATGTATGTAAAGTGATATGGAATTAATAGTGCTATATTAATGAATAAATATTATGGGGATATATAATTATAAATACACAAAATAATAACAGTATCCATTTTGTATTTAGTTTCATCAGCTTTTAACACATCCGTTGATAACAATGTAAAATGAATTAATATCTGTTTTTATAACGCGGACAAGGAAAGCAATAAGAAAAGATGCAAAACAGGTAATATGGTAAAAAAAAAAGCCTATTTGAGAAGGATGAAAAAAACAAAGAAAAACAAAGGAATGTCTGCATTTTTTCTTAGGCTGGTTTCACACTGGCATTTTGTCACATCCGTGTGCATCTGGCTGAGGCTGGTTTCACACTGCAGTTTTTCCCCTGATCAGGTTCCATCTGGCTTGTGCGCCAAAACCAGGAGTGTCTCCAAAATTCTGATGAGGTGTCAATCTTTTAATAATACTTTTTCTGTGCAAGTTCCTCTCCTGGTTTCGGCACACAAACCAGATAGGGATCAGGGAAGAAACTGCAGTGTGAAACCAGCCTTAGGCCACGTGCACACACTGAGTATTTGATGAGCTTTTTACCTCAGGATTTGTAGACAAAACCAGGAGTGGAGCAATCAGAGGAAAAGTCTAATAGAAACACCTGCACCACTTCTGTATTTAATATCCACTCCCGGTTTTGGCTACAAATCCTGAGGTAAAAAACTCATCAAACACTCAGCGTGTGCACGTGGCCTTAAACTGAATGCACCTGAATCCGTTCTCATCTCCATTGAGTTTCAAGGGGCATGAATGCACGTGCAGGTGCATCTGGTTGTCACCGGGTTCCCCAGGATCAGTGTGTCTCCAAATTTTCTCAGCAACAAAAAATGCTAAATGTTGCAGATGTGTTGCATGTGTAAAATCCAGAGTAGCATGGAAGAAGACTACACCTTGTGTAGTAAAAAGACTGCAAAATTGTGTAAAATACTGCAAAGTGTGTGTGACAAACATTATATAAAAATCTTTTACTATGTTTGCAATAAATTTCCTTTTAGGATCGAATTAGCAATTCTTCAAGAAAGTAGTCACATCACAAAAAGTAACTTATTTTCATGAAAATTAAGCTACTTCATTAACCCTCTCATCCCCAGGTGATTTTCCATTTTCTGGTTTTCTTCTTTTCCTTCCCTTCTTCCAAGACAGATACCTTTTTTATTTTTCCGTCAATATGAACATATGAGGACTTAATTTTTGCGGGACGAGTTGTACTTTTGGATAAAAATCACTTATTTTACCATACAGTCTGAATGATAATGGTAAAAAATTCCAACTGTGGTGAAATTGCAAAAAAATGTGCAATTACACATTTATTTTTTGTTTTTTTTTATTTATCATGGTTATTCTGGTAAAACTGACGAGTCAGTAGGATGCCTTCGGTCAGTACAAGTTTGTAGATACAAAACAAGTAAACTTTTACCTTAATTTAAGTGGTAAAAAAAATTCTGAATTTTTTAAAGTTCGATCACTCCTGCTTTGCACAGATGAGCTGCTGCATGTCCCTGCATAGCAGAAATGATACCTTTCTTTAGATGCCGGAGCTCACCAGGCATTTACAGAAAGTGATTGCAGACAGCATCCAGAGTCATCACAGGACTCCGGGCTGTCAAGGTAACATCGGAGGTTCCGTGGTCACATCACAGGAACTCCGATGCCGGTGAGGAATGGTGCGATCCCCGCCTTGGAGTATTGGATTGCGCTGTCAGTGATTTACAGCGTGATCCAAAGGGTTAACAACACTGATCCAGTTACTGATCTGATCAGTTCTCATAGCTACACATCTCAGCCGATCAGATCAGCTAAGATGTGGGGGGGATAATGCAAGCGCAATATGTGAGCTTGCATCAGGAGGTGAGACACGGCCAAGGACTTATATTTATATGTCCCTGGTTGTGAAGGGGTTAAAATGGGAGTTTTCCCATTTCTAGTCACAACAGCATGTAAGTATTGAAGCCTTTGAATACACATGCTCATGGCCTACCATAAATCAACTTGTCATGTGAAGTAGGTGCCCCAAATGCAAAAAGAAAGTGCTAAAAAGAATATACATTAATTACAAACTGTTCAAACATGTAAAAAAAAAACTATTTGGACTTTTAAGCTTATAAATAGTAAACTTAAAATTGTTTAAAACATTTTTTTTAAATAAAATACTAGTCAAAAAGGTAGAAAATGTACTGTTAATACACAATACAAAATGTTTTTTTCCCATGTCCAAGAAACCACAAACTTTAGGAATTATAGTCTAGCTGCTGAGAAAAAAAGCATCTAATAGGTTACATGATTCAGATACTTCCTATCAATGATACCCATATGCTAAGAAATCAATGCACAGTCATCTGACAGATTTTTGAGAGTTATAACATAGATCAAATATCACTTTAGGGCAGCACAAGGGGATAAAACAGAGTCAAAGCATCAACATGTGTCTCAAATTTTCCTTGTGTTCACAAGTGCTTAAAAGTACAATGACATATCAGAAATCCTTAAGTATTTTGGCAAGCACTCTCCAATAGTGTATAATGCCTTTTTGTTTTCTTTAGTTTGTATGTGTTTTGGATAACACAGGTCTGCAAGGGTAAAACTGTTTGAAAAGTAAGGTGATTCTTATATACTTTCAACTGCTGAAATCACTAAAAATATTGAAAAAATTCCATCGTGTTTAGTTTTTTCACAAACACTGACTACAAAAGCTTTTTCGTGAACAATACTTTTACCCCTTTGCGTGACCTGTTGCTTATTTTTTAAGGTACATAAGTGTCGGGGCTGGGGTTTTTTGACCATCTAGGATCAGTCAAGGGGATGTCACGGTGGCAGTCCCGGTGGTCGTGGCCCTGACCAAGCATGAAAAGGCAGTATTTACAGGGGAAATAAAATCTATCATGATACCATCCATGGTTTCTGATCAGAATGACCAGTGACGCTTGTAGTGACCGGGAAATAGATGTTGTGGCAGCTAGGTGTATCACTCCCCACAAATGTAGCAGGTCCTCAGGGTTTGGTATAGATGTAATGTGGATGATGGTGGTAGTTGTTGGTGCAGGGAGGCAAAGAAGGAGTGGACAAACAAAGGGGTTGCACTTCTTACCAGTCTCTTTACTGTTGCTTAGTTTGAAGACAACCCAGCCGGGTACTGTGCTCTCCCAGTGTGCAGCTTGGCCAGCCCTCAGGTAGTCCAGGTCCACTCCACCAAGGCACCATTCATAAGCCTTTCTGTGCTACTCTTTTTGACACGTTATCCTCCTGTTTTTCCTCTGTGCCTTCATACTACAGGTCCCTAGGCAGGCAACTGTAGGCCCTGCTGAGCAACAGTTGACACGTCCTCTTGACCCTCTATAGTCACTGTGCCTGGGAGAGTACACGGTGTTGGCCACTGCACTTGCAGTCCAGTGGTCTCCAGTTTCCTGGCTTGATCAAACAGTCTCACTACAGATTGGGGTCGGTCCCCTCATGCAGCTAGTTCCTCTACCACAACCTGGAAGTCGTCTGCGAATTCGGGGTTCTCTGAACTGGGGTTTCCTCAGCCGATCTACCCACTGGTCCCGTTAGGCCGAAGCTCCAGTGTCCCCTAGAACTCCATCTTGCTTCTCCTTCTTCTTCGTACTCCAACTCACTAACTAACTCCTCCCACCCACCTTAACCGACTCCTTCCTCCAACCAGTCACACGTCCCACAGGGTCGAGGGATACTCGGAACCAGGTTACAGTACTGCTGGGGAGTCACAGGGGTCAAGACCCGGCTCCGTGACCCTGGAGGTGTCAATAAAAATTTTGGGATTAAGGTTTTCGGGATTAAAGTCGTGGTGCCACCCGTGAGGTGCGGTGCGGTGCTGAGGTGCGGAACCTCTGGGGATGATGGAATTGCAGCTAAGGTGGTATCACTCCCCACACATGTAGCGGTTCCCCAGGGCAACCGGCAGGGGCGGGCTGGCAGATCTTGCCCAGGGGGCAGTCCAGTTTTCCCAGCCAGCGGCCAAGTGACGACCTGGGGGGTGCTGGCACTTCATTGGCCAAGTGAAAGTAGAGGGGAGGTGCTGCTGGTGCTGCTTTGCCCACCTGCCGGTTGGCTGCTCGCGCCGCTCAGATCCCGCATCCCGTCTGCTGCGTCCCGGGTCCCGCTATAAATCAAGTGAGTGTGCGTCCACGCTCACTGTGGGGACGGTCCTAAACTGGGACTAAACCGCCGGCCTGGGGGGCAAATGCCTCCCTACCACCTGGGCCAGTCCGCCCCTGGCAACTGGTACAGTCTATAGTGGTGGTAGGCCGTTGGGGTGCAGGACTGAGAGCACAGAATAACCGACAGACATACAGTACGTAGTTTCTGTTATCTTTACTGGTAGTTGCATATTGAAACCAGGACACTGTTCTCAGGTGATGTTGTGAATACGGTCGGCCTGGAAGCAAGTTGGGGATCTCCTCACCCATTGAGTTCTGGGACCTGTCTGCTGTGGTTCTCTTTGCTAGTCCTGGCTGCCTGTAGCTAAGCTGCGACCCTCTCTTCCTGCTGGAAAGTCTCTCACCTGTATGGCAGGCAGCCTGAGCGCTTCTCTGTCACCACTCCTCTGGTGACGGTCTCTGAGCTCTCGGGTGCTGCTGTGCCTTCAGGTGCTTTGATGTGGCCGGGAGACATGGAGTCTCCCATCCTCCGGTTTTGGCTGCTGGGTCTTTAGTACCCGTACAACCTCGGACTACAGTGTCAGTTTCTGGCGCTCTGCGCTGAGGTGAGCCTGCAACTGGCTCCACTCCCTAGGCCACCTTCTCTCCTTCCTCAGACCCTCTCCTACGGGTCCCTCACACTTGCGGCTCTCTTTCCTGAGATGAGATCATCCGGCTCCAGTCCCCAAGACGTCTGCATTGTTCTCTCAGACTGACTCACTGACTTCTCTAAGATGTTCTCACTGACTTTCTGACTAACCCTGCCTCCAGGCCAGAATTTTTAGGAGAGCTACCCTGAAACTGGGTGCAGAGCTCCCCCTTCAGGTCTGGAGTCAGGAAAAGTGTTGCATGTTGTGGGTTTACCTGGTGTGGATAGCCCTTCTTGCTTCCATGCATGACATCACCCACCTAGGGAAGCAATGACATTGTGACAACCGGACTCTGGGGTGCCACACCAGTAGATGGGGTCTGCACTCCAGATGTTTTTTTTCCACCCTGAATCTCCCTGACCTGGAGTTCGGATGGGTGTTGGGTGTGTGATTGGGTTTCTCAGCTTTGTGTCCCCATCTTACCTAAGAGAAATGGCACGATACCTGTGGAGTAGGTGCAGTACCACTGTGGCGCCCAAGATACATGGACGCAACAGAAGCAGAGGAAGGAATTCTTTCCAAACTCTTCTCAAGAAGGTGCTCTAGTGTATTCCAGAGATATTCCTTGGCTGATGGAAATTTTTATGTTGAGCACAATGTGAGTGAGGAGAAACTACTTATTCATTCAAAAAAATAGTCAAAAAGATATGCTACTGCACAATGGCAGCAAGTACGATTCAGAGTGTCGGCAGAGCATTCTGTGAACTTGAAGGAAACCTATGAGAATTAAGACTGTATTAAGGTCAAAGTTCAAGGATAGTCAATATGTAGTGATCTGAAAGTTCTCTCTTTGCTCCTTGGGTAGCAAGGAGGACATATTATGTACCCATGCTTTTTGTGTGAATGTGAAAGCCGGGATAGGACTGAGCAGTGTAAAAGGTTGGCAATAAGAACATCTTTGCATTCTGGACTCAAGAACAGAGTTTTGAAAAGTTTAGTTGTTTCCACTAAAGTTCTCCTGCTATCACTTTATATTAAAATTGGATTGATGAAGCAGTTTCTGAAAATCTAACTGAAAGAATAGGAAACTTTTATGCACCTGTACACCAAGTTTGAGCTATAGTGTGAAGCAAAACTAAAGAAAGGCATTTTTATGTGTCTGCATATTAGGAAACTCATGAAGGACAATGTGGTGGAAGAGCAAAAATGAAAGATATTGAAAAAAGGGCTCCAGATTATTTGTGAAGAAATGTCTAACTAGCAACAGAGATCCAAAATTTAAGTCCATCATGGAGAACATATTGAAACGTTTCAAATCCTTGTGTGTCAGATGGATTGAACTTAAATTATTTACATTCCCATTCTGACTACTATCCTAAAATTCCTGGAGCTGCTAGTGAATAGCAAGGAGAAAGATTTATCCAGGATATCAAGGAGATGGAACAATGATACCAGGGTAGATGGAACGTGAACACAATGAGGAGCTACTGCTGGATGCTTTACAGAGAAAATCTGCTCGCCTTCTATAAGAGAAAGGCATCAAGAGTAGTGATGGGTGAACCCGAACAGTAAAGTTCAGGGTCCGTACCAAACACCTAGTGTTCGGGCACAAATCCTAAACACGGACTTCCCTGAGAAGTCTGTGTTACAGCTTGGGCTCAGGTTTGGAGAGCTGCAAAAGTAAAGTAAATAGTTATTAAACAGCACCTCATACTTACCAGGTCCCATATCCTGCTGTCCTACCACAGCTACTTCTGAGGCCGCTCATTACCTTCTGGATATTCACTGCAGTGGAACCCAACAGCCAATCTCAGATGCTGTCACAGAGAATGGGTGTCTGGGATTGGCTGTTGGAGTAATCTGGAAACTGGCCATACATTCTAGATGCTAATTTAGACACATGTCTGCTCACAGTGACTTGCAGGGTCAGACTGAAAAATGGGTGAACTGAGATGACCCAATGAACAGCATGACACAGTGTAAACAGCTGTAAGTGAGCAGAAGAAGTGCTTAATTTATGGCTGGGGTCCGTTTACCATGTGTTGCAGCTCAGGTTTGGAAGTGGGAACATCATTATCGGGGGCTGTTTTTCATAATACGACACTGGCAAACTTCTTATTATTGAAGGAAAGGTGAATGGACAAATATACCAAGGAAAAAATGTTTGTACCGTGTTAGCCAGTAGATAGAAAAATATTAGAATCTGAGAGTCCCCAGTGATTGATACCTTTTAATGGCTAACTGAAAAGATGGTAAACATAGCAAACGTTCGGGACACTGTGGCCTCTTCATCAGGCTAATAATGACACAGATTCTAAAGACACATATATACATAAGCAAATGAAAAAAAACAAAAAAAACAAACAGTCTTAGATGTTATAGTAAATGTGACAGGTGACGTAAAACAGAGTCAGGCTAGGGAGAAAGAGATGGGCTGGGAAAATGAAACTAAAAGTCTAA
Source organism: Allobates femoralis (assembly GCA_033576535.1). Taxonomy (NCBI): domain Eukaryota; kingdom Metazoa; phylum Chordata; class Amphibia; order Anura; family Aromobatidae; genus Allobates; species Allobates femoralis. The sequence goes on from JARQOC010000003.1 coordinate 501,710,912, forward strand.
AGGTATCTTTACACACCGCTACAGAAGGTTAGAAACAACCGGGTGTCTCACGTGCACGAGCACGTTCCAACGGTTGCAAACGGTACCCGATACCGCCTTTACATGCCGCTACAAGGTGCGCTACAGAAGGTTTAATCTATCCCTGTAGAGCACCGTCCCTCATTTACACGCCGCTACAGAAGGTAATATGGGAGGACCTGGTGCAGCAGGGACAACACATAGGCATGCCAGAGTTGTGGATTACGAGACGCTCGTACGATGATTGGACAATGCAATAGCATCATGATTGGCCAGCGCAGGAAGGCTGGCTAATACATGATGCTATTGCAATTGTGTAGTGTGACTGGTCAGCTCCTTAAATATGCCGCCCTATGCAGGGACAACCAATCGTAACGCAGGATCTTCCACCAATGATCGCTGAAGGGGGGCGGTTTCCCGGAGGCTGTGTCACGCCCCAGGGAGTTAAGTAGGTGGCGAAAAAACCTTACCGTACCTTATTTATACGCCGCTACCATCGGGTTGAAACCAACCTGTTTTAGAGCACTGCTCTGAAACAGGTGTCAACAGTGACGGGTGGCAACAACCTAATTTACACGCCGCTACCTCGGGTTGATTTGACGGTGCAAGATACATTTGTCTCCGACACCCGGTTGTTTCCAACCTTCTGTAGCGGCGTGTAAAGGTACCATAAGATAAGCGGAACAAATTGTCATGAAGTTTCAACAAGACAATGATCCCAAACCTGCAGCCAAGGAAACTGTCAAAGAAAGAAAATAAAGCTCCTTGAATGCCCCAACCAGTCAATGACCTGAATCCAATAGAACATTTATGAAAGGAACTAAATTTCAGAGTTCATAGAAGTATCCCACAGAAACTTCAGGGTTTAAACAGTGTTGGTGTGGAAGAAAGGGCCAAAATCAAACCTGTGCAACATATAAGTTTCTCCATATAAGTGGCATCTTGAAGTTGTTATCACCAGCAAAGACTGTTGTAAAAAGTATTAAATACATTTCAGTGAGTGTGTTCAATACTTTTTCTCTATGTCATTTGTCATTATAATACATCACTACATTTATGGATGTCTATAATTTGACTTCTTTGCCTGTGTGGATTGGATGGGTTATTACCGACATCTGGTGAGAGATTCGTGTCAATGGCACATTTTGAAATATATTTACTTACAAAATTGATAATGTGTTCAATACTTATTTTACCCGCTGTGGAGACATACATTACACATCAAATATACACACATTTTAGATAATGTGCACATTTGTGTAAAAAAGATTTGCATCTCACACCCAAAAAAAGCAATCAAAGGAGATAAAAAGTGGTATGTACTCCAATTCAGTACCAATAGGAACTGCAAAAATAAAAAAAATAGGCATTACAGAGCTTGAATTAAAGTGATGAATGCAGAGACACTATGTTTCAAAATGTTTTTGGGATTTAAAAAATAGTTAAATAATAAAAGATTATATAAACTTGATACTAACGGAATGTTATTCATCTGCAGCATAAAGTATACATGCCATGCTGCAGAGTATAAGTAAAACACTGATATAGACAACTCATCTAAGGCCCCTTTCACATCAGCATTTTTCGCTGATGTGCAGCCGATCCGGCAGGTGGCGCCGAATCGGCCGCCTAACGGATTTACCGCATCTGCCGCCTAATGACCGCACTTGCGGCCCGGATCGTGCACACCCCATGCGTTGTCCATGGGGCTTGCAGTCTGATGCGGCAAGTGCTGTTCTACTGGATACTTGCAGCTTTTTTTTTGCTGCCACAAATGCCGGATCCGGCTGATCCGGCGTAACTGCACTTGCCGCACCGGACTGCAAGCCCCATAGACAATGCATGGGGCTTGCCGGATCGGTACTGCAAGTGCAATCTGCCGGATCTGCTGCACATCAGCGAAAATCGCTGATGTGAAAGGGGCCTCGCCATACTACTTTGGTGAAAAAAAAAAGTGATTTGTAAAATGAACAGGGAATATAATGAATCCTACATTTTTTCTGCAAAGAATTACAGTTGAAGTGTGGCAACATCTTAAACACACGTGGAAAACATGACATGTGTCTTCCCTGTAGGAAAAATGTCTAATAATATCACAGAACTGCTACAGCATAAGCAGAATTGTCAACAGAGCACACACAAGCACAGGAATGACAAGATATCGGTCCTGCCAGAGGCAGAACAAAACTAATATATATCGCAGCTGTTGTTAAGACCCAGCTGAGTACTTTTTCTTGCTAATTATAAAGAATGGATAAGATTGAGTAAAAAAAAACTGAAAATGGCATAGTTAATAGAACAATCTATATCCATTATTGCACAGAACACAAAGCCTGCACTCATGTATGCAAATATATGTCATACACACTGTTTATCAAAGCTCTGCCAATGCATTCATACCACACTGTATTATATGGTATCAATAGCACAGAATGCATAAAGCCTCTTAATTAAAATTGTCCAATCATATGGGGATTGGTAAGATGATAGTACACACCGCGGTGTACTTCCGTGTACTTGTGCAGCTGAAACTGTGGTAAAACAGATACAAATATATCTGTGTGGTTAAAAATAATATGTATAAATCACAAGGATGAAATCATAAGTTGCAGAAATGTTTATTTTTACAATTACAAGTAGTTTCATTCCTTCCATTACCTTCATTTCCTGTTGTTTCTGTAGCATGTGCATGGATTTGTGCTTGCCCCATTCAGTTCCAAATAAGCCACATAGACATATCTTGATTAACATTAATTTATTAATGCTTGTACAGGATGCAGCTGTGGCCAGTAGTGCTCGGCATGCCCAAGAACTATTGTCTCTAAACTGCATTCAGTTGTACCACAATTTTCAACAATTGAATTGAACGTAAAAACCTTGAACAATAAACAAGCATTCAACATGAAGTTACATTTCCATCGGACAAGAGTAGATGAAAGAAGGCACCGGTCCGTCCATCCTGCAACCAAGCATAGCGCAGGCGAGGAACCAAAAAGAAAAAAATGGACATTCATTTAGAGCCTGCCAATTTAGGATAGTAAGAAGGATACAAAAGTCCACTGGGCCATGGGTTACCTAATTATTAAAGAAATAGAACTGCATCTCAATGAATTGGAATATCATCAAAAAGTTAATTTACTTCAGTAATTCAATACATATAGTGAAATGCATATTTTATATAGTCATTACACACAGAATGATCTTTTTCAAGTGTTTATTTCTGTTAATGTTGTTGCTTACAGCCAATGAAAACCCAAAATTCTTTATCTCAGAAAATTAGAATATTATATAAGATAAACTGAAATAATAATTCTAAAATCATAAATATTGGCGTACTGATAAATATGAACAGTAAATGCACTCAATACTTGATTGGGCTCTTTTTGAATGAATTATTGCACCCATGTGGCATGGCATGGAGGTGATCAGCCTGTAGTACTTCTGAGGTGTTATTGAAGCCTAGGTTGCTTTGACAGCAGCTTTCAGCTCGTCTGCTTTGATGGGTCTGGTGTCTCTCATATTCATCTTGATAATACCCAATAGATTCTTTATGAGGCTTAGGTCAGGCAAGTTTGCAGGCCAAATCAAGCACAGTGATAATGTGGTAATTAAACCAGGTGCTGATAGTGGACAGGTGCCAAGTCTTGCTGGAAAATGAAATCTCATCTCCAAAAATCTTGTTGGCAGAGAGAAGCATGAAGTGCTCTAAAATTTTCTGGTAGAAGGCAGCGCTGACTTTGGTCATGATAAAATACAGTGGGCCTAGACCAGCAGATGACATGGCTCCCCAAACCATCACTAATTATGGAAACTTCACACTAGACCTCAAACAGCTTGGATTGTGTGTCTCTCCAATCTTCATCCAGACTCTGGGACCTTGATTTCCAAATTAAATGCAAAATTTACTTTAGGCTGCGTTCACACATTTGCGTATTTTGCTGCGCTTTTTTGCGCGCGCTTTTTGCCGCGTTTTTCGGCCGCGTAAAAAAGCACAGCAAAATACGCAGGGGCTTTCACACACTGCGCTTTCTTTACCCCAGAAAGCGCAGTGATGTCACAGAGGGGAGGAAGAATCCTGCTTCCTCCTCCCCTCTGTGACAGCTGTGACCGCCCCATTAGATTTCACAGTGTATTAATATACACTGTGAAATCTAAATTAAACAAAAGCAAGTGTCTGAAAAATAAAAAAGAATGAATACTTCACCTGTCCGACGCCTTCTCCCGCTGTCTGGTCTCCGGTTCCAAGTGAGATGTGTTCTGCCAGGACCTGTGGTGACGTTAGAGGGGCGTTCCCGGGGCGTTCCCAGCGCTGATTGGCTGCTCGCGGTCATGTGATATGTATCACATGACCGCGAGTGCCCGGGAACGCCCCTCTGACGTCACCACAGGTCCTGTCAGAACACATCTCACTTAGAACGGAGACCAGACAGCGGGAGAAGGCGTCGGACAGGTGAAGTATTCATTCTTTTTTATTTTTCATACATTTGCTTTTGTTTAATTTAGATTTCACAGTGTATATTAATACACTGTGAAATCTAATGGGCGGCCACAGCTGTCACAAAGGGGAGGAGGAAGCAGGAGTCTTCCTCCCCTCTGTGACATCACAGGGAGAATACGCAGGAGCAGCTGCGTAAACAATTGACATATCAATTCTTTACGGAGCTGCGCTTTCTCCCTGAAAACGCACTGCGTATTTTTGCGCAATGTCTGCACTGCAAAGTGAATTTCACATTCACTTTGCTGGCAGACAAAAAGCACATTGCATATTTTGAAAAGCGCGCGTAAAAAAGCGCGGCAAAATATGCAATGTGTGAATGCAGCCTTAATCTGAAAACAATACAGAGCAGCAGTACATCTTTTTACTCCTTGACCAATGTAAGACGCTTCTTGCGTTGTCTATTTGTCATGAGTGGCTTGACACAAGGTATGCGACAGCCCATGTCCTGAATACATCTGTGTGTGGTAGCTCTTAAAGACTGCAGCGGCAGTCCACTCCTTGTGAATCTCCTCCAAAATTTTAAATGGCCTTTTCTTAACAATTCTTCCAAGACTGCTGCAATCCCAGTTGTTTGTGCACCTTTTTCTACCACACATTTGCCTTCCACTCAACTCTCCATTAAAGGGAACCTGTCAGGTTGTTTTTACCCCTTAACCTAGCACTACCTGTCCCTGCACCTTCCAGGCACATCCCTAACTATCCCTGTCTGATCTAAAACTGTCCTACAGTTGTGGCCAAAAGTATTGACACCCCTGTAATCCTGTCAGATAATACTCAGTTTTTTTCTGAAAATGATTGCAATCACAAATTCTTTGGTATTATTATTTTCATTTAATTTGTCTTCAATGAAAAAACACAAAAGAGAATGAAGCAAAAACCAAAACATTGATCATTTCACACAAAACTTCAAAAATGGGCCAGACAAAAGTATTGGCACCCTCAGCCTAATACTTGGTTGCACAACCTTTAGCCAAAATAACTGTGATCAACCACTTCCGGTAACCATCAATGAGTTTCTTACAATGCTCTGCTGGAATTGTAGACCATTCTTCTTTGGCAAACTGCTCCAGGTCCCTGATATTTGAAGGGTGCCTTCTCCAAACTGCCATTTTTAGATCTCTCCACAGGTGTTCTATGGGATTCAGGTCTGAACTCATTGCTGGCCACCTTAGAAGTCTCCAGTGCTTTCTTTCAAACCATTTTCTAGTGCTTTTTGAAGTGTGTTTTGGGTCATTGTCCTGCTGGAAGACCCATGACCTCTGAGGGAGACCCAGCTTTCTCCCACTGGGCCCTACATTATGCTGCAAAATTTGTTGGTAGTCTTCAGACTCCATAATGCCATGCACACGGTCAAGCAGTCCAGTGCCAGAGGCCGCAAAGCAACACCAAAACATCAGGGAACCTCCACCATGTTTGACTGTAGGGACCGTGTTCTTTTCTTTGAATGCCTCTTTTTTTCTCCTGTAAATTCTATGTTGATGCCTTTGCCCGAAAAGCTTTACTTTTGTCTCATCTGACTAGAGAACATTCTTCCAAAATGCTGTAAGCTTTCTCAGGTAAGTTTTGGAAAACTCCAGCCTGGCTTTTTTATGTCTCGGGGTAAGAAGAGGGGTCTTTCTTGGTATCCTACCATGCAGTCCCTTTTCATTCAGACGCCAACGGATAGTACGGGTTGACACTGTTGTACCCTCGGACTGCAGGGCAGCTTGAACTTGTTTGGATGTTAGTCAAGGTTCTTTATCCACCATCCGCACAATCTTGCGTTGAAATCTCTCGTCAATTTTTCTATTCCGTCCACATCTAGGGAGGTTAGCCACAGGGCCATGGGCTTTAAACTTCTTGATGACACTGCGCCTGGTAGACACAGGAACATTCAGGTCTTTGGAGATGGACTTATAGCCTTGATATTGCTCATGCTTCCTCACAATTTGGTTTCTCACGTACTCAGATAGTTCTTTTGTCTTCTTTCTTTTTTTCCATTCTCAATGTGGTACACACAAGGACACAGGACAGAGGTTGAGTCAACTTTAATCCATGTCAAGTGGCTGCAAGTGTGATTTAGTTATTGCCAACACCTGTTAGGTGCCACAGGTAAGTTACAGGTGCTGTTAATTACACAAATTAGAGAAGCATCACACGATTTTTCTAACAGTTTCAATACTTTTGTACACCCCCTTTTTTATGTTTGGTGTGGAATTAGATCCAATTTGGCTTTAGGACAATTCTTTTTGTGTTTTTTCATTGAAGACAAATTAAATGAAGATGATAATACCAAAGAATTTGTGATTGCAATCATTTTCAGGAAGAAACTGAGTATTATCTGACAGAATTGCAGGGGTGTCAATACTTTTGGCCAACACTGTACAAGGTACCCTTATGTAATCTTAACTTTGTTTATAGACTCCTAAGTTTATGTAATTATCTCACCACTTTGTCAGAGAAGGTCAGAGACTCAAAGCATTACATGATTTTTCTAACAGTGCCAATACTTCTGTCCACCCCCTTTTTCATGTTTGGTGTAGAATTATAATGTTTTTTCATTGAAGACAAATTAAATGAAGATAATAATACCAAAGAATTTGTGATTGCAATCATTTTCAGGAAGAAACTGAGTATTATCTGACAGAATTTCAGGGCTGTCAATACTTTTGGCCACAACAGTATATTGGCTGTGATAAAAGACTTTGTTTACATTTTTGCATGCAAATAAGGCATCCAGAATACGGTATGTAGCCTGAGTAGGTGGTCTCAAGGGTTCTGTCTCTCCCCTTACAGAGGAGAATTATATATGGTAAACTAACATGTTAGTAAAATGCTACTGGTTGGTAGGAGTTCGTAGATACTAAACATGTATGCTTTTACTTTTCTGTAAGTGGTGAAAAAAAATGTCAGAATTTTCAGAAATAAAACAAAGAATTGCGCTCATGGTACCAATTTCCGTGACCTGTAGTGTTTTCACTTTTTGGGATTTGTAGCTGTGTGATGCCTTACTTTTCGTGGCTTAAGCTGATGTTTTTTGTTTTTTTTTAATTCTTTATTTATAGAATTTAACATTAAAAGAAAAAAACAACCTGATATAATCGAACAAAATGTCTAATCATTGTCAATGTAACATTCAAGCGTTCCCTATGTCGGAAATTACAAAAACCTCAAGGGAGTCTAATATATACATACAGCTTATATTTGAAATGCGGAGACACCCGATAACTTAATCTCAGAACACAAAAGAAACCGATAAAAAATATAAGAAGAAAAATAAATAAAAGCAGAAGGAATATGAATTGTGAAAAAGAGAGAGAGAAAAAAAAAAAAAAGAAGAAGAGAAAAGGAGGGGGGATCAAGGGGGTAGGAAAGAAACTACCTCTCAGCCAGCAGAGTATTACAGTCCTCAGCTCAACCTGTATGTCTCTGTCTGTTGAAATTCAAACTGACTACAGCACATATCCCTAAACCTCTCGTAAGAGTCATGGACCGTAGAGGTTAAATTCTCCATGTGCATGAGGTCGTTGATTTTCAAAATCCACATTGAGATTGGAGGGCATGTCGCCGTCCTCCATAGGAGTGGAATACACACTCGAGCCGCCATCACCAAGAACCTCAGCAAAGAATGTTTATGTCTACCAGTGGGAATCTCACACTGATGGAGCATAAACAGAGCTGGGCCCATCTCCCCATCATAGTTTGTCACAATTTGAATAATCTCGCTAACCTTGGACCAAAAGGGGCACAAGCGTCTGCATTCCCAGAAAATGTGTAAAAAATTGCCCTTAGCCTCGCCACACCTCCAGCACACTGGGCAAGTAGAGGAAAAAAATTTATGTAAGCGGAAGAGGACCCTATACCAACAGGAAAGTATTTTATAATTTGCCTACTGGAGTCACGAGCTGAATGAGGTGGTATGTGCTAGTGTGTACACTGTAGTTCTCTGTTCCGAACTGAGTGCTAGTCCTAAGTCCGTTTCCCATTGCAACATAAATGGAGGCCTTGTCAAGTCCAGGGGAGAAACCAATAACGCATAGGCTCTAGAAAGGGCATGCCTACATGTTCCAGAACCTTGACAGAAAGTTTCAAAAACTGTTTTAGATCCACAAAACTCAGTCTTTGGTGGAAGGCTATGAAAGTAATTATTAAGTTACAAACATCTCCAGAATGCTAGGGGACTAGGAGTCAAAATGGAGCTCAGATATTCAGGAGATGGCCAGGTATCTCCACCCTTCCAGCTTTTCACTCTATAAATGCCCGCTGCTATCCAGGAGCCAAAATTGGATCCCCATCATTCGATTTAAAGTTTGGGTGACTGAGTATTGGGGTGAGGATCGAGTTAGGAGGAATCATCTCCGATCGTATCAACTTATATCCGCATGTAGATAATGTAGACCCAATGGTTGGGTGATCATACAGGCCTCCCCTCAATCCCTTCGTGTGCGCAGGAGAAATGGGGTAAAACTCTGTTCAATCTGAACCCAATATGAGACAGGGTTTCCATGAATATCCAGTTAACTCTCTTGAACGCTTTTTCTGTGTCCGTCGACAGAAGCATTAATGGAGAGCCAGATAGTTTAGCTTTATAGATCAAATTTATCGCTTTTGTGGTATTGTCCCTAGCTTCTCGACCCAACACAAATCCTGTCTGGTCCGGGTGGACGACTGAATCCACCAGGGGGGACAGTCTACACGAAAGGATCTTTGCAAATAATTTAGTGTCTACATTTAGTAGCGAGATTGGACGATAACTTGAGCATGGCGATGGGTCTTTCTCCGACTTGTGGATTACTGCTATTGTAGCCCTTAGGGTATCCCTCGGGGGCGCTGCCATGCTCTCCAAGGCATTATAAGAGGCTCTTAAATGAGGGAGAACCTCTTATAATATTGGACCTTAATTCCATCAGGGCCTGGTGCCTTGCCCGATTTAGCAAAAGAGATCGCCTCCCTTATCTCTTGATCTGATATTAGGTCTTGCAGTTTGGGCAGTCCTGAGGCTTTAATATAATCTCGTATACGAGATCTAAAACTCATTGAAAATTTTTCATGACTACATGAAGCTCTCCAGGGATTTACCCGCATTGTTCCCGTGTTCATATTAATGACGACGGCACCAGGAGAGAACACCCTTTGCTTTTTTAATCATAATTGTGCGCAATGCTTTTCTAGTTTCGATCAGGTTTTTTCTTCAGAACGTAAGAGGGGGTTTTGTTGTGTCGTGTCTCCAGATCCTTCAAACGCGACAACAGTTCCACAGTTTCCGCTGCTCTCTGTTTTTTCAATCTGGCGCCGTGTTTTATAAAGGCACCACTGATTACACATTTATGAGTTTCCCATACATTCACTGGAGAGGAATCAATAGAGACATTAGTATCAAAATAATCTGATATTGTCTTTGCAACATCTCAGAATACTTCTGGGTCATCTAACAAGGAAATGTTTAATTTCCATTGACATTGCTTCGGTATTGGTGAAGTAAGTCTGATCAGGATTGTAACCAGGGCATGGTCAGAGAATGTAATGGGCTCTATGTCAGCGTCCTCTACTCGAGCTATATCAGTATGTCGTAGAAAAAAATATTCAAGTCTAGAATAAGTGTCATGGGCCACTGAGTAAAATGAGTAGTCCGTACTCCTGGGATGAAGCAAGCGCCATGTGTCTAATAACTGGTGGTCATGTAGAGTCCGTCTCAATCGCCTCTGTGCAGGTTTAGATAACCCGGCATTTCCCTTTGAGGTATCTAAAGCTGGGTATAAGGTAACTTTAAGTCTCCCTCGAGTATCAGGGTCCCGTATGAAAAGTCCTCTATTTGTTCTAGCTCCAGATAAAACGAGTGATATTGTAAGCGCTAAGGTGCATTAACAGGACACGGCTCACATAAGTATTACCTTTCAGCTTTAATGATTCAGCAATGGATCCCTTTAGCCACTTGTTCTAGGAATCTTGTTATTAAAGAAATCTGACCCGTGTTTGGAAGATATAGCGAGGCGAGGGTGTATACCTGAGATGCAATTTTACCTTTCACCAGCAGCATTCTACCGGCTCCATCACTTCGAGAATCCATGAATTCCCACGGCAACGATCTTGCGAGTGCGATGCTAGTACCGGTGGAATGGGTGTCCATCGAAAAGCTGTGGTAGACTGTAGGAAACCAATGGTTTGTAAGTTTGAACGGCTTGGCAGCGCACATATGAGTCTCCTGGAAGAAGGCAACATGAATCCTGTTAGATTTTAAATAATTAAACATGATCGATCTCCTGCCTGGGTCGTGTAAACCCTTCACATTTAACGAGCCCAACTTCAACTCGCTATACAACTATGTGACATTATTCAATATCAAATGAAGTAGGGATAATAAAGGAAAAAAACAAGGAGTAAAAAGAGGGAATATGGGAGATGGGTATAAGAGTAATGTAGAAATAAATGAAAAATCGAAGAAATAACAACAAAGAGACGGGTCAAAGGCGGAAAATTGAATCCTCACCGATAAAAAGGGTAAAAAGAATAGGAGGATCCCAGGGGCCGCAGACAACCATGGAAGAGCCTGTTGCAGGCCCGGGACACATCAACAATATATGTTTGGTATATGAACCCATTCGACACTATCAAAGGTTCCCATCTCGGACCACCCCTGTTCCCCCTCCCCCATCAGAACCAGGTCTCTGCATCAAATCCATCTTAATATGGTGTTATTACCAACCCATCAGAATGTGTATTAAGTATGGTAAGAAAGAAGAAAATTAGGGGGGGGGGGGGAGAACTCCAGGAGTAGGGAGATTTCATCTCTTAAAAGCATAAAACAAACTGAGTACTGGTGCAGCCTAGCACCAAGTTTCAATATTATCAGGAATCCAGAGACCAACCATCATTTGGTGGGTTAACCAAAAAGAGAGAATACAAATGTGGTGCCCCTGTGACCAGGGTGGCCACAGGTAAGAACTGCAGCCAGGAGATAGGGACAGTTTTCTGTAAACACCTTCAAAACACACCCACAGACACAAGACACAACCCAGAGCCCGGGACTCTAGGCGAGCAAGGGGTGGTAGGGCCATACACAGTGGGTGGGACGTAGTTAAGGTGACGGACCGGGTACATAAGGGGAAAACCAAGAAGTAGTAGTTAGTAGGCGAGAGAGTGCCGAGCAAAAAGACCAAGAGTAGGCCAAAGGGCGCTGAACTGTAAAGACCAAGAGCAGTAAAGAGAGACTTCCCTGAAGGTTTTGGGCTCCCTGGAGGTGCAGAATCCTGCGAGGCATAAGCCCCTGGAGAGAAAGCCCGCTCCACATCCCGTGAGCAAAGGGAAGGGGAAAGACTGAGCACCGGACCACTACAGCTGCATCCGAGGAAAACGCAGCGGTGCCAGAGGATGACTGGAGGGAAGGATCCCCTATGTACGCAGTAGTCACATGGGTAGGAAAGAGCCCGGTGATCCCATGCAACATAGGGACACTGAAGGCTAGGCTGGGACAAGAGAGTCGGCTCTGAGGTGACCGTAGCTACATGCCGGATCACAGACAAACCGTCAGGGAGCTCAGATTCCAAGTCTGATCTTCTAACACACGTGCAGGAGGTACAGCGACACATAGGACCCAGGCTACCTACCCACACACAGGGGGAAGCCAAACAAGGGACTGAGTTGCCTACCATACAGCACACGGGGAGAAGAGGAGTGTAGAAAAACCTGAATGGTAGAAAGAAAGTGAAGGGTCTCAAGACAGGAACCTGGCTGCAGTAGGGACAACTAAATAGTGAAAGTTGGAGTTAAATTGTGGGACAACTGTGTTAACTGCACTGTGGAAGAACTTGAAGTAAAACCCGGTGAACCCTGCCAGTGTCTCCAGTGTGTGATTCCCTGCATGTTATACTGTTTTCCACCCTGCAGGAGCACCCCGACCCACGGCGGGCTCATCAATCCGGCTGCAGCACCATCCATCCTCCTGGCAGAAGTAAGCAGCAGCGGTGGTCCCCTCACTGATCACAGCCCGTAGGTGGCGTCACGACAATCCCTGTAAATAACCCCTTTTACTTGTGGGCTTGGGACACAGTCCGGACCAAGATAGCCGTGATAACCCCCGTGATACCCCGGTCCGGTACCGAGTACCCTATCCCAGTGGACACAAAGAAACAGCAGGCTTTCTTAAGCAGATAACTCTCAGGTCGGGGCGCCATCTCCGCGCATGTGCAATGCGCTTATTAAAGCCGGGCTGATCACGTGATCGAGCCCATAATGCACCACTCCAGATGTGACATAGCGGCCGGTGCATTATAGGTGTAAAGAGGGCAGGAGGTTCCAAATGGAGGAGGTGGCGATGAAGAAAGAATAATGCCGCCCAGCAGGGCGTGCGCTGCTGCATCGAGGAGGGGCAGAATGGAGCCTGGGACCGCCTTTTCAGTCTACAGCCTCAGGGACTGCTGTAAGTTCTAAGTTATTTTTCTGCAGTTTTATAGGGCCCCTTTAGCTCAGAGAGGGATAGATAGGGAGCAGCTACGAAGGTGCAGGGACAGGTAGTGATAGTGTAGGGGCTTAGATCCAGGTGACAGGTTCCCTTTAAAACAAAAAACAATGGAAGGAAAAATAGAAAAACCTAAAGCGTGCTGTTACACTAGTTTTGGTACTCTTTACATTAAATTAGTGCAGATGCACATTTTGACTCACCTGCGGTAAGTCACAAATGAGAATCACCTGTGGTAATTTGTGTGATAAAGTGTTATGCTACCAGGAGGCGAGCATTCTGGAGTGGACCCTGTGGGTGGAGACAAATTTGACAACTGGAGGAGCTAACCTGGCTAAGCCAACCAGACTTCTTCTACTACCACAGGAGGCGGCAATAGTCTTAACTGGAAAGGTGGATGCCAAGTGCAGCACAAGCCGGATGTTGATGCCATTAAAAGAGAACATCTGCTGCACACTACACACAATGAGAAATGTGAACTAGCATTATGGCTAAGAAATGAATAGCAAGGCTATATGTACAGCTAAGGCAAATGTAAATAAGGAAAAGGGCATGGCAAAAGCTGCTACAGATTATAGAGAAAATTGAGAAAACTTAGCTTAAGCACTGGCCATTGTGTAAGAGCCCGATAACCGCGCCATGGTGTTTCTCATCTTATCAGGTCCTAACCTTGTGCCTCTACTTGCGGTATACTACTTTTATATGCCTCTGAATGCAATTAAAACCGTATTGATGGGTATGTCTTGAACCTGGCTACAGTAAGATGGGGGACTTAGCATAGCTACAGGGCGGGGAAGGGTTCACAGTCAGAAAAATATAGTAATACTTAGGCTGCGTTCACACATTGCATATTTTGCCGCGTTTTTTTATGCGCGCTTTTCAAAATACGCAATGTGCCTTTTGTCTGCCTGCAAAGTGAATGGGAAATTCACTTTGCAGTGCAGACATTGCGTAAAAATACGCAGTGCGTTTTCCGGGAGAAAACGCAGCTGCGTAAACAATTGATATGTCAATTGTTTACGCAGCTACTTCTGCGTATTCTCCCAGAGGGGAGGAAGAATCCTGCTTCCTCCTCCCCTCTGTGACAGCTGTGGCCGCCCATTAGATTTCACAGTGTATTAATCTACACTGTGAAATCTAAATTAAACAAAAGCAAGTGTGTGAATAAAAAAGAATCAATACTTACCTTCCGACGCCTTCTGCCGCTGTGCGATCCCCGGTTCTAAGTCAGATCTCTTCTGACAAGACCTGTGGTGACGTCAGAGGGGGGGGCGTTCCCGGGCACTCGCGGTCATGTGATATCACATGACCGCGAGCAGCCAATCAGCGATGGGACCGCTCAGGGGAATGCCCCCCTCTGACATCATCACAGGTCCTGTCAGAAGAGATCTCACTTGGAATCGGAGATCGCACAGCGGGAGAAGGCGTCGGAGAGGTGAAGTATTGATTCTTTTTTATTTTTCATTAACTTGCTTTTGTTTAATTTAGATTTCACAGTGTATATTAATACACTGTGAAGTCTAATGGGGCGGTCACACATGTCACAGAGGGGAGGAGGAAGCAGGATTCTTCCTCCCCTCTGTGACATCACTGCGCTTTCTGGGGGAAAGAAAGCGCAGTGTGTGAAAGCCCGTGTATTTTGCTGCGCTTTTTTGCGCGGCCGAAAAACGCGGCAAAAAAGCGCAGCAAAATACGCAAATGTGTGAACGTAGCCTAATAATTAGAAATCAGCTGGCAACACCTATGTGTGAAGGTGCTAGCTAGAAAAAACATAATTAAAAGAGAAAATCCACTGCACACTACACACTATGAGAAATGTGAACTAGCATAATGGCTAATAAATTAATACAGCTAAGGCAAATGTAAATAAGATAAAGGGCATAGCAGAAACTGATACAGATTATAGAGAAAATTGTGAAAACTTAGCTTAAGCACTGGCCATTGTGTAAGAGCCCGATAACTGCGTCATGGTGTTTCTCATCTTATTGGGTCCTAACCGTGTGCCTCTAATTGCAGTATACTGTATGCAGTATATAGGAGTTTTTATATTCTTCTGAATGCAGTTAAAACTTGCATTGATAAGTATGTCTTGGACCTGGCTACAGTAAGATGGAGGACTAAGCATGCCTACAGCGTGGTAGAAGGGTGCAAAGTCAGAAAAATGACAACTGTCACCAGGGGTCGGCTCTTACGGACAAGACTATACACTCTTTGGGTAGATACGACAGGACTGTCTGTTGCAGGCAGTAGCAGACTGTAGTAGACAGGTGTAGACTGTAGCAGATTGATCATTTTGCCCTCATTCCAAATTTTAAGAGGGTAAACATGCAGCCCTCACTCATAGACTTTTGAAGGTCATTATATGGCTTTCGCTCTTAATTTTTCCAGGGTGTATATCAAGAGTCCCCAACTCCAGGCCTCGAGGGCCGACAAGAGTGTATGTTTATCAGGATCTCCTTAGTATTGCACAGGGGTTGGAATCATTTCCTGTGCATTTGATCACATTAACACCTGTGCAATACTAAGGAAATCCTGAAATCCTGCACTGTTGGCAGCCCTCGAGGCCTGGAGCTGGGGACTTCTGGTGTATATGATGCCCTCCTTCCAAATTTTTTCAAGATGTGTATGAGGCCTACCTTTACAAATCTATTACATATATAGATGAATACCCCAGAGGTAAATGTTTTTCAGCCCTTGCACTTACTGCTAGGCTTTATGAGTCTAGGAGTCCCACTATCTAACAATTATAATAGAATGTGTATGAAGCTATCCTTTATGTCTAATATAGGGTGTATCAGAGTCCCTCTTCCTTCTAATTTTTGGCAATTCTTGTATTGTCTATATAAGGCTTGTGAGCTTTAGAGTCCCTCTAACATAAATTAATCAACAAGAAAGAGGGAAAAAATGTGACACAATATCCGATTTATATGCAAAATAGAAAATTCTTTAATTGGGATCAGGTAAAGTGCACAAGTGCTCAGTGTAATGTCAGAAAAAGTGCATGTTTTTACGAGGATGGACAGGTTACATTATATATCCAAAATTGCAGTGACACATATAGCAATTAACAATGTTTACTCAAAATTGCAGAAATAACTTTGGTATAACTCTAACTGGATTTTACAAGTTTGTCCCACCGTATATTTAGATATAATTGCTAAAATCAGCTTTATAGATCAAGAAGGATATCATATGTAAGTATATGTAAACCAATTTACACCCAATGAGCCAAGGTTATGCAATGCAGCTGCAACCTATGATTTATATAGTTATATATATATAATATATATATATATATATATATATATAGAGAGAGAGAGAGAGAGAGAGAGAGAGAGAGAATGAGAGAGAGATATGCACAGATATAAGATTAGCACTGAGGCAAATAGACCTTGATATAGTTGTTCTGGCATAATCACAGCTCCAATTGGGTAGTGATGGGGAGGGTAATTCAGCAGAGGATGAGGAGCAGGATGAGTGGGGAGAGGAAGTGAAATATGACGAGGCGAAAACCCTGACATAAGTTGGGTCTGCTACTCTTGACGTGGGTAGGATGTGCCTTTATACCACCCTCCACCAGGTTCATCCAGTGAGCCGTAACAATTTGGCCAAGTGTCTGTCTGTTAGGTGGATCTTCCTGGTTACGTCATTGGTGAGAGCACAGTTCAGATTGTTTAACATGTTCTTGTGTAATGCAGGGACGGCACAGCAGGCAAAATAGTGGTGGCAGAGAACACTGTATTGTGGGGCAATCATAGCCAAGAGATCATGGAAAGACTGTGTTCCCAGAAGCCTAAACGGCAACACCTCCACGGCTAGCGATTTGTGAGTTGTTTTAGCATTTGTGCCTGCAAGTGCATGGCTGGGTATTTATACTCCCTTTCCAAAATCTCAGGCACAGACAACTGGATGCTTGGCTGGAACAAGGAAGTGGATGTGGTTGATGTTTGTTGTGTGTGAGCAACAGCAGCTTTTGGGCAGGAGGTACGAGCGCCTGCTTCCTGGATAGCAGATTCTGAATGACATAGCACAGGCCATATGGCAGTGCTTTGATCCGCAGACACAGATTTAGTACTTCTACTGTGGTGCTTGGCTGCCATATGGTTTTGCATACTGGTGGTGCTCAGGTTGCCTTTGCCCTGGCCTCTGCTCAACTTGGTTTGGCACATGCTACAGACTACAATGTTTTTCTCCGAAGGACTTTCAGAAACAAACTTCACACAGTGGCTGAACACCTCCTTGCCCTGACTTGAGGCACAGCGGGGTTGCTCTTGGGAATAGTTGACCCCGTTATCACTCTTGGCAAACCACGACCCCTTGGTGCCTATGTTAGTGTTACAAATCCATCTTCCTCTGTGTTGCTATGATGGCTATGCATGTCAATGTTTCAGGTCGGATCAGTGGACTCATCATTGACCACATCCTCTTCCATCTCATTCTCCTCTCCTTCCCAGTTGAGATTGTAGGCTGACCTCATGGCAACTGTGTCTCATCATAATCATCCTCCACCTATGGAGACAATAAATCAAGTACCTCAAAGTGGTTTCTTCTGGCCATAGGTCCTCAAATACTTGCAGATCAATGCAAGCCACCTCCTCACGCTCCTCTTCAATGCTGCATGGTGAAAGGCCAGAGCTAACCAAAGGATATGTACAAAATAGATCCTCAGAGTGGCCAAGCTTGGGGCCATATGTCTCCTGTGACTGATGATAGTGGGAAGAAGGAGAACCAAGTTGAGGATTGGATAGGCCAGCCTTCTGTGTATCGAAAGTAGACTGTGTTGTCGTAGAAGATTTGATGCTGCTTGAGAAATGCAGAGAGGGCTTGTCTGCCATCCAAGACAGAATCTGGTCTCACTTTTCTGGCTTCCTCTCACGTTTAGATTCCAAACAGGGAAATTTTGCCGGGAGCATAGTGGATGCATCAAGCTTCTTCTGACATGACACAGACTCGGTGCCTTGTTGTGCACCACTGACAACACCACATCCACGTCCATGTCCTTTAACAACAGGTTTTTTTGGCATTTTGTTGACAGATTTTCTGATGTTGATGGCACAAGCCAAGCTATCTGTAACAGCCAAAATTTGGGAAAAATGGACTCGTGCTTTATACCAGGTAGCACTGAATGCTTGTAGTACTGCTTTTGATTTGGCTAGGGCACTAGTACAATATTAAGATGGCTGATGTGGACAGCACTAGCCAGGCTGTGACCCCAAAAATAGCGGGGAAAATGATTTGGTGTATGCTTTGTACCAGACAGCACTGATTGCTTGTAGTATTGCTTTTGATTTGGCTAGGGCACTAGCACCATATTAACGTGGCTGATGTAGACAGCGCAAGCCAGGCTGTGACCCCAAAAACAGCAGGCAAGATGGACTTCTGCATGCTTTGTACCAGGCAGCACTGAATGCTTATAGTTCTGCTTTTGATTTGGCTAGGGCACTAGCACCGTAAAAACATGGCATGTACTGTGAGCTTGTTCTGTGGTTTCAGCTCTGAGAAGAGCTATTATTTTCTGGTACTATGAAGCTAGTGACAGGCTCCTTTAAATTCCTTCCCTGCTTTAGAATCTCTCCTTTCCTACACTACATTGACCTAGTATACACTGCAGTTAGCACTGAAAAAGGCATTTGTGTTATTAAGAGGCCTAAACACTCTTTTTAGCAGCTGCTCAATCTGTCCCTATGCTTCTCCAATGCAGGCTCCAGATGCAATATGTGCAAAATGGAAGGGCTGTTATAGACCCTATGATGCTGGGTGGCCAGCCAATCACAGTGATGCCACAACCAAGATGGCTGTGGCATTAATGTAATTGGTTAAAAAGCCCATCATGTTTAGTGGCTGCTAATCAGGCGCCAAAACTGCAGGGTGAGACATCCAAATATCGCAAGGCGAGTACACATATACTCGCAATATCATCACACAGAAATAATGTTTTCTACCTTTTTTTCCTGTAAAATACATTTTATCTTGGAATTTTTATGTTTTCTTATCAGTCAGTAAAAGTAGAGTAAGGCAAAAAAAAACTCTGCCTATATGCCTCTGATCCAAAGCTATCCTATAACACCAGCTATTCTTACATTGAATGCAGGTAACTGTGGTTTGACTAGAATAAGGGACAGTATTTACCCTGAAAGGGACTTTTAATTTTAGGTTTTAGTGGCAGTATACGGGACTGTAAGGCAATAATCACTGCCTACATGCTTGCTGTAATCTATGCTCTCCCTCCTACATCAGCTATCACTACACTGAATGCAGATAACTACATTTTTTCTTGACTAAAAACAATTATTTAGCCCTGAAAAGGACTTTTGTTTTCAGGTTTCAGGAGCAGTATACCTAAAGGAGGACTGTAAGGCCATAAACCCTGCCTATGTGCCTCTAATTTAAGCTCTTTCTTCTAGGTATACTCTCCCTGGACTGCAGTATTACGAGCATTGTGGTCTCAGGTCTTATATAAGACCCAATAACGTGATGCCATGGCTCATCTCAGTAAAGCCAGTAACCAATTTGGCTAAGGCATTAACGTGTATGGCAGGCACTACCTGCATGTTGATTGGCTATCAGTTTTTTTGTAGTTCCATCAGTGAGGTCACCCGAGGACACAGCTGAGGTACTATGGTAACAGCTAACCATGGTCAGGTGACAGGATTACCATGATACCCCAGCTGTGCCCTTCTATGTGGAGCCAACTTAATCTGGACTCTGACTTCTGTTCAGTGGTGTCCGTCTCTGCACAAAATTGTGGTCACGTCAACAGTATCGCCATCTGCCTCAACACAGTGTATTTTCCATTGGGTGTGTCATCTAAATAACAATGTTCAGAGATCTACAGGTAAACTTCGGAGTGCTTAGTGTAGAGTGTAGGATACATGTGAATTGAGCCTTATTATGATCTTTAGGAGGCAGAATGAACAAGTCAACAGCAGTTCAAAAACTAATTTTTTTTACACCATTTACTGTATGATATAAGCAAAAAGACTGTTTTATTCCTCAGGTCACTATGATTGCAGCAATGCAAAATTTAAGTTCTTCTACTTTTAAACACAAAAATGTGCTTGTTTTTTACAAAAAATATTTTTGCATCATCATAAGTCTTATTTATTACTATATTTTTGTTGATAGTCATGTGAGGGCTTGTGTTTTGCAGGATGAGTTGCAGATTTTATTGGTATCATCTTGGAGTGCACAACAATTTTTTGAGTGCTTTTTATTTTGATTCTTGGGAGGCAGAGTGGAGTGAACAAAAAGCAGCAATTCAAGCAGCAATTTATTATTTTTACATACCGCTGACTTTGTGGTAAAAGTGATAATACAACTTTGTTCTTTACATTGGTACGATTACAACAATACCACATTTATATAGATGTGTTTAATGTTTTGCAGCTTTTACACAATAAAAGTAATTTTATAGGAAAAACTTGTTTTTGCATCACTGAGAGATACAGTAAAAAGTATTTAGTCAGCCACCAATTGTACAATTTCTCCCACTTAAAAAGATGAACAAGATGTAAACGAAAAGAGATGGGGTATCTGAATCACGCTCCCGTCTTGACAAATTCAATCCAATGCAAGGATTTATAATGGTGATTTTATTTTTCTACGCTTTTCGGGGGTATAGCCCCCTTCTTCAGGAAAAAATCACAGATTTTCATCTGATTTTTTCCTGAAGAGGGGGGCTATACCCCCGAAATGCTTAGAAAAATAAAATCACCATCATAAATCCTTGCATTGGATTGAATTTATCAAGATGGGAGGGCATGGATTTCTCCAGCCGATAACATTTTGGCACCATGGACAGCATTTACACCGCTGGTGTTTGAAAGTCCGTGCTTTCCATAGTATTGAAGTTTTAACTTCAGCACCAAGGAAAGCATTTACCTGCCGATTTAAATAATCAGCTTTTACCGCTGCTGTCACATCGGTGAAAGTGGATCGGTTGCTGGGCTGGCAATCCGGCAATTTCAAACACCATTGCTTTGACAGCAGCAGTGTTTGAAGACATTGTAAGTACGCACAAGGGTGCGAATATCGCACAGTGTGCTATATGGGTGTGAGATTTTCTCGCACCCATATACTTGCAATGGCCACTCGCATGAGGAAATCGCATTCAATCGTAGCGTGCTGTGATTGAACTCGCATTTTCCTCGCAATGTGAGTAAAATGCAGTGAAAACGCACTAATATGACCAGTATCATTTACTGATACTGGTCTGAGTGCAATGCGATTTTTTCTTGCATTGCACTCGCGCGAGTCACATGCTAGTGTGCCTCCACCCTTATGGCCAGTCAGAAGTTAGTCAGAAGATAGAGCAGTGGGACTGGAGCAACATTGGTAAAACATGAAGCAGCCAGAAGGTGAGAATATGACATGTAGCGGAGGACTTAAATTTATCATGCCACTCAGGCACTGAAAAAAGAAACCCCAATGGGTTGGTGCTTAAATGGAATTGTTTAGTTGCAGCTATTTCTGCAAAATGGGGTCAAACAAGATACTAAAAGTAAAGGTTCATACATTTTTGACATTCAAATACATGGGATATTAGAAAATTTTCTTTAATAAGAAAAATTATGAAAGTAATATTTTTGACTTGGTCGTTTGACTTACCATATATACTCGTGTATAAGCCGACCCGTGTATAAGCCGACCCCCCTACTTTTGCCCCCAAAATCTGGGAAAACCTATTGACTCGTGTATAAGCCGAGGGTGGACCCCAGCACAGGTATACAGCCCCCAGCAGTGTGGTATACAGGCCCCCGCAGTGGTGTACAGGCCTCCCCAGTGGTAGTATACAGCCCCCAGAAGTGTGGTATACAGCAGCCTCCCCAGTGGTACATACAGGCCCCAGCAGTGTTACAGCAGCCTCCCCAGTGGTATATACAGCAGCAGCCCCAGTGGTAGTATACAGCAGCCCCAGAGATATATACAGCAGCCCCAGAGGTATATACAGAAGCCCCAGAGGTATATACAGAAGCCCCAGAGGTAGTATACAGCAGCAGCCCCAGGGGGTATATACAGCAGCAGCCCCAGGGGGTATATACAGCAGCAGCCCCAGGGGGTACACAAACACAGCAGCAGCCCCAGGGGGTATATACAGCAGCAGCCCCAGGGGGTATATACAGCAGCAGCCCCAGGGGGTATATACAGCAGCAGCCCCAGGGGGTATATACAGCAGCAGCCCCAGGGGGTATACAAACACAGCAGCAGCCCCAGGGGGTATACACAGCAGCAGCCCCAGGGGTATACACAGCAGCAGCCCCAGGGGGTATACACAGCAGCAGCCCCAGGGGGTATACACAGCAGCAGCCCCAGGGGGTATACACAGCAGCAGCCCCAGGGGGTATACAAACACAGCAGCAGCCCCAGGGGGTATACACAGCAGCAGCCCCAGGGGGTATACAAACACAGCAGCAGCCCCAGGGGGTATACACAGCAGCAGCCCCAGGGGGTATACACAGCAGCAGCCCCAGGGGGTATACACAGCAGCAGCCCCAGGGGGTATACACAGCAGCAGCCCCAGGGGGTATACACAGCAGCAGCCCCAGGGGGTATACACAGCAGCAGCCCCAGGGGGTATACACCGCAGCAGCCCCAGAGGTATTATACAGGGTCTCCAGCTGTATACAGCAGCCCCAGCTGTATACAGCCCCCCCATGGTATCCAGGGCCCCCCTTGCTGCACACCTGTAAAGGAAGATGTCCGTATACTTATCGCTGCCGCCGCCGCTCCGCTGCTCGGTCACCGCGATGCTCCGGGTCTTCATGCTTCCTGTTCCTTCGTCGGCGCTCGAACAATGACGTAATTTCCTGAGCGCCGGAGAAGGAACAGGAAGCATGAAGACCCGGAGCATCGCGGCGACCGAGCAGCGGAGCGGCGGCGGCAGCGATAAGTATACGGACATCTTCCTTTACAGGTTGCAGCAAGGGGGGCCCTGGATACCACGGGGGGGGGCTGTATACAGCTGGGGCTATCGTATATACCCCGTGTATAAGCCGAGGGGGGACTTTTCAGCACATTTTTTGTGCTGAAAAACTCGGCTTATACACGAGTATATACGGTAGTTTTCTTTTTACATTTTTAGGGCTTTTGTGAAAATCTGATATAGTTTTAGTTCAAACTTATGCTAATATATAAAAATTTCTAAAGGGTTCATAAAGTTTAAAGGACAGAAAAAAGTACAGAAAAACATGTATATCTATATATACATATACACGTGGACAAAATAGTACAGGGTGGGCCATTTATATGGATTCACCTAAATAAAATAGGAATATTTGGCGATATCAACTTCCTGTTTGTGGCACGTTAGTATGGGAGAGGGAAAACTTTTCCAGATGGGTGGAGACTATGGCGTCTATTTTGAAGTCAGCCATTTTGGATCCAACTTTATTTTTTCAATGGGGACATGTGACACATCAAACGTATGGAGAATTTCATAAGAAAAACAATGGTGTGGTTGGTTTTAGCGTGACTACATGCTTTCATGAGTTATTTACAAGTTTATGACCACTTATAAAACATGTTCAAAGTGCTGCCCATTGTGTTGGATTGTCAATGCAACCCTCTTCTCCCACTCTTGACACACTGATAGCAACATTGCAGAAGAAATGCTAGGACAGGCTTCCAGTATCCGTTCGTTTCAGATGCTGCACATCTTGTATCTTCACAGCATAGACAATTGCCTTCAGATGACCCCAAAGATAAAAGTCTAAGGGGGTCAGTCTGGGAGATCTTGGTGGCCATTCAACTGGCCCACAACGACCAATCTACTTTCCAGGAAACTGCTCATGTAGGAATGCTCGGACCTAATCCCCTTAATGTGGTGGTGCACCATCTTTTTGGAAAAACTCAGGGAACGTGCCATCTTCAGTGCATAAAGAGGGCAACACATCATCATGTAGCAATTTCCAATATCCATTACCATTGAGGTTTCCATTGATGAAGAATGGCCCCACTATTTTTGTACCCCATATACCACACTATACTATCAATGTTTGTGTTCCAACAATCTTGGAGGGATCTATCCACTGTGGGTTAGTGTCAGACCAGTAGCGGTGGTTTTGTTTGTTAACGTCACCA
Source organism: Allobates femoralis (assembly GCA_033576535.1). Taxonomy (NCBI): domain Eukaryota; kingdom Metazoa; phylum Chordata; class Amphibia; order Anura; family Aromobatidae; genus Allobates; species Allobates femoralis. Next base: position 501,734,941 of record JARQOC010000003.1, read on the forward strand.
TTCACAAAAACATTTGCCTTATCACTGAGCATAATGTTCTGTGTAAACTGAGGGTCCTGTTCCAATTTTTGCTTTGTAGAAAATATAAAAGGGGTGGTAGGGGACAAGAGGCGCAATAGTGCCCTATCACTAGTGACACTGTGAAGCAGGGTGGTGTTATGAAGCCACTCACCTGGTGCAATTGTGATCCCACAACTGGTTTGAAAGCGTGAAGCAATCAAGAGCTGCTGCAAGACCTCCACCGACCACTAACCAGTGGTGAAATCCGGAAAGAAGATGGGAATGCAGGTGTGTCACAGTCCGCGCTGCTCCAGGCTCAAAAAACATACCAAAGAGTCAAACTTTCCTTAAGCAGATTTGACTGCTTAAGGAAAGTTTGACTCTTTGGTGAGTTTTTTGAGCCAGGAGCAGCGCAGACCGTGACACAACTGCATTCCCATCTTCTTTCTGAATTTTTGTTTTGCTCATTCTGTAAATTCAGTGCACCAACCTTGGTCATCCTCGTTGAGATGTTGCAGCACCTGGATTTTGTAAGGGTGACATTTGTGAGTAGCTAATATCTGCAAAAGAGATCTTCGACTGATGCCACTCTCCAGTGACATGCGGCGAGTGTTATGCTGTGGGCTCTTGCTGAATAAAGCTAGGACAGCCACTGATGTATCTTCATTAGTGACAGTTTTCTTGCATCCATATTTTGCCAAATCCAACACTGAACCTGTTTCACAAAATTCGGCAAGCAGTTTGCTAACTGGAGCATGGGAGATGAGTGGTCTTGTAGGGTGTCTTGCATTGAAATCTGCTGCAATGACCTGGGTACTGCGTTCACCAGACATCAACACAATTTCTATCCTCTCCTCATGTGTTAACCTCTCCGACATTTCAATGCTGTAAACAATGAGAAACGTGAAAATAACTCATGAAAGAATAAAGTTATGTTAAAATCAAGCACACCATTGTTTTTCTTATGAAATGGTCATTAAGTTTGATGTGTCACATGACCCTCTCTCCATTGAAAAAAAATAACATTGTATCCAAAATGTCCAATTTCAAAATGGCTGCCATTGTCACCACCCATTTGGACAAGTTTTCCCCTTTCCATATACTAATGTGCACAAACAGGAAGTTGATATAGCTAATCATTCCCATTTTATTTAGGTGTATCCATATAAATGGCCCACCCTATACTTGATTGTTTAGCTTTCTAATGGACAAGTCAATTGCAGGAACTCCCCTAATTGATGAGAGCTGGATAAAATTGTGATGGTATAAAAACAATTCTAATTTGAAAAGGTGGGCTATTGGGATTATTTGCTATTGAATCTTCTCTTTCCTTTTGTCTAGCAAAAAGCATTCTTGAAAGAAAACACAATTTATCACTTTTGGTTCCTCATTACCTCTTGATGTAGTCTTTTTTGTGTACTATGGCTTTTGCTGAAAAGTGTTCACACGCCACGTATTCCGGTGTCTTTTTGCAGACGCGCTTTCACTGCAAGGCGTGTCCGCAAAAAGAATGACCATGTCTATTCTTTGCGCCTTTTTCGGTGCGCTTTTCCCATAGGCCACATTATAAAATGGGCTTGAAGAAGCGCGCTGGTAAAAGCGTAGCGTCTGAATGCAGTCACTCTTTTTTGTGCAAAATGAGCACAAAAAAATCGCCACTGCTCAAATACGTGGCAAATACGCTGCGTGTGAACGTAGCCTTAAGGCCACTTTGCACGCTATGATATCATTGAAAGGTCACGAATTTGTGATCGTTCAAACAATATCGTTAGTGCACCGTTGCGTGTAAACGGATGATCTTGAAATGATAAATCGTTGGATCGTTCATCAAAAATTTGAGATCCTGGCCTCAAATCTATCGTTCGTTGTCCAATTAACGTTCTCTGAACAAGCAACATCGTTCAGTGTGACACCTTTTTGAATGATGTCGTTCACAATTCTCCTATTCCTGCCGCTTTGTAACATCTTTCACTCGTTCTTCTCCAAGTAGCTGGCGCGTTGCCAAATTTAAGATCGTTAATGATATCCTTGCGTGTGACAACGCACTAACGATGTCGAAAGGATTGAGGTCACTTGACATGGCTAACGATATTGTTCACCTATATCGTAGCGTGTGAAGTGGCCTTTAAAGTCCATTGACACTGAACAAGATTTGATGAAGAGTGATGTGAATGAAACTAAAGCCAGCTTTTTAACACATTGTCCTGTGTCCTTGTTAATCTAACTTGATAAAAATAAGAGGTGAAGACTTCTTTAATAGGTCTGAACTGTGTCCATTTCACATAAGAAATGAAGAAAAGGGGGAGATGATTTTGCTAGAAAAGACAAGAAGTTTATCTTTTTATGATATTCTTTATTTTGCTTGATAAAAGAATTGTGAATTAAAGAACAGAATATAGCTGACCGATAAGAAAAATGTTCAATGTGTCTGGATTTAGATCCAACTTTTGAAAGTGCTTAATCCAGTCTGGTAAAGACAAAAGAAACTGAGCTTGAAGAAGATGATTTTCCACTATGACTTATAATTCCCCACAATGAGAAGATTATTCAGTTAGAGAATTAGAATACCTTGACAGTGGAGAACTGTCATGTCCTCCATCATAATCTTTCTAAAAATTCTGGGGGCTGCAGAGAGACTAAAAGGAATGGCAGAAAACTGAAAGTGAAGAGTTCCTTTATCCATCTTGATGCCTCAAATATTTTTAATGGTATGGATAGATTGAGAGATTAAAGAAGGCTTCCTGAAGAACTACAGTACGGCACAAAAAGATGTATGCAGAGTTGTAAAAAAATGCAGCAAAATAATGCTTTCAAAAATAGAAATCTTAATTATTTATTTTTGTAATTTGGCAAAATGCACAGTGTATGAATAAAAAATAAATCTAAATCTTATCAATATTTGGTGTGACCACACTTTGTCTTCAAAACAGCATCAATTCTTCAAGGTACTCTTGGACATAGTTTAAGAAATATGACAAGTGATGGTGCCAAAAATGTTGGAGAACTAAACTCAGATCTAATATGAAAATAGACTTGCATAAATCCTTTTGTATCTACATGTTATCCCAGATGAACTCAATGATGTTGAAATCAGGGCTTTTTGAGGGCAATATATTCACTTTCAAGAATCCTTGTTCATCTTTATGCTGAAGATAGTTCTTAATGACAACGGCTGCATGATTTTTTTCGGAAGCAAAATACATTTGTATTAAATGACATGCCTTCCTGATGGTATTGTATGATGGATAAGTATCCTCCTGTAAAGTCAGCATTTAGGATATCATTAACAGTAAACAAATCCTCTACTTCATTTGCTAAAATGCAACTCAAAGCTTGCAAACAACCTACACCATGGTTCACTGTTGTCTGCAGACTATCATTATTGTATTGCAGTGGCGTAACCAGAGTCTGGCGGGCCCAATGCGAAATTTAGACCTGGGCCCCCCTCAGCACGCACGCGCACGCGTTGGTCAGATGAATGGGCCTCATCTAATGCTTTAAAGACTCATAAATTGACCCCTCTCCCCCTTCATTATGCATTAATGTTCCTCATCCTGCTATATATGGTCCTCCTCCTAGATTATGGCCCTTATAATGGTATATATGTCCCCATCCTGGTTTATATGGACCTCCTCCTCCCGCCACCATAGTTGTCCAATTCATCCCCATATTTCTCCATATGTTACAATGTACTCCCATAGTCCTCTATGTATTATAATGCATCCCATATTCCTTCATTCATAAGGTAGCCCACATAGTCATTCAATTATTATAATAAACCCCCATTATCCTCCATATAATATAATGCAGCCTCACATCCCTCCATATATCATAATGCAGCCTCATAGCCCTCCTTATAGCATAATACAGCCACATATCCTCTCCATATAGTATAATACAGCCTCATAGCCCCTCCTATAGCGAAAACGCCTCATAGCCTCTCTATATCAGCCTATACTCTCCATAAAACAGCCTCATAGCCTCTCCATATAATAAAGCCTCATAGCCTCGCCATATAGTATAATGCAGCCTCATAGCCCTCCATATAGTGCAGCCTCAATACTCTCCATATAGTATAATACTGCCTCAAAAATCTCCATATAGTGCGGCCTCTAAACTCTCCATATGATGCAGCCTGAAAACCTACCATATAGTGCAGGCTCATAACTCTCCATATAGAGCAGCCTTATCTATGCAGCCTCATATCTCTCCATATAGTGCAGTATTATATATGCAGCCTCATATCTCTCCATATAGTAGAGTATTATATATGCAGCCTCATATCTCTCCATATACTGCAGTATTATATATGCAGCCTCAAATCTCTCCATATAGTGCAGTACTATATATGAAATATGCAGCATAATATCTCTCCATATAGTGCAGTATTATACTGTATATGCAGTATATGCAGCCTCATATCTCTCCATATAGTGCAGTATTATATATGCAACCTCAAATATCTCCAAATGGTGCAGTATTATACTGTATATGCAGCCTCATATCTCTCCTTATAGTACAGTATTATATATGCAGCTTATATATGAACCCCCTTCCCATCCCCCCATAATCCTCTGTCCACTGTGCACTCACTTATTTAAAAAAAAAAAAAATTGTACTTACGTATATACTCGTGTATAAGCCGACCCGTGTATAAGCCGACCCCCCTACTTTTGCCCCCAAAACCTGGGAAAACCTATTGACTCGTGTATAAGCCGAGGGTGGACTCCAGCACAGGTATACAGCCCCCAGCAGTGTGGTATACAGGCCCCCCAATGGTAGTATACAGCAGCCTCCCCAGTGGTAGTATACAGCAGCAGCCCCAGTGGTATATACAGCAGCAGCTCCAGTAGTTAGTATACAGCAGCCCCAGAGGTATATACAGCCCCAGTGGTAGTATACAGCATCCCCAGAGGTATATACAGCCCCAGTGGTAGTATACAGCATCCCCAGAGGTAGTATACAGCCCCAGTGGTAGTATACAGCAGCCCCAGAGGTATATACAGCCCCAGTGGTAGTATACAGCAGCCCCACAGGTATATACAGCCCCAGTGGTAGTATACAGCAGCCCCAGAGGTATATACAGCCCCAGTGGTAGTATACAGCAGCCCCAGAGGTATATACAGCCCCAGTGTAGTATACAGCAGCCCCAGAGGTATATACAGCCCCAGTGTAGTATACAGCAGCCCCACAGGTATATACAGCCCCAGCGGTAGTATACAGCAGCCCCACAGGTATATACAGCCCCAGTGGTGGAATACAGCAGCCCCAGAGGTATATACAGCCCCAGTGGTAGTATACAGCAGCCCCACAGGTATATACAGCCCCAGTGGTAGTATACAGCAGCCCCAAGGTATATACAGCCCCAGTGGTAGTATACAGCAGCCCCACAGGTATATACAGCCCCAGTGGTATAAGTAATACAGCAGCCCCAGAGGTATATACAGCCCCAGTGGTAGTATACAGCAGCCCCAGTGGTATATACAGCCCCAGTGGTAGTATACAGCAGCCCCAGAGGTATATACAGCCCCAGTGTAGTATCCAGCAGCCAGTGGTAGTACACAGCCCCCCCTCCTTAATATGCGTCCCCCAGTAGTAATAAACAGCCCCCCCCCTCCTTATCATGTCCCCCCCGGCTGCGGCAGCTGTGAAAATAACAAACACTTTATACATCACCTTCCGGCGCAGCTCTCCGCTCCTTCGGTCCTCAGCATCTCCGCTCGCCGGCTGCTTCTTCTTCCTTGATGTGCCGGCTTGTGACCGCGCGCAGGAAATGACGTCATCTCCTGCGCCCGGTCACATGACACCGGCACAACAAGGAAGAAGAAGCCGGCGAGCGGAGATGCTGAGGACCGAGGAGCGGAGAGCTGCGCCGGAAGGTGATGTATAAAGTGTTTGTTATTTTCACAGCTGCCGCAGCCGGGGGGGACATGATAAGGAGGGGGGGGGCTGTTTATTACTACTGGGGGACGCATACTAAGGAGAGGGGGCTGTGTAGTGCAATATGCACGGCATCCCCCCGCCGCTGATGGACGGGGGGATGCCGTGCATATTCATTGCACTAATGAGGCGGCCCCACGTGACCGCCTGCGGTCACCGCGGCCCCCTCCTGCCCTCCGGTCGCTGAAAAACCTATACGGACTTTCAGCCCTTGGCTAAAACCGAACAGAGTATATACGGTAACTCTCCTTTTTTCCTCGCATGCTCTGGTGGTCTCCTCTGAAGATTCAAGACTCAGGAGGAGGAAGTGCCAGCCTGTGTTCCTACTGTGGAATGAATAAAGCAGGAAGTGGGAGAAAGCGGCACATTGGAACACAGGCCAGGAAGCCGGCAGGTCAGAGGAGAGCAAGCGAGGGGCGGGAGTAGCAGTGGGAAGTAGGAGGCTTCTCTACCCTCCTCTCCCTGACACACAGGCCCTGTAGTGGCATGTGCTGGCACGCTGGCATATGGATGCGTGCCTCGGGGACACACATCCATGTGAAGCAAGAGCTGTGATTAGCGGGTGCAGGGGGCGGCTGGAGGCATGGGCCCCTTAAAGGTCCATGCCCCGTCACAGCCGCAACCCCTGCAAGCGTGATCGTTACGCCACTGTTGTACTGCCCCTTGGCCAACAAATTGATGTTTGTTACAACCAAATATTGTACAATTTCTACTTATCAGTCCAGAGCATTTGTTGTAATTTTTCTGCCCAGTTCCTAAGTTTTCATGTATAGTTGGGTCAGTTGCTCTTTATTTCCTGTTGAGGATATGAATTTTTATTTTTACATAAAGACTAGTGATAGGTGAACTCGCCAATGTTCAGGTTTGACGGATCTGGACGGGCTTTTGCTTAACCTCTAGACGACAGCCGTACGTCTACAGACATCGGAAAAAAAGGGTACTAAAGCCTAGCTGACGTCTGTAGACGTCGGGCAGGAAAAAGCCCTGTAGCGCTGCCCCTGTAGCTAATATCTCTAGGGTGTCAGCGTACCGATTGTAGCTGAGACCCTAGAGATTAGTAATTAGCTAGTGTTTTACCGGCACCTGTAATGTGATGACCGGTAAGCACCGTTTACCGATCATCCCACTACAAAAAGTGAAAGTGCTTGTAAAAAATGCTTTCACTTCGATCCGACATGAAAACGCATGTCGGATCAAAGTGATCCATTAACCGCTAAGGCCCCCAAGACCCCCGATGCCGGAGATCACCCCCCCAACCCGCCCCCCACACCTCCATTCCCCCCGCCGGTCCATGCAAAAATGGCGGCGGAGGGCTGCCTCCCCTGCATCTCCATGCAGCCTGACATGTCACACATGTCAGGCTGCATGCGAATGTCCTCCCCCGGTGCTCCCGAGACCCTCCAGGGATCCCCCAGCCTCCGGACACGCCCCGCTCCCTCCCCCGGTGCCCGGTGTCCGGTACCCCTTTGTAAGCCCACATGCCGGCCCCCTCCACCTCTAAACTCCATCCGATGTGACCAAACATCAGATCAGATGGCGTTTGCAGGCCCCACCGTCCCCGCTCCCCCTCACCACTCTTACCTACCAACGATCCTGATTCCGGTCCTCCGGTCCTGGGGGCTTCTCCTGCCGGCGGCTGCTGCTGTCTTCTGCGGCGCGCGCCTCCTCTGTGTGCGCGCACGCGCCCGCCGCTGTTAACCCCTTGTGTGCGGCCCAGGGAATGACAGGTCATGAACTCAGTGAGTTCATGACCTATCAGAATCCTCGGGTCACAAGGGGTTAACTGAGCTCTTTATGGTGGTCTCCACATCAGATCACCATCAGTGGTGATTTATCAGGATCCTGGGATTCCATAGGGATCCTGGGATCACAACTGATGGTGGTCTGATGTGGAGACCACCATGAAGAGCACAGTTAACCCCTTGCTAACTGTGCTCTTCATGGTGATCTCCACATCAGATCACCATCAGTGGTGATCCCAGGATCCTGATAGATCACCACTGATGTTGACCTGATGTGGAGACCGCCATGAAGAGGACAGTTAATCCCTTGTGACCCGAGAATTCTGATAGTGAGTTCATGACCTGTCATCCTCCTGGCAATGAACCTGCTTTTATAGCATATGGGGGATGCCCCATATGCTATAAAACTGAGAATCGTCGCGGGACCTCCCACTGGACTACGTAGGAGCTTCCCACTGGACTACGTCGGACGTCAAAGAATAATAAAGATGAAGTCCAAGTAGTGTTTGTGTTTTTTTTCTAATAAAAATATTTTTCTCTGTCTTGTGTCTTCTTTACAAATTACTAGAGATTCCTAATGGTCCGATCTAATATTGGCCAGATGTTATGAATCTCAGGCTTAGTGCCAGCTGCCAAAAAGCTGGCATTAACCCCTTATTACCCAGTTTGCCACCGCTACACGACAGCTGGAAGAGCTGGGTACAGCGCCAGAAAAAGGCACCGCTATGAATGCGCCATTTTCTGGGGCGGCTGCGGGCTGCAATTCACAGCGCGAGGGGGCCCAGAAAGCTTGGGCCTCCCTACGCTGAGGATTCCAGCCCCCAGCTGCCTAGTTGTACCTGGCTGGCCCAAAAATATGGCGAAGCCCACGCCATTTTTTTTTTTAATTGTTTCATGAAATAATTCAAAAAATAAAGGGCTTCCCTATATTTTTGGTTTCCAGCCAGGTAAAACTAGGCAGAAGGGGTTGGTGGCAGCCATTATCTGCCTGCTGTACCTGGCTGGACCAAAAATATGATGAAGCCCCACGTTGTTTTTTTTTTTTTAATTTAATAAAGAAATACTAAAAAAAATGTAGGAGAGGAGACGACCAGGACACGGTGTCTCCGTATCTTGTGCACATGCAGAAATTGTGTGAAAAAAGGAAAATGTTCAATATAGCAATATCAAATTCTGTGAAGTAGCTGTAGGTTCCAAATGCTTACTATACCCCTAGATATAATCCTTGAGGTGTCTAGTTTCCAAAATGGGGAGATTTGTGCGGGAGCTCCAATGTTCAGGCACATAGGGGCTCCCCATATGCGACATGGTGTCCGCTAACTATTGGAGCAAATTTTCCATTCAAATTGTTAGCGGACACCATGTCGCATATGGAGAGCCCCTGTGTGCCTAAACATTGGATCTCCCCCAAAAGTGACCACATTTTGGAAACTAGACCCCCCAAGGAACATATCTAGATGCATAGTGAGCACTTTCAACCCCCAAGTGCTTCACAAATTAGTCTGTAAAAAGGAAAAAAAAGAAGATTTTTGTGAAAAAGTACTTTTTTATTTTTACGGATCAGTTTGTGAAGCATCTGGGGGTTCAAAGCGCTCACTATGCATCTAAATAAGTTCCTTGGGGTGTCTAGATTCCAAAATGGGGTCACTTGTGGGGGAGCTCCAATGTTTAGGCACATAGGGGCTCTCCATTCCAATTCCAATTGGAATTGTAAGTGGATACCATGTCGTGTATGGCGAGCCCCTGTGTGCCTAAACATTAAAGCTCCCCCACAAGTGACCCCATTTTGGAAACTAGACCCCCCAAGGAACGTATGTAGATGCATAGAGAGCACTTTGAACCCCCAGATGCTTCACAAATAGATCCGTAAAAATGAAAAAGTACTTTCTTTTCCACAAACATTTTTTTTTTTTCATTTTTACGGATTCATTTGTGAAGCACCTTGGGGTTCAAAGTGCTCACCACCTATCTAGATAAGTTCCTTGGGGGGTCTAGTTTCCAAAATGGGGTCACTTGTGGGGGAGCTCCAATGTTTAGGCACACAGGGGCTCTCCGTACATGACATGGTGTCCGCTAACAATTGGAGCTAATTTTCCATTCGAATTGTTAGCGGACACCATGTCGCATATGGAGAGCCCCTGTGTGCCTAATCATTGGAGCTCCCCCACAAGTGACCCCATTTTGGAAACTAGACTCCCCAAGGAACTTATCTAGATGCATAGTGAGCAGTTTGAACTCCCAGGTGCTTCACAAATTGATCCGTGAAAATGAAAAAATACTTTTTTTCACAAAAAATTTCTTTTGTCCTCAATTTTTTCATTTTCACATGAGCAACAGGATAAAACGCATCCTAAAATTTGTTAGCCAATTTCTCCTGAGTACACCGATACCTCATATGTGGTCATAAACCACTGTTTGGGCGCACCACAGGGCTCGAAAGGGAAGGAGCGCCATTTGACTTTTTGAATGGTAAATTAGCTCCAAAAGTCAAATTGCGCTCCTTCCCTTCTGAGCCCTACCGTACGCCCAAACAGTGGTTTATGAGCACATATGAGGTATCGGTGTACTCAGGAGAAATTGCCCAACACATTTTAGGATGCATTCTATCCTGTTGCCCATGTGAAAATGAAAAAATTGAGGCTAAAAGAACATTCTTGTTGGAAAAATTAAAATGTCAATTTTTTGTTTCCACTTTGCCTTAGTTGCTGCGAAGCACCTGAAGGGTTAATCATTTTTTTAAATGTAGTTTTGAGTAGCTTGAGGGGTGTAGTTTTCGTAATGGTGTCATTTTTGGGTGTTTTCTGTCATGTACACCCCTCAAATGGATTTCAAATGTGATGTGGTCACTTAAAAAAATGGTTTTGTAAATTTTGCTGGAAAAATGAAAAATTGCTGATGAAATTTGACCCCTTATAACTTCCTAACCCCAAATTTTTTTTTTCCCAAAATTGTGCTGATGTAAAGTAGACATGTGGTAAATGTTATTTATTAACTATTTTGTGTCACATAACGCTCCAGTTCAACAGAATAAAAATTACAAATTAGAAAATTGTCAAATTTTCAAAATGTTTGCCAATTTTTTTATATTTTCACAAATAAACACAAAAGTTATCGACCTAAATTTACCACTAACATGAAGCCCAATATGTCACGAAAAAACAATCTCAGAATCGCTAGGATCCGTTGAAGTGTTCCAGAGATATACCCTCATAAAGGGACACTGGTGAGAATTACAAAAAACGGTCTGGTCATTAAGGTGGAAATTGGCACCGTCACTAAGGGGTTAAAGTCCTGGTTCAGGACTGGACTTGACCTGAAATTGAGTCCAAACCCAAACCTGGACTTTAAAGTTATGAAATGGTGGCTAGGGGGCTGTATAAAGAAGAAAACAGGGATTAATCATCAGTGTGATTAATTATCGGGGTCTGCATGCTTGTACTTCTGGGGTCGTTCATTAACTTCCTGATTATTCACTGCACAATAGATGCTAGAATGTATAGGGTTGCTGCCAGATTACTCCACTGGCTCCAACAGTCAATCACAGATTCTCACTCTCTGTGACAACATCTGATTGGCTCTTGCACCGCTCACCGATTGTGCCGACATCTGTGATTGATTGCCATAGACAGGAAACCTGACATCATAGTGTAAAAACAAATAAAAAATAAATAATTAAAAAAAATATGTAGCACTTCGCTGTATTTTTGATTTTCAGCCAACCTGAGCTGTTTGGCTATAACACTTATGTAGATACTCTGGAATCTATTAACCCACATATACCGCTTCACCAATAATCCACAACGAAGTCCTACGAAGCACACTCAGCTCTGCTTCATCCAAAGACTGCCGCGAGGGAACAAGCATCCTCTCCCTGCAGCTTCTGCGATCACTCTGACTGCTGCAAGGAGTGGTGACATCACTCACTAATTCACTGAGACACCCCATCAGTGAACTCACATGACCCCGCTGCTGGTAGCGGGGTCACCTGAATTCACTGTTGTACCAATTTCTGGGGCAGCTGCTATTCTTTAGCCTGAGGGGATGCAATAACTATGGGCCTCAGCACGCTGAGAATACCATCCCACAGCTGCCTTGTTTTTACCTTTATCAGGGACCAAGTGTCTTTGCTCCAATGAGTGTCAAAAAACACTAGAGTGCTTTGAAACAAGGTATCTTCAGTTTTATTTTCCAACGCGTTTCGGAGCTAACACCCAGCTCCTTCCTCAGGGAATGACTCATTGGAGCAGCGGCGCGGACCGAAAGACACTTGGTCCCTGATAGAGTTTCACCCCCACGTTTGTGGAAGTGTGGTCCCGGCTGCGGCTGCGTGTGTTTGATAGCAGTTTTCATACTGTATGGGATTTGATTCCTATTGAGGATAAGACCCTATGCGCATTCTCATTTTATAGATATTGTTTTTACCTTGGCTTAGACAGCTGCTAGGCAAACCTTGACAGCAAGGACCAACCCAAGTGGTACCAGTTGCTGGCAATCACTGTGACAGTCAAAACTGACTCGTAAATCACAATCTAAGAGGAGGTCAATCTGATTGCCTTATCTGACTAGCTCATTTCTGTCAGGAAGCTTGTAAAAGTGGTTAAGAGAGAAGATCTGTGCCACAAAAGCACAAAAAACTATAGTAAATAGTTCCCAAAATTGCCCTCAAATACTTTCCTAATCATTTTTACATTGCTATTGAAGAGAAAAAAGTGACAATTGTGGCATCTGCCATAGCCATGAAGAATTACAGGTTTCCAGGAAAAACAGACAACCTACTGTTTCCCTACTCACAGATTTCCCCCTGCTGGATTATCTGTTTGATAACAATACCACCTGTTACCTAGAATTCCCTTGTGTAGATAGGTTGTAAGGATCACCAATCTGCTGTTCCGGTTTGCTCATACTGAGTCACCTGTCCCATCCGCACTTAATGAATTGGCAGTCTCCACCATTTGAGCAGCCAGTACTTAACCTCTCTATGACCAAGGATGAATGTCTATGGAGTTAGTTCGCGACTAAAGACGTAAAAGGTACGCCCTGGAGGAAATGCAAAACCGTGCCTGCTACAGTAATCGTGCACCAGTACCTGGTGATCTTGTGAGCAGAGGACTGGAGCTCAACCTCTGGGAGTGGCGTTTCTACCCTGCAACTGCAATCGCTGTGATTGGCTGTTTAATTCTGAGCAGCCAATCACAGCAATTCTAATGATTCAAGCAATAAAAATGCCTGAATAGTTGTGATCCATCAAGCACTACAAAGTTCTCGGCACTGCAAGGGCTTTATTTCAATGTGTCTTGACTCCATGGGTGTTTTCCAAAGATAAAATCATCCTTACAAGCCACAGATGAACTCTGAGAGGGGTGCAATTTCCAAACTATGGTCACTTGAGGAAGTTTCTGCTGTTCTGGCACTTAAGGGCTCTCAAATGGTGTCCACAAACTATTATAGGAAAATCTGTACTCAAATGGCACTCCTTCCCTCCTGAGCCCTGCCGTGCACCAAAACAGTGGTTTTCCATCACATATGGGATATATTTGTACTCAGGAGACATTGCACAACAAATTTTGGGGTCCAATTTCTCCTGCTATCCTTGTGAAAATTAAAATATTTGGTGCTAAAACAACAATTTTGTGGGAAAAATTTTTTTTTTCATGTTCATATATCTCCATTGTAAAATTCTGTGACGCGCCTGTGGGTTCAAGGTGTTCATAACACATCTAGATAAATTCCTTGTAGGAATCTAGTTTCTAGAAGGGGGTCATTTGTGTGGAAATTCATTGCTTAGGTACAACAAGGGCTAAGCAAATGCAACATTACACCTGCAGACCATTCCATCAAAATCTAAGCTCCAAAACATCACTTCTTCCCTCCTGAGCCCTGCCGTGCGCCCAAACAGTGTTTTCCACCACATAATGGGGTATCAGCGTCCTAAAAAGAAATTGCACAGCAAATTTTGGGTCCAATTTATTCTGCTATTCCTGGGAAAATGAAAATATTTGGTGCTAAAACAACATTTTTGTGGGAAAAATATAAATATAATAGGTTTTATTTTCATGTTTTTAAATTGCAAAATTCTGTGACGCACCTGTTTGTTCAAGATGCTCACCACAAAGCTAGATAAATTCCTTTGGAAATCTAGTTTCCAAAATTAGGTCAATTGTGGGGGAATTATATTGTTTAGGTTCAGTGAAGAAAATTATTATTTGATCCCTGCTGATTTTGTAACTTTGCCCACTGACAAAAATATGAACAGCCAATAATTTTAAAGGGTAGGTTAATTTTAACAGTAAGAAATAGAATATCAAAAATAAAATCCAGAAAATCACATTGACTAAATTATGTAAATGTATTTGCATTTTGCATAGAGAAATAAGTATTTGATCCCACTGACAAACAAGGCTAAATACTTGGTGGCAAAACCTTTGTTGGCAAGCACAGCATCCAGATGTTTTTTGTAGTTGATGATGACGTTTGTGCAAACATCAGGAAGAATTTTGGCCCACTCCTCTTTGCAGATCATCTCTAAATCATTAAGATTTTGAGGCTGTCGCTTGGCAACTTGGAGCTTCAGCTCCCTCTATACGTTTCCTATGGGATTAAGGTCTGGAGATTGGCTAGGCCACTCCATGACCTTAATGTGCTTCTTTTTGAGTCACTCTTTTGATGCCTTAGCTGTATGTTTTGGAACAATGTTGTGCTGGAAGACCCAGCCATGACCCATTTTCAATGTCCTGGCCGAGGAAATGAGGTTTTCACTCAGGATTTTATGATACATGGCTTCATCCATTGTCCCATTGATGCGGTGAAGTAGTCCTGTGCCCTTAGCAGAGAAACACTCCTAAAACATAATGTTTCCACTGCCATGCTTGACTTGTTGATGAGTTTTTTGGGTCTTAGGCAGTATTTCTCTTCTTCCAACATGGCGAGTTGAGTTAATGTTTAAGAGCTCAGTTTTTGTCTCATCTGACTACAACACATTCTCCCAATCACTTTCAGAATCACCAAAGTGTTAATTGGCAAAGTTCAGACTGGCCTGCACATGTGCCTGCTTGAGCAGTGGGACTTTGCGGGCACTGCAGGATTTTAATCTATTACGGCATAATGTGTTATTATTAGTTTTCTTGGCGGCAGTGGTCCCAGCTGCTTTGAGGTCATTAACAAGTTCCCTCTGTGTAGTTTTAGGCTGATCTCTCACCTTCCTCATGATCCTGGATGAGGTAAGATTTTGCATGGGGTCCCTGATCGATGTCGATTGAAACTCATTTTGTATTTCTTCCATTTTCTTACTATTGCACCAACAATTGTCTCCTTCTCACACAGTGTCTTACTTATGATTTTGTAGGCCATGCCAGCCTTGTGTGTAGGCATCTTTTCCCTGACATCGATAGGCTGGCTTCAACACCACGGCACAATCCGATCCGGGGTTGTCCGGTGTAAACCGAACAGTCCCGGACAGGATTTTGGTCCAATAGTATCCTATCGGGCTGGATGGCAGCTCTCTGCCATCCAGCTACGATGTGTCCGGGAGAATCCGGGAGGATTTGGATTTTTCTCCCAGAAATAAAAACGGAGCATGCATAATTTGTGTTGCCGGGGAGAAAAATCTCCCCAAGTCGGATCCTCCCGGATTCTCCTGGATCCACCCGGATCCGGGGCAATGCGTTGCTCCCTAACATGGGAGCCTATGGGCCGGATTGCCCCGGTCCGGGAGGATCCAGGAACTGGACACCTGCGGCTGCACACCGCTGTTATTTCAGGACCACGGCTAGCTCCCCGCGAGACGTTGTACGTGAAGCATAGCAGCGGCAGCTGCGTCCGGCTGCACACCGGACCCAGGTCTGCACTGTCCATTGGACAATGTGAGCCTTAGTCTCAGGCAGCAAGGAGGCAGGGGATGCGGCAGTGCTGAAGGGAGCGGCACCTGCATCTCCACTCAGCACATTATGTGATTATGTGGATATCGGCTGCAGCAGGTACAATATTCATGTCAATCTATACCGGCGGCCACAGCCAACAGCAGCATCCCCCCGCCGCCACTGGTAGCACCCCGTTCCTCACCCGCGGCCGTAGCTGACAGCACACACCCCCCTGCTCCTCACCATGGCTGTAGCTTACACAGCACCCCCCTCGCTCCTTAACTGGGGCCGTAGCGGGAGGGAGGCTTCATGCACCCCTGACCGGACCGGAGGGCATCCCTGACAGCCCCGGATCGGACGCTGACGTGGTGTGAAGCCAGTCTTAGAAAGCTCTTTGGTCTTGCCCATGTTGTAGAGTTAGAGTCTGACTGATTGAGTAAGTGGACAGGAGTCTTTTATACAGGTGACAATTTAAGACTGCTGTCTAAAATGCAGATAACGAGTTGATTAGGAGTGTCTAATTGGTCTGTAGGAGCCAGAACTCCTAATGGTTGGTAGAGGATCAAATACTTATTGCCCTCTTCAAAATGCAAATACATTTATATATTTAGACAATGTGATTTTCTGGATTTTATTTTTGATATTCTATCTCTCAGGGTACCTTTACACGCCGCTACAGCATGGTGGAAACAACCGGGTGCTTCACGTGCACGAGCACGCACCAACGGTTACAAACGGTACCCGCACCGCCTTTACACGCCTGCTACAAGGTGCTCTACAGAAGGTTTAATCTATCTCTGGATGCACCGCCGGGTGCCTAAAGTTACCTTCTGCAGAGCACCTTACCCATTTACACGCCACTACAACAAGGTAATATGGGCGGACCTGGTGCAGCAGGGACAACACATAGGCGTGCCAGAATTGTGGATTACGAGACGTTCGTACGCTGATAGGACAAAGCAATAGCATCATGATTGGCCAGCCAGCGCAGGAGGCTGACTAATACATGACGCTCGAGCAATTGTGTAGTGTGACTGGTCAGCTCCTTAAATATGCCGCCCTAGGCAGCGACAACCAATCGCAACGCAGGAGCTTCCACCAATGATCGCTGAAGGGGGGGGTTTCCCGAGGCTGTGTCACGCCCCGGGGAGTTATCTAGGTGACGAATAAACCTTACCTACTGTATTTACACGCCATTAGCATCGGGTTGAAATCAACCTGTTTTAGAGCACTGCTCTGAAACAGGTGCCGCAAGTGACGGGTGGCAACAACCTACTTTACACGCCGATACCTGGGTTGATTTGGCGGTGCAAGATACATTTGTCTCATAAACCCGGTTGTTTCCACCCTGTTGTAGCGGCGTGTAAAGGTACCCTCACTGTTAAAATTAACCTATCCTTAAAATCATAGACTGAGAGATACAATAGCCACATGGAAAGCGGTGAGAAAGAAACTGAAACTATCATGGAAGGTGTCAAAATATTTAAACCCCTGGGCTTGCCCATCTTTTGAACTTGGAAGGGAAAATAGATTATTTCGGGAATGGGTCAAAAGTGGAATCAGGACAATGGAAGACTTAATACATATACAAGATAAGAGATGGTTGACTGGGCTGGAAGTACTGGAAAAATATGGTCTACCAAGGTTCCATCCAACTCAATACAGGCAACTGAAACACTACATAATGAATAACCTAATAATGGTAGATTCAGAGATAGGTATTAATGAATGGGACAGGCTGGTCACGCACAATATCTTCAATTTACAAATTACTGCAAGATACACTAAGACCATCAGACAAAATAAACATTCCAGATTTGGGCAAAATACTTTAAAGAGGAGGATATGGAACAGAAAATAATACAAAAATAGATATTAGTCAGGAAAAACATTCTAAATGAAAGGTGGAGGGACAGTCAATTCAGAATTATGCACCATGCTATCTGCGACTTTAATTTACCTCCCAATGCGCTTCACCCAGAGAGACGGATGTACTGCCCCAAATGTGGAGCGTATAAGACCAATCTGGAACATGGTCTCTGGTCATGCCATAACATTCAAACTTATTGGATAATGGTACAAAGACTAATTCAGAGGATTTGTGGGGAGTGGGTGGAGAGTGATCGTTATACTGGATATTCCACTATACGGCAGACAGGGTATACGTTGGCCAGGTGCCTGTTATATTCCACACAATCATAATGAAGGCAAAAAAATTGATCCTGCAAAACTGGCTCTCCGACAAAATTCCAGAAGAAAGACAAATACTAGAGGGTTTAATACAGGGGACTCAAACACGCAGCCCGAGGGCCACATGTTGCTCCTGTGGCTTCACTGTGCGGCCCACAGGCACCTTGGACAACTTAATGATGCATCTCCCCATGCAGTGGGCCGCTGCAGTTCCCGCTGTGTTATGACTTCCGGCCGCGGCACTAACAAGCTCTGCCGCTCAGCCAGATCAATGCAAGCCGCCAGCCAATGAGAGGCCTGCAGTTGACGGCGGCATATGAAGTTACCTGGGGGCCTCTGGCTGGCAAACTGCATTGATCTTGCTGAGCAACAGAGCGGCAGCCGGAGGAAGTCATAGCACAGCGGAGGCCAGAAATCAGCACAGCGGGGACCGCAGCGGCCCCCTGCACTCCAGCGATGCATCATTAAAGTGAGAAAAGTGTGAGTGTGTGTGAGGGTGTGTGTGAGTGTGTATATAGTGTGTGTGTCGGAGTATGTGAGGGTGTGTATGTGAGAGAGAGTGTGTATGAGGGTGTGTGTGTCAATGTGTGTATGAGAGTGTGTGAGAGTGAGTGTGTGTGTGAGTGGATTTGTGTATGAGGATGTGTGTATGTGAGAGTGTGTAAGTGTGTGTGGGTATGTGTGGGTGTGTTTGAGGGTGTGAGTATTTGTTTGAGTGTGTGTATGTGAAGATGTGTGTGTGTAAAAAGAAGGTAAACCAGGATAGGGGGCATCACTATAAAAGGGGATCTGGATGGGGGACATCACTACAAAAGTGGTCCAGGATGCGGGACATCACTACAAAAGGGGTCCAGGATGCGGGACATCACTGCAAAAGGGGTCTAGGATGCGGGACATCACTACTAAGGGGGATCGGGATGGGGAAAATCTCTACAAAATGGGACCAGGATGAGTAACATCACTACCAAAGGGGATCGGGATGAAGCACATCACTACTAAAGGGTATCGGATGGGGGAAATCACTACAAAAGGGGATCAGTATGGGGGACATCACAAGAAAAGGGGATCAGGATGGGGACATCACTAGAAAAGGGGATCAGGATCAGGACATCACTACAAAAGGGGATCAGGATGGTGAGGACCAGGAAAGCACCAGGATGGGACATTACTACATGATAAGGGACCAGGATGGGACATTACTACATAATGAAGACCAGGATGGGGACATTACTACATGATGAGGACCAGGATGGGAACAGTACTACATAATGAGGACCAGGATGGGGACAGTAATACATGGTGAGGACCAGCATGGGACATTACTACATAATGAGGACCAGGATGGGACATTACTACATAATGAGGACCAGGATGGGGACATTACTACATAATGAGGACCAGGATGGGGACATTACTACATGATGAGGACCAGGAAGGAGATATTTCTACAATATTGGGACCGGACATTACTACAGAATGGTGACATTACTACAAGGAGGGGATCAGAATTTGTATGAAGTAGAAAACACCGGTACTTGTCTTCTTGGAATTCTCTTTATTATATAATAAAAATTATAAAATCATTCAGCGTGCTAGCTGGGCGCTAACGCATTTCGGAAGAACAACTTCCTTAATCATTAGCAAATACAAAATACAAAAGCTTATACATATATAAAAAAGAAACCTCCACCCACAGCTGAACATAATTTACAATGATAATAACAAAGAGATTAAAAGTTTAACCCTTTCACATGTCATGGAGTTGAACCTTGCACAAAAAGAGTATTAAATCTGCTTTCTAATACACAACTCATTAATATTCTTGAATATGATACAATATATATATATATTTATTATCTTTTATAGATCTCCAACTTTTGATGTTTTTATTTTGTTTCATTTCTTTTCTTTCCTTATATGATGGAAAACCAATATACTATCATACAATGAACATATAAGTGTGTATTAATATATTTATACTGATTATCACATATTAATAAATTCTGTTATCACACTCCTGATGTGCATTTGTTGCATTGTTCAAGCATATTCAAAATTAATCATCCTAGTAACTTTATAGCAAGACCTGTGTCACGATTACCTTAGTCAGGACCTGCAGCTCTCTGGCGCCCCCTTAGCCTGCTGGCCAAATCTGGTATTGCCAGAGGATAAGAAAGGAGCCTAGCTGCCCTAATTTATGTTGTCTACTGCGGCACGTGATGTGACAGGATGTATATATACCACCAGTTCCGGCTAGGAACGTATATATACCTCGATCCAGTCACCCTCAGGCCCACAATATCACATAAATACAAAAACGTTATGCTGCCACCACCGATCTTCAAGGTAGACTGGTACCTGTATGATAACGTAAAAACGAACAGTGAGGTCGTGAGAGCTCGTTCATAGGACAAGGAGATCGAGACTAGTAAATTATAATATTTTACTCCCAAAAGAGGCAGTGATTATATAAAAGATTTACAGGATATTACATAAGAGACAATTTACATGTATGCATAAAACAGTTATAAAAATAAAAGGAATAAAAGAGAACTTGCCAGACCTAGTCACGCATAGGTACACGTAGTTCTGTGGGGGGGCCTCTCCCCTGAAAGGTAAGATTCCGTCAGACAGCTGGTATGTTGTTAGCTATGTCGGCCCAGGATGGAATGACCCAAAAAAGGCTTCTTTGCTTTTATTAAACCAGGGGGATCTGTGACCCCCCCTTGCAGAGGACCATCCCAGCGGGGAGGGATCACTCTGAGACCTCCACTTTCACCATGCTTAATAAATCCCCATCCTTCATATCTGGGGATGGGGTGGGCTCACAGACCTAATACATAACTCATCATTAATGTCATTTAATTCCAAGACTATTGATACCAAATATGACCTTCTTGTGATGTTTAGAATGGCAGAAATCCATTCTCAGGTTCCTGAGCACTTCATAACTGCACAAAACATATCATTAAATGCGCAAATTGGTGAATCATCCAAAAATATGAATTATGTGGAAGTGGCATGAACAGATCTTCTTAAATTCGATATTGAAAACTGTAGGTTTTAACAAAGGACCTTTAGCAGAGACAGAACTGGTTCAAATCTGTGTACAGCTCTGCTTCCCTCAGCCCCCGGTATTTATTAGGGGTCATAAATGGCTTAGGCTGGGGGTTTGCATGAATTGGATCTATGTAAACTACTCACAAACTCAAAAAGGGAGGAGAGATGGGGGAGCTAGACTTGGCTGACTCTCCAATCATCTTAAAAATCATGATCAACATTCATCCATTCATGACAACCTGCTTTTCATTTTTATTTTTAAATATAATACTTCCTTCTTTTCTGTGAAAAAATAAAAAAAATAATAAAAAAAAAATAATAATTTTTTCCAAACTTTATTTGTTTTAAGTTTCACTGGTTTTTTAATGTTTTGATGTTAAAATCCTTACTAAATTAAATGGCAAAAATGGAGGATATGTATTAAAATCCCTATTTTGATCTATTTCACAGATGGACACATTTTCTGGGTGTAAATTTCCAAGCTTATTTTTGTCTTTATTTTCAAAAGTTTTTTTTTATGCTGATTTTCTGCCCTAACCTACAATAGGGATTTGCGATCTTTTAACTCCACAATGTTTAATGCCCATTATGTAGTCCACTTCTTATAACTTTATAACCCCCATTTTTATAGTGTATTTGGAAAAAAAAATCACTTATTTAGGGTTTTATTCATCCATAGATTTAAATTAAGATTTTCACTGAGGTCACTTATGCTTTTGTCTACATAACATTAGGATGTCTGGAGTCAAAGTTCCCCTATTGAAAGGGAGGGAGGGTGAAATATGAGGGGGGGTTTTTGGGGGCCCGAAAAGGGGGGGGAGGTTGCCCATTAAAATATTTAACTTGTTTCCTAATAGAAGTAACATAAGTCATTTCTATAGTTGAGACCATTCGGGCTGCGGGCGTCCAACTGAAGGATCCAGTAAAGTTCCCGATTGTGGAGCACCCGCTCCCAGTCTCTGCCCCTATATGGATGATGGACTCGTTCTATACCCATAATAGTTAATGATGTTAAATCCCCACCATGAACCTCACAAAAATGCCTTGACAAACCTGACATCCCAGTTCTTAAAGATTTTGAGTTCGGATTAGATGCTGTAATATGTTCAGACATACGCTTTTTCAAGGATCTGGTGGTGCAGCCTACATAGCTTAAACTACAGATTTCACAGGTGGCTAAGTAAACCACATGTGTGGTATTACAGTTGATATATGTATCCACCAAAAAGGTTTTATTGGTTTTATTGTTATGAAAGATGTTACTAATATTAATGTATTGGCAAATGTTGCATCTATCTCCTCCGCACTTAAATGATCCCTTATACGTTAACCATGTGGGTTGTCCTTGTTTTTTGCTTATGTAGGTGCTAGGTGATATCGCATTACCAATACTCCTCGCTCTACTTGCTACTACCCTCCAGCCACCAGATAATATTTTGCGCAAAATGTCATCTTGATATAAGATTGGAACATTACGATTAAGTAGTTTTTTAATGTTGTTAAAATCTTTACTGAATTGAGTGACAAAAGTGGGAGGATGTGTGTTAGAATCCCTATTATGATTTATTTCACAGATAGACACATTTTCTTAGTGTAAATTTCCAAGCTTATTTTTGTCTTTATTCTCACAGTTTTTTTGGTGCTGATTTTCTGCCCTGTCCTGCAATAGGGATTTTCGATCTTTTAGCTCCACAATGCTTAGTGCCCGTTGTATAGTCCACTTCCTATGACCCCTGTTTTTTAGTCTGTTTTGGATCACTTTGACCTCCATCTGATAATCAGTGTCCTCAGAGCAATTTCTTCTTGCTCTGATGAACTCTCCTATAGGGAGATTTTTAGTGACATGTTGTGGGTGACAACTGTCTGCCCTCAACAAGGTGTTTCCACTAATTTCCTTACGGAAAAGTTTGGTGCTGATTTTCCAGTTTCCTTATCCCCTAATATCAACTGATAGAGACCGAGGTCTCAATCAAGGAATGACTTCACAACTGTGAATCAAATAAAGCTAAAAAATTGCAATCTTTATTATCAAAATAGATAAAATCTCAACAGAGCCAATTCCCAAAGGGAAATTCACATAGTACAGTATACATCCTTTTCAAATACAGAGTAAAAACAAAATAACATTAAACCCTTACAAAAAGACAATGCCTCTCAAGATAAAGAAACAGGAGCCAATATAGATATGGCACTCTTAGTGAACAACTTGCAGCCCTTCAAAAAAAGTTAGAGAGAATCCTATAGTTTGCCTGCTCACTAAAAGCAAGCTCCCAATCTCCTTTTAAGCAAAATCAATCAATTGACATAAGCAATAAGCTGGAAGTATCAGAGAGTGCTGACAGAGAAGGGTTAAATGTCTGTTACCTGCTGTGACGCCCTCGGAAGAAGCTATTGCGAAACGGCGTAGGGGAGGGAAATCCAGGCACAGTAATCCTTCACAGCATGCTCCGATTTTTGCACCAAAAATAAAATCGGACAAAATCGGATCGGACCAAATCGGATGGCATTTAGTGCACATCCGATTCGGTCCAATCAATTTAACATGGGGCCCTATGGAGCAGGGTCCGAGGAAGCGTCTGATGTCTCCTCGGACCCGATTTTAGTGTACTGAGCATGCTAACAGTAAAGGATGGGGTTAAAAAAAAAAAAATCTATGCTCACCTATCCCCGAGGCCCCTGCCGTCTCCTGTGTCTCCCGGTATCTTGCTGTTCTCTGCTGACAGGACCTGCCGTGATGTCACAATCACATGACTGCCAGTAACCAATAGCCTGGGATCAACAGGTGTGTTACAGTCCGCGCTGCCCGGTCATCCAAGGAAACACAAGGGAAGCAATGTTCCAGGTGGAAAAGTTTCTTTATTCCTTTATTTGAGGAATAAAGAAACTTTTCCACCTGGAACATTGCTTCCCTTGTGTTTCCTTGGATGACCGGGCAGCGCGGACTGTAACACACCTGTTGATCCCAGAATTTCTGAAGTACCCACGATCTTGTGGAGGTGGAAGTCCAGCAGCAGCCTACAATACTAAACCAAAGCCTTTACTCCAGTTGTGGGAATCACAACTGGACCAGGTTAGTGTAAACCTGTATGTACCTATAAGACCCTACTCTATACTCAGTGATAGGGCACTATTGCGCCTCTATTGTCTCCCCTTGTATTTTATATAGTAACCAATAGCCGGCAGTCATGTAATTGTAACGTCACGAGAGGTCCTGGCAGCACAGAACAGCAAGACACCGTAGACGCGCGGGACCGTGCAGGAGTCGTGGACAGGTGAGAAAAGATTGGAGGAACGGGGGCCAAGAGGAGAGGAGGGGGAGCACATCGGAGGACCAGGGGACAAGAGGGGAGGACCGGTGGTACAGAGAGGAGACACAGGGGACAAGAGGGGAGGAAGGGGAGCACATTGGAGGACCGGGGGCCAAGAGGGGAGGACCGGGGGTGCAGAGAGGAGACACAGGGGACAAGAGGGGAGGAGGGGGAGCACATTGGAGGACCGGGGGCCAAGTGGGGAGGAACGGGGGTGCAAAGAAGAGACACAGGGGAGAAAAGGAGAGAGGACAGGGGGAGAGACAGTGACAGCTCAGGGAGCAAGGTAACAGGAGGGCGGGCATCAGATAAAATGTCGGAATCGGATGCCTATTTGACATCCGATTCCAGGCATCAGAAGAATCTGATGCTGTCCGATTTATATCGGACAGCATCGGATTTTAGAAAAATCGTAGTCTGAAAGTAGCCTAACACTGACTGAGCACTGCAGCACCAGGCAGGGAAGTGCTGATCTCTGGACAGGCGGTGCTAATAACTCTGCCTCATGTCCTGCTGAATACTGCACTGTCCAGTGTTATATCTACAACTCCATCACAGGCAGAGGTCAGAGCGCACTGTTCACCTCAGCAGATCCTGACACTGAGATGAGGTGAGCTGCTCTCCTTACATGATGGAGCTACAGATAACACTGGACAGCAGCATTGGCAGGACAGGGGACAGAGAGATCCCCACATCCAGTGATTTGCGGCTCAGTTGTGGTGTCAGAGGTTATAGTCTTGCTCACCTCTGCTCTTCTTCAGTTTAAGGGAACTTGACCCCCAGGGGATGACTGGCAGATCTTGCCCTGGGGGCAGTCCACCCCTGCAGCCAAGTGAGGAGCAGGGGGGGTGCGCTAGCAGTCCAGAGGCCATGTGGGGGAGGGGGGTGCTAGCAGTCCTCCGGAGGTCATGTGAGGGGTGGGGGGGTGCTAGCAGTCCGGAGGCCATGTGAGGGGGGGTGCTAGCAGTCCAGAGGTCATGTGTGGAGCGGGGGGGGAAGGTGAGCTGCTTCACCCACCTTCCTACTCCGGTCCCGCCTACCGGGTCCCGCTGTCAGTCGTGACCGCTCTCACTGTGGGGGCGGCCCTGAACTAAAACTGAACCACCAGCCTGGGGGGCAAATGCCTCCCTGACACCTGGGCCAGTCTGCCCCTGCTGACCCCTAAAAATCAGCCCCCAGCCTTTTAAGATCTGTCCCTGCACCATCATAATCGATTTATAGCTATCCCTTTGTCTCAAACATGTCGATTTCTAAAGTTTATAAAAGTTATTTTTGTAATTGCAGAACTGCGGATTCTAAGTGCTTGAGAAGTCACACAGGGCGTTCCCTGTGGCTTCTCATCCCCGCCTGCAATGTAATTATTCACGCCCCAATGGGTGTGCTAAACAATACAGAGCCTCCTCGTCACCGTAGATGGGCGGTGTAGCCACTATGACGCTAATCGCATCATATCCGGCTATACTGACATCCAGGGGTGCACCAAGCCCCGCTGCCGCCTGAGCCGCGGCAGTGATTACGGGGGGGGTGCTGGTGGAGCCCAGTGCTGCCGCCCTTCTGCATAGATTGGTCCAACTGCCGCCTGCCGCCTGAGCCGCAGCAGTGATTACCGGGCGTGGGCGCGGCCGTGATTACGGGGGGGGGGGTGCTGGTGAAGCCCAGCGCTGCCGCCCCTTCTGCACTGGTCCCCCGGCGGGTCGCCGCTTACCTGCGGTGCGCGGGGTGAGCGGCCGGCGCCATGACAGGAGGAGGCTGTGTGCATGAGCTGCCGCCCCCTTCTGCACTGCTGCTCCCCCTGCCTCTTGCCGCCTGAATGACAGGGCTCACACTGTCCAATGGACGGTGCGGCCCTGCTGACATCAGTACACTTGTTCGTTGGTGGGACAATGGGGGCTGTGAAAACAGCCTTTGTTGTTCACAGCACGAGAGATCCTCGGATGTCGGAAAATTGGTTTACGGCAGCTCATCACAGATAAGCTGCCGCAAACCAACCTCGCGCATGCGTAATGCGAATCGCGCAGCCCGCAATACACCCAAATGGGTGTACTGACATCAGTATAGCCGGATATGATGCAATTAGTGCAATAATGAAACAGCGGTTTTGGGGCGCTCAAGGAGGAGACAGTGAGTTAATGATACTTTCCTTTATTTGGCATATACAGGAGGGCTTCACAACGTGTTTCGGCGGTGGTTCCGCCTTCATCACCTGACCTGATGAAGATGGAACCACCGCCGAAACGCGTTGTGAAGACCTCCGGTATATGCCAAATAAAGGAAAGTATCATCAACTCACTGTCTCCTCCTTGAGCGCCCAAAACCGCTGTTTCATTATTACACTTTTTCCCAGCACCTCTGGCGAGCGGTGGGTGCTGCACATAGAGAAGACATCTAATCCTCTGAACGCTGCTGAGCTGGAGGACCTGTGCTCACGTCACTCCATGTGACTGCACCACGTGATCACATCCTCCACATTGATCGGATCCCCAGCGCCTGCACTTTATGCTTACAGTGCTTCTCCACGGTGTTATGCCTGCTGCATAACCCATAGAGGTGAGCACATTGAACCTAACCTGCCCCCACAGCTGTCAGGTCCTCACTAGGAGCGCCCCTCCGTCTCTTCTCTCTCTTTATGATGCAATTAGTGTCATAGCAGCTATACCGCCCATCTACGGTGACGAGGAGGCTCTGTATTGTTTAGCACGGCCATCGGGGCGTGAATAATTACATTGCAGGCGGCGATGAGAAGCCTAGATGGCTAGAAATCGATTATGATGGTGCAGGGACAGGTCTTAAAAGGCTGGGGGCTGATTATTAGGGGTCAGGTTCCCTTTAAGGAGCCGGTGACACACACTGATATGTTAAATTATGTCCTGACAGCCGCTGCTCAGTGCCAGCGAGCAGGGTGCCGGGTGCTGACTAGTGCCAGGTGCTGGCTGGTGTCGGCGAGCAGGTGACAGGGAGCTGCAGAGGAAGAAGCTGCCTGGAGTCGGGATCCGTGAGTCAGGTAAGGCGCTATTACAGTCGAAGATAGCAGCCTGGGTGAAACAGAATGGAATGGATGGATGGGGCAGCCTGGAAGAGGGGGGAGAATGGGATGGATGGATGGATAGATGGATAGATGGGGTGGCCTGGAAGAGGAGGCAGAATGGGATGGATGGGGTGGCCTGGAAGAGGAGGCAGAATGGGATGGATAGATGGATGGATGAGGTGGCCTGGAAGAGGAGGCAGAATGGGATGGATAGGGCGGCCTGGAAAAGGAGGCAAGATGGGATGGATGGGTGGGGGAACGGCATGGAAAGGGAGCAGAAGATGGATGGATGGAGGGGGCGGCCTGGAAGAGGGGGCAGAATGGGATGGATGGAGCGGCCTGGAAGAGGGGGCAGAATGGGATGGATGGATGGATAGATGGATGGATGGGGTGGCCTGGAAGAGGAGGCAGAATGGATGGATGGGGTGGCCTGGAGAGGAGGCAGAATGGGATGGATAGATGGATGGATGAGGTGACCTGGAAGAGGAGGCAGAATGAGATGGATGGGGCGGCCTGGAAAAGGAGGCAAGATGGGATGGATGGGTAGGGGAGCGGCATGGACAGGGAGCAGAAGATGGATGGATGGAGGGGACGGCCTGGAAGAGGGGGCAGAATGGGATGGATGGAGCGGCCTGGAAAAGGGGGCAGAATGGGATGGATGGATGGATGGATGGAGGGATAGATGGATGGATGGGGTGGCCTGGAAGAGGAGGCAGAATGGGATGGATGGGGTGGCCTGGAAGAGGAGGCAGAATGGGATGGATAGATGGATGGATGAGGTGGCCTGGAAGAGGAGGCAGAATGGGATGGATGGATGGGGCGGCCTGGAAAAGGAGGCAAGATGGGATGGATGGGTGGGGGAGCGGCATGGAAAGAGAGCAGAAGATGGATGGAGGGAGCAGCCTGGAGAAGGGGGCAGAAAATGGATGGATGGAGGGAGGCATGGAAAAGGGGGCAGAAGATGAATGGATGGGAGGGCGGCATGGAAAAACGGGGAGAAAATGGACGGATGGATGGGGCGTGGCATGGAAAAGGGGGTGGAGGGAGAAGATGGATGGGGAGAAGGTACATGGATGGTTGGGGATGGGGGAGAAGGTACATGGGTGGATGGGAGAGAAGGTACATGGATGGTTTGGTGGATGTGGAGAAGGTACATGGATGATGGATGGGAGGATAGAGGAAGAAGGTACATGAATGGATGGGAGGAGAAGCTACATGGAACGTGGGGGGAGAAACTACATGGAACATGGGGGAGAAGCTACATGGATGGGGGAGAGGCTGCGTGGAACATGGGAGGGGAGAGGCTGCGTGGAACATGAGAGGGGAGAGGCTGCGTAGAACATGAGAGAGGGATAAGGGGAAGGATGAGCTGCATGGAACATATGGATGTAGGATGAGCTGCATGGGACATATGGGGGGTGAACAATATGGGACATGTGCGAGGAGGATGAGCAGTATGGGAGATGTGGAAGAAGGATGAGCAGTATGGGACTTTTAATCTGCATACACATTTATATAGGGAATATACTGTTCTGGTGATGTATTGACGGTGGTTCTGATTATGTATTATTGTATTGCCGGTGGTTCTGGTGATGTACTGACAGGGGTTATAGTGATGATGTAGTATTGTTTTGATGGGGGGTTCTGGTGATATATTGACTGGTTTTAGTGATATATTACCGTATTGACAGTGGTTCTGGTGATGTATTGACTGGTTTTAGTAATGTGTTATTGTATTGCCGGTGGTTCTGGTGATGTAGTCATGTGGATAATGTAATCTTTAACTTAACAGACTTTATCCTAAAACATTGTAGTGTAAGTGTGCTTGACTAAAAATACAGCTGAATGTCAGTCAAACAATTGACTAAAGCCCCTAAGCACTATAGATAGGTGTCCGATCACTCGGGCGGCAGCGAGCTTGCTCGGCTTTCTCATTTACAGGAGCATTCATTCTTTCCAGTCTTCCTGTATACTGTATAGAAGCTGCTGTTAGGTCAGATGGCGTTGGATCTGCCGCTTAACGGCTGACTTGCGGCACCGATCTGGCAAGCCCCATGCCTTGTCTATGGGGCTTGCGGTCGGGTGCGGCAAGTGCGGTTCTGCTGGATCCGGCATATCCGGCAGATCCGACACTTACTGCAGCAAAAAAAACCTGCTGCTAACCGCAATTTTCTTTGCGGCTGCAACTGCCGGATTTGCCGGATTGCAGCAAGCTCCATAGAGAATGAATGGGGGCTTTCTGCAAGTGTACCGCAAGTCAAGCCATTAGGCGGCAGATGCGGTAAATCTGCCGGATCCAGACAGAACCGCTGATGTGAAAGGCGCCTTAGACGTCTCTGGCTGCAGCTTATCACTTAGAGGACAAAAGGATCTACAGCCTGTATTTGGACATGCTGAATCCTTATTCCCTCGCCCAATCATCAGTTAGAGCGCCCATACACAATTAGTCTGTCCTCGAAGGTTTAGCCAACTTTAGTCTCATGTGTATGGAGGTCTAACTACTATCTGAAGGCTATGAGCACTGAAATCTGTGAACCCCCCGAGTGCTGGAATTCAGATAATAGATAGGACACACAGTTGAAAAGGAAAACCTCAAATGTCTGAACATATGAACAGCAGGTCATTCTTACATTGCTGTGCATGAGTTCATTCCTTTTAGCATTTATTTGTTGCTTTTTCAGGCGGAAAACTGAGCGGATCTACCTGAAAAATAAAATGCTGTGTGCACATACGCTTTGTATGACTGATCTGGGGGAGGGGGAAAAGCGCGACTGCTGGAAGTGCCTAGGGCGGCAGGAACTCAAAATATGGCCTGCAGATACCACCAAAGTGGCATCAATTGACCCAGAATAAAAATTTTTCAAATGGCAAGATGAATGCAGCACCCTGAAAAGTACAACATTGCCTACTCTGACCAGTCTGCCACTGGGGTTGAAAAGTCCTTGGAGATCCAACTTGTTTATCTTCATGAAAGTTAGGTGGTCTACACTTTCAGAGGCCAAACACAACCTTTTTAGGGGAAAGTGAAGGATTTGATAATCACTGGTTAGAGAGAATAAACACAGCCTTTTAAGAGGAAACTGAGGAATTTGACAATCACTGATTAGAGACCAAATACAGCTTTTTCGGGGAAAGTGAAGGATTTGGCAATTCACTAATTAGAGGCAAAAAATGCCTTGTTAGTACAAACTGTAAGATTTGGCAGTCACTGGTTAGAAACCAAACACAGCCTTTTTAGGGTAATGTGAAGGATTTGTCAATTACGGTTACAAGGTAAAAAATGCATTTTAAGTACAAATTAAACTGAAGAATTTGAGTATCACTGGTTAGATGCCAAACACAGCCCTTTTATGGGAACTGAAGGATTTCATAATCACTGGTTAGAGGTAAAAAAATGTCTTTATAGGGGAAACAGAAGGATTTGGCAACCATTAGTTTGAGGCAACAAAAATAGTTTTTTAGGGCAAAATGAAGGATTGCACATTCACTGGTTAGAGACCAAACACAACTTTTTTAGGGGAAACACTAATGGTACCTTTACACGCCACCACAGGCAGGTAGAAACCGCCAGGCATTGGACACAATTGTGCCTGTTGCCATGAAAACACCACGATGTGGCGGCGTGTAATTCAGGAATTCCTGTGTCTTGCAGTTCCTTCGGATACCTGTGTCTGAGCTGTGCTCAAAAACAGGAAGGCATAATCCCTATGGTGGCGGCGTGTAATCGGGGCACAGGCAAGGTATTTGCGTGCCCTAGTGAATTCCCTGGGGCGTGCCTCAGCGTCATGTATACCACGCCCCATCAGCTATCATTGGTGGGGGCTACTGTGTAACCATTGGCTGTCCCTGCACAGGGCGCCATATTTAACGAGCTGACCAGTCACACTACACATTTGCAATAGCGTCATGTATTAGCCAGCCTTCCTGCGCAGGCTGGCCAATCATGATGCTATTGCATTGTCCAATCACCATACGAGCGTCACGTAATACAAAACTCTGTCACGGCTATGTACTTGCGGCGCGTAAGATGTACGCCCATATTCCCTTGTGGTAGCGGCGTGTAAATCAGGGAAGGTACCCCACAGAAGGTAACCCGCGGCACCTGTCGGCACTTCCGGGGAACGCAAATATCTTCTGTGGAGCACTTTGTGGCGGCGTGTATATGTGGCATCGGCAACCGTTAGCAACAGGTAAAAACGTGCGCGTGCACGTGCGATGCCTACCTGTTGCTACCCTCTGTGGCGGCGTGTAAAGGTACCATAAGACTTACCAATCACTTGCTGTATGCAAAAAAATGCAGTTTTCACAACACACACTAATTTACTAATCACAATTGTTCTCAGCAAAAAATTCCTGTTGTTTCTAAATTGAATCTATTCTCTTATTGTATCTAAAAAACGATGGAGTAGCTAGCTACCTACTTGTGTAACATGGATGTAGCAACACAGAGCAGCAGCATTGTCCCTAAACAATAACACTCTGAAAATGGTGGCAACCACAAATTCCGAGGGGCATGTAATTTTGGCAGCCAAAGAACCAAGCCAGGCAATGAGACAACCGTTATGGTACCTTTACACGCCGCTACAGGATGGTGGAAACAACTGGGTGCTTCACGTGCACGAGCACGCTCAAACGGTTGAAAATGGTAATCGCACCACCTTTACACACTGCAACAAGGTGCGCTACGGTAGGTTACATCTATCTCTGGATACACCGCCGGGTGCCACAAGTTACCTTCTGTAGCTCACTTTACCTCATTTACACGCCGCTATAACAAGGTAATATGGGTGGAACTAAGGCAGCAGGGAAAACACATAGGTGTGCCACAGTCCATCACGCCGCGCCCAAACGACAACCATTGGCCAACACAAGAGTGTTCTGATTGGGCACGACGCAAAGGGCAGATGGTGGAGACGTGACGTAGTAGTGTTCGGACTGTGGCACGGAATAAGCGCTTGTGACATGGCGGAGTGTGGCGTATTCAGCTAAGGGGATGGTTATGCGTCACGCAGGAGCGGTTTACAGTTACATACTCCGTGCGTATTAAAATATCAGTGCTGGGCTATGTGTGCGTAGTAGAAGTGTTTGCATTGTTACGCAGAATAAGCGCTTGTGACATAGCGGCGTGTGGCTATTGCGCTAAGTGGCGCTTGGGCGACACACAGTAGCGGCTTACAACACACAGTATGTGCGTTTTGTGTAAAAATTGTCCTATGTGTGGTGTATCTGGATACCAATGTGTGAATACAGCCCCAATGGCGCTTGCATATGTGGTAACAGATGTCAATGCCCTTGAGCAGCCCGCATGCCACATATCCATGATGTGTGTGTCTACGTACTTAAACCCACCTGACAATATGATGTCCTGCATCAATGTGCTGTGCCCAGGTGACCCTCTGCCTACACCAAACCACAAGGGTTATGTACACACATTTGTCACATAGAGTGTGTACCACCAACCTTCCCAAACATCATGCCCACCCACACATATTGTGTGTCCAACCCAGCCATAGGTGGCAATGTGTGTGACAGCACTGGCCACAACCCAAACCTTGATCACACTGCCCTCCATCCCCAAGTAATCAGGCTCACACAGAGTATTTCGGATCCAAGGAAAATAAATTTATTAAAATTTAGCAATCCATACCTTGGAAAAGAAAAAATTCACATACAGAAAGGAAAGACAATGGACATTCAAACAGCATGTGACATTGTTAAGGCATATAAATTTGGGATCCCAAAATGAACAAAAATTAGAACGTGTGCAGCACCAACCCCACAGAAATCAAACCTAATCTAACTAACTAACTAAGGGTGCTTTCACATCTGCGTTTTTCGTAATTCGCGGCAGATGCGGTGAAAAAACCGCATCTGCCGCGTTTACCGCATAACCGTTCCACTTGCGGCGCGGTTGCGGTTTTTTCTATGCAATGTATAGGGGGACTTGCGGCAGATGCGGCAAGTGCGGTTTTGCAAGTGCGGTTTTGCACTTGCGGCAACCGCACTTGCCGCATCTGCCGCAAGTCCCCTATACATTGCATAGAAAAAACCGCAACCGCGCCGCAAGTGGAACGGTTATGCGGTAAACGCGGCAGATGCGGTTTTTTCACCGCATCTGCCGCGAATTACGAAAAACGCAGATGTGAAAGCACCCTAAAACCTGTGCACACAATGAAAGAAAATACAACGAAAACACATGGTGCAGCAACCCTGCTGTTACCACCATGGCAACCTTTTTCCAATCATCCAGAACCACCCACACTAGATGTGCTGGTTCTGCCAGCTCACTGCACCAGAGCCATTGAAGTAGGAGCAGTAAGCTTCTCTACTGTCCCTGGCCTCCTGCTGAGTGCGACCATGGCTCTGCGGCTGGAGTGGCGCCACACCATGGTCGTTATCACGCCAAGACCCTGGACGGACCTCCCCTGTTTTGGCGTATGCATTATCTACAGAACCTCCTGGCGTGTATGATGCTCTATCCCTACGACGCAGGAAGTTATGCAGCACACAGCAGGCCAGCACTACCGCGTCAATAGACTCCAGTTTCATATGCAGAGGCGTATGAAAAACCCGGAATCTATTCGCCATGATCCCAAACGCATTTTCAACTACACGGCGGGCCCGGGATAGCCGGTAATTGAAAATGCGTCTTTCTGAAGTAAGGGCCCTCTGGGGATATTTCCGCAGTATGTGTTCCTGAAGTGGGAACGCTTCATCCGCCACAAACGCAAAGTTGAGATGATGACTCGTCTCGTCATTTGAGGGTAAGTTCAGCCCACCGGTCCTTAGTAGTTGTGCCAAGGAGCAGTGTGCGAACACACCCCCATCTGAGTTACGGCCGTTCATTCCAAAGTCCACGTAGAGGAACTCATAGTTCGCATCCACTAGAGCCATGAGGATTATACTAAAATACCCTTTGTAATTGAAAAACAAAGCGCCCGAGTGGGGGGGTTTAGTAATCCTCACGTGCTTACCATCCAAGGCCCCGCCGCAGTTTGGGAAGTTCCACCGGGTTTCAAAGCCTCGGCCTACTTCCATCCATTCTGCGGCTGTTTGTGGCATCTTCATTTATGATGGCTGCAGAGCACTCCAGATGGCCTCACACGTCTCAGGCGGCTCAGCAGGGGCAGGGAGACACGTGACAAGTATGTGGGGGATGTCATTGACTGCCCTGTAGCCAGGAACCGCAAAGTTATAGCCAAACGCTCCTCAGCTGAAACCGATTGACGCATAATAGTGTCCTGACGGGCTATCAGTGGCCTCACATGCTCCAAAAGGAAGTTGAAAGTGTCCTCGGACATACGGAGGTAGTTTCGGTAATCATGGGGATTGTTAACCTCCAGCTTACGCAACAGCTGCATGTGGCCCGAGTCTCCCGCCGGCGAAGCCAATCCCGGCTCCACAGCCGCCGTTGTCTGCGACGCATCAACCGGTCATACCGATCCTGAAGCCACATTTGCTCTTCCACCACCGCAAGAGCCACGATAACATGTCGGTCATGTATATTCTGCATCCTCGGTCTCAGCACCTGTAGATTACAAAAGATAACATCAGTACATACAACAATATGGGGACATGTCAGCATGTAAAGGAAGGCACACCTCTTTTGGATTACACACTATAGCCAAGCAGATGTGAGCCCTCGTGTGCCCACAACACACATCCTGGGAGCCATGCAAGGCCAGCTACCACTAGTGGGCGAAAAACAAACGGAACATGCGCAATGATCCTGGCCTCCTATCCGTTAACACTTTGTTGAGTGGCCGAAAGTCGCACATCTGGACCTATGTGAGTTACAAAGGGACAAATCTCGCCTATACATGTCACACAAACAAATCAGCATACCATATGTAGTTTCACAACCACAGTCAGTAATCCACTACGTACCAGGCCATGCCAGGATGAGTAAGCATAGATGTCACAAACCAGATTACACATGACTCATCATGTTGGGAATTGGTTACACATGTGTTTGCACGGGTGATATCCACATCTGTTTAATCTCTGCTGCGTCACACCTCAAAGCCATGTCTGATCCTAGCCATGTTGGTCCCAGTGTCCGTTGACCCCAACCAGTATGATATATTCATTGAAGTGCACATCTGTACCACATTACTGTCTACATTCCAGCAGCCATTCTCCTGCATGGTGAATGGAAACAAAAACACAAATGTGTAACTGAGAATATTGGAACCTCTGTACAAAATGGCAATTAATAGGCAGCACACCACGCTAATGAAGTCCCAAAAATAACATCACTCGGTTGTCCGCTACAGCAGTCTTTGGTGTTATCACAACAAATCATGCGCCTCAGACCCCCACGCCGCAACTTCCATGTCTGCCCACGAATACTTACTTAATGACTCTGGCCAGCAAGCGTAACGTCTACCGGCCTGAACAGCTTTTCAAGGAGCCGCAACCAATCACGATCTAGCGATCTCTACCAATCAGCTGCCGCTAGGGCTGTTCACAGGTGTACGCGAATAATGTGGCGAATTCGTGTTCTCTGATTTGTGTAGCTGACTATAAATCTCTGCCAATGCCCACCAGACCCTGTCCAGACGTCCATGTGCATTGAGCTAGTGGTGTCCAGTGATCCGTGCTCTGTTGCTCTGACGGTAAGTGATCTCACGTGCTTGTGCCTTGCCATGCGTTAGTACATAACGCAGATGCGTCACTCACATGGCGCTTAGGCTGTGTGTGTATGGACATTGTGTTTTGTGCTTCAGGTCTGTCTTGTGTTTTTGCTATGTGCAAGGCTTATTCTGTGTAGCCCATGGGCATGTAGGGATTATTGGTCAAATATGGTTACGTATTACATACATTGTAGTCATCTTTGTGCACCAAATATTATGGGCTGGTTGGCCCCAGTAATTTGCGTCCCCTTTTGTTCCCTGTAATGTGCGCATGTTTGGCCAGGGGATGGTTGTTGCATGGCTTACAGTAGGGTGTTCATGGGTGTAGTAAGGGCAAGATGATGATGTGGTTGCCCATAAGCCACACCATCTGCTGCGCTGTCAAACAGCCAGTCCTCCTTTAACACATGGCAAACCTTTCAAATTGTGGCAAGGACGAAGATGATATGTGGGCCACCATGGCCAGGTGCAGATGTGCCCCTGCCAGCATGTTCCCTCACTCCATGTTTAGCTATGTTTGAAGTGTGTAATTTTGGGTGTAATCCTGGTTGCCACCATGTGTCTTTGTCAACATATGTATAGAGCTTAATCTGTCCAGACGTGTAGCCGAGCTGATATCTTGCACATGGAGAAAGGTTCTCCCACATGCAAACATACATGTGGACAAAGAGCTTCATGGCCGGAAAAAACAAGAACTTAGCCTGGCACTATCTTAATTTTTTCCCAAGCATGGGTTTAATGTTGTCTGCGTGGTCTAATAAATGTTTAAAGTTGTGTTTTTCTCCACACAGATGCCGAGGGGTAGCGTGGATTTCGAGACCCAGCTTCTCACCGCTTATCAAGGACACGAGTGCCTGTGGCGCTCATCGCTGCCTGAGTATCGCAATCAGGCAGCGAGGGCCGAGGCCTACAGGCCTCTTGTCGAGCTGGCCAATAGGCTGGCCCCCAGGCAAGGCAAGAGGTGGGACCAGGCAAAGGTGGCCGAGAAGATCAAGAACATGCGGGCCTCGTTCACGCGGGCTCACCTTGACTATACCAACCATCGGTCAGGGGCTGGAGGTGAGGAGGTACCATTGACAAAATTATGGTATTATACCCTCTTCACCTTCACCCTTGGCCATGGGAGCTCGCGTGCTACGAGGACCAACCGGCCCCTTCCTGCGTCCCATGTAGGCCCTGGCCGAGATCCATCTGCGCCACAGGAGGAGGGTAATTGTGTTACGGTGGTGGGCCACAATGCTTGCCTCACATGTGTGCTTGTCTGCATGCTTCCCCACAACCCCATTGTGAATTTTGGGTCAGGTCCTGGCAAACCATTTCTTGATGTGTTATGTGTCCTCAGGGGCTTGGCTGGTTAAATCAGAAATATATCCACAAAGCCCTTCTCCAATTCCGTCATTACACAGAAATATGGGTCTTTTGGGGCTAGTTTGCAATATTATCAATGATGGCTTTGTTTCGTATTTGATGACGGACAAAGCAACATGTCGTAAATGCTGAACGAACACATGTCTGTGGCCTTTGGCCCATGTAGTGTATGTTTAATGTAGGCGGGCCCTATTTTTCTTTGTTTGGGGCTCACAACGTCAAGCTGGGGCACATGGCTGTGCACGGGTTTCCAGCCAGCATCAATCTCCTGTGGTCACATATAATTTTTTGGGTTAGGGCACTCTGAATGCCACATATGTATGTTTGGGGCTAGTTTGCAATATTATCAATGATGGCTTTGTTTCGTATTTGATGACGGACACAGCAACATGTCGTAAATGCTGAACACACACATGTCTGTGGCCTTTGGCCCATGTAGTGTATGTTTAATGTAGGCGGGCCCTATTTTTCTTTGTTTGGGGCTCACAACGTCAAGCTGGGGCACATGGCCGTGCACGGGTTTCCAGCCAGCATCAATCTCCTGTGGTCACATATCATTTTTTGGGTTAGGGCACTCTGAATGCCACATATGTATGTTTAACGCAGAGTACATGGGATGCTACAGGTGAGTGTACAGGAGACGTGCAGGTGTTTGGCTCACTAGCCTTCTATCTTTCTGGTGTCTTGGTTTTTGAGTGCTGGTGTGTTGTGTGTGGTTTGGGATATTGTTGGCCTATGGCCAATGTTCATAAATGATGGTGCTTTTAGTAATTGTTTTTTTTTTGTTTCTTTTCATTTCTTTACACAGGCCCCTGAGCAGGCCGGCTCCAGTTCTGACGATCCTGGCGCTGGTGATGCTCGGCCAAGCACATCTGTGGCTGAGCAGGAAGATGTAGCTAGTGATGTGGGTCGGGACCCAGGGCCCAGCTCGGCTATCCGGCGAAGGCGACGACCTGCCCCACCGGAGACCGAGCTGGGCACCTGGGCCCGCCAGGTCCTTTTGGACAAACAGCGGACCCACATTTCTAGCTACGCCCTCCACATCAGCGACAGGATGTCAAGGGTGGAGCCGGAATAACGACCGATAGCTCAGCGGGTCATGGACCGTGTCCTTGATGCGGCCGAAGATGGGGCCCTGCAATGGGGATGTCACATTCCATCCCCAAGGAGGAACAACGTTTGGCCCCTTTCGGCCGCCGAACCACCACGGCGTGTGAGAAGACTGGCCCCGACACGCACCCCAACTCCCCCCCCAACACGTCGTCTTCGATCAGGACGCTCTCGGGCAGGGCGGGGCTGCCATGAGAGGGGGGGGGGCCGCATTGTCAGAGCAGACAGAGGAGGATGAAGAGCATGTGGGACACTACTAGCCAATGCACTTAATTGGCCGTCTGGACTTTCGCTTCATTACACCGGCACATTAGCCACTTTTATTTTGATTTAGTTTTCGGTTGCCAAAATCCGCATGTGTATTTTATTTATGTTGTTCATTTATTATGTTCTAATAAATGTTTTGGAACCACACAATTCTGTCTTTATTTTGGCCAATAAGTTTAAAAATGTGAGGGGCTGAATGTTTAGGGTCAAAATATAGTGGACACTATCCACACATTGTGGTCAATGGCCGCAGAGCAGGAGCACCATGTGGGCTGCTAACATGTAGTTGTACTTCAAAGAGGTGTGCTCATCTGGGTCACACAGTTAGGGAATTTACAAGTTGGGGAACAATACATGTGTGTTGTGACATCAAGGAACACACATAAATAGTAGTCAGAAATTTTATTGCCAACAAACATGTGTGACAGACATTTCCCACAATAGCCACAATTGTGTTTTCGGCTAGTAGTAGCCAGTCCAGACTCCCCATGGTCCCAATGTGGGACACTATAAGAAAAGAGGCCAACAGGGTAGCGAGTCCACACTCCCCATGGTCCCAATGTGGGACACTATAAGAAAAGAGGCCAACAGGGTAGCGAGTCCACACTCCCCATGGTCCCAATGTGGGACACTATAAGAAAAGAGGCCAACAGGGTAGCGAGTCCACACTCCCATGGTCCCAATTTAGGACACTATAAGAAAAGAGGCCATCGTGGCCTAAACATGAAAAACAAAATAAAAGCCAACAGGGCAACAGGGATGACATATGTCACAGTCCAACAAGGACTAAAGTTTGTGTGGCCATGTTTGGCCAGAAATCATGTTGGAGGCATGTAGTTCATGGCTGGGCAGCATGTTGGTGCTGTAGGGCCTCGATCATGTCACCCAACCGGACCAGGTCCTGCAGCCCACGCTGGTAAGCCCTTGTCATGCGGGCAACAAAATCCTGCTGGGCACGGAGGAATGCTTCCATGGTAAGGACACCTGTATTGGGAGGGAACACACAATTTAGTACACAACAGTGGCTGCCGATGGCTACTCAAAACTCACAAAAAGCATCTCCTTACCCTGTGCCTCCAGCTCCTCGTCACCATCAGGTGGGGAGAGTGATGGGCTCAAGCTCCATCCAGCTGCACCAGCACGTTCCCCATCTGCACAAATAGGTAAACATAATTGGAAACAATGTGTTTAACAATCATGGTAGCTAAAAAACAACACAATGATTACAGTGTGCAGGGTGTATGTGGGAAAATGAAACACTTACCACCATAGTCACTGTCTGGGGACATGGCGACCCCAGGGCTCGCCACTGAGCTGGTTACAGTGGGAGGTGGTGTTACTCCCGGGCTGGGGCTCTGTGGCCACATTATGTGGTTTGGGGGCAAAAGGGGTCCTGGGTTAGAGGGAGAACCCTCCTCCGGGTCAGCAGGTGCTTCCACCTCTTCGCCCTCCTGTGGTGCGCTTATCCCCTCCTCCTCCAGCCAGCCATGTGAGGACAGGTCGTCCCAGTCCTCCAGCCCTGCAGGTGATGGCAGCTCCTCCACATCCTCTGGCACTGTCGGTGATGGGAGTTCGGGCTCCTCAGGCCCTGGTGAAGGTGGTGTCATAGGGGGCGAGGGTGCCACTGCAGCCTCGTCTGGTGGTGGTGTTACTGGGCCACCTGGGGGTGGGGCATGGTGCCCTTCTTCAGATGAAGAATCATCACCTGTATATTTTTCAAAAATAAACACAGTCTTGAGTACTAATTACCAACACATGGTTCTCCAACATATAGATTGTGTGGCTATGTATTTCCTGCATAACTTATATTGTAGAAGGTCATGCTGGATGCATACACTCATGTTGTATGCATGTACTGTGGGTAGGAAACATTATGTTTGATGACTGGAGGCCCACTACACCCTGAAGATATGTTTGCTTGTGGCCCACAATGTCCTTCTAATATGTTTAGATACATTTGTGTGTAGTTTGGTACATGTAGATTTGCAGGTGTGTGTTTGGGGCCAACAATTACTCACCACGCAGCCTGGCAATCCTGGCACGGATGTCCACTATGCCCGGGCACTTCTGCTTTAAATCAGCGATCTTCTTTTGGATCGCTTTAACAGTCCTCTCTACCCCCAGTTGGCGGATCAGGGCCCCTTGGATCCGCCTAACGATGCTGCGATTGCGCAGCCTGGGGTGCCGGTGGTGATGGTGACCCCAATAGTCATGGCGGTCACAATGATCGATCAGGATCATCAGCTCCGCCATCCCCCACGTTGCAGCGTGCTGTGCGGCGGCCATGACTGTGATGCTGTGGGCAGAGGAGGGGCTGGCATCTTGCAGGCAGAGTGAAACTGAAACCAACGTCATGACGTCAGTACGGACGCTGGTGGGACCACACAACATTCTAAGTCGCTCTACACGCAGTGACACGACCGAAGCACTTCTGCGGCACCTACAGGACAACACCCCACAGGGGGGTGCGTAACGCAACCTTGTGCGCTGTCTACTGCATTATTCCTTTGCATGTGGTATGACAATGCGCACTTTATATAGTGCGCGCAGTGACACGGAAAAAGCACTTCTACGGCACCTGTAGTACAATAAGCCAGGGCGGTGCGTAAACCAAACTTGTGCGCTGTGTACAGCATTATTCCTTATTATGTGTTAAGAGAATGTGCACACTATATAAGGACCATGCCGCATTAATACTTTTGCCTTCCGCAAGTGTGTGGTAGCGTAATTGTACTAATGTATCTGATCGTGCATACGGCGCGTATCTGTAGTGCTGAAGTGACAGCTCATCCAAGATGGCGGCCTGTGAAGGAAGAGCCAATCGGAACGCAGCATCTTCCACCAATGATCGCTGATGGGGTGCGGTAACCCGGAACCTGTGTCACGCCCCAGGTAGATAGCATGGTGTCGAAACAACCCTCCTGTTCCTTATTTACACGCCGATACAGGCCGTAACCATCGCCTTGAAATCAACCTGTTTTACAGCACTGCTATGAAACAGGTGCCTCAAGTGACGGGTGGCAACAACCGTCTTCACACGCCGCTACCTTGTGTTGATTTGGCAGTGCAAGATACATTTCTCTCATCTACCCGGTTGTTTCCACCATCCTGTAGCGGCGTGTAAAGGTACCATTAGTGTCTTCAAGTTGTAGAGATTTTATGGGCCCTGATTGGCTTCCAACCGGGAACATCCACACAGAAAATGACTGGGGAAAAAATGAAGTCCAAAGCTACTCTGACCTGTCCCCACCCCCTGCCCTCATCAAACATGTCCTGACCGCTATCCTACACTGTCAGAAGGTAAAAGAAAAGCATGACTTAAATGTAGTAATGCTTCTTTATCAGATCAATTAACAAACAAAGCCGCATTCACCGATTTTTTGTTAACTTGCTCAAGTTTCCGATCACAAACCAAATGTGCAATGTTCGTATTGAGATTGAAATTGATGAACATGTTTGGGGAAAGTTTGCTCATCTCTACTTAAGTGCCAAAATCTAAATTTTCACAATGTATAACAGGAGAAAATTGACCATATAATTTGTTACAGAATTTCTCCAGAACGCGATGATACCCT
The DNA here is from genome assembly GCA_033576535.1 of Allobates femoralis. Lineage (NCBI taxonomy): Eukaryota > Metazoa > Chordata > Amphibia > Anura > Aromobatidae > Allobates > Allobates femoralis. The sequence continues at coordinate 501,777,018 of JARQOC010000003.1, forward strand.
AAATGGTTAAAAACTGCAGTTTGTGCACATGGCAGGGCTCAGAAAGGAAAGATTGCTATTTGATTTTTGGAGCATACATTTGACTGGAATAGATTGTGGAGCCGATGACATGCTAAAATAGCATAAACCCCTACAAATGACCTTATTTTGGAAACTAGACCCCTCAAGTCGAGATGGGCAAACCAGCAGATGTTTAGGTTTGGTGAATCCAAATGGACTCTTTTAAAGTCCTGGTTCAGGACTGGACTTGATCTGAACTTGAGCCTGATCCCCATATAAGTGTATAGGGACTCGAACTTTACAGCTGTAATATATAGGGTGGAAGTAGGGGCTAGGGGCTGCAAAAGGAAGTAAAAAGGGGATTAAAGCAGGAGAATTATACTTACCAGTCTCCAGTGGATCAGCTTATTAACCTCAGGTTTATTCACTGCACTGACTCCGTCAGCCAATCAGAGACTTTCACTCTATGTGGCAATGTCTGGAATTGGCTGTTGCGCCCGCACCCATGGTATCGCGTCTGTGACTTGTTTCCAAATACATTAGTGTATTGGCAATGAACCTGCTGTCGTGTGTAAAAACAAATAATTAAAAGAAAATTGCATAGGGGTCCCCCATATTTTTCACTCTCAGGGCACGTAAATCAGCAATCTATGAACTGCCATCCCCAGCTTCCTGGTTTTACCTTCAATGAAAGAAAAGAGACAGCAAGCGCTCCCATAGAGGAGACCCGGTATGCTATTTTGGGGTGGTTTAGAGGGGTGTGCAGGGGGACTCGCACCTGTGCGGTTGTGCCGCCTCCGCACAACCTCAGTGAGAGCTTCCACCGGGTTCTCCTGATGCCAGCACTGATCAATGTTGCTCCTCCGCTTCCGCGTCACGTGGGTGGAATCAGATGATCCAAGGCGTCACAGGGCTCCTACATCACCGCAGGTTCTATGTCTCCACACCGTCCTCTGTTGGGGATTTCTCTGCAAACCGCAGCTCCGGTAACCACACACCGGAGGGTGAGAGAGTTTTGCAATAAAGAAAGGGTTACTTAGTAGGAGCGCAGATTCACTTAGGAGATGGGTGGAACTCTGGTCTAAACAACTTTAATACGACAATGCGTTTCCACAACGGATAGTTGTACCTGGCAGGGCCAAAAATACAGTGAAACTCAACATAGGTTTTTTATTTCCCAAAAAATGTTATAAATAAAAAAAATGATTTCAGCCTTCACTGTATTTTTGGTTGACAGCCAGGTACAACTAGGTAGCTGGGGGTGGGTGGATGCCACATATGAGGTATCAGTGTACTCAGAAGAAATTTTCCAACACATTTTAGGATCGATTTTATCCTGTTGCCCATTTGAAAATGAAAAAATTGAGGCTAAAAGAATATTTTTGTTTAGAAAAAGTACTATTTCCTTTTCCCAGCTCAATGTGCTGGGGGTTCAAAGTGCTTACCATGCATCTAGATAAGTTCCTTGGGGGAACTAATTTCCAAAATAGGGTCACTTATGAGGGTTTTACACTGTTTAGGCACATCAGGGGCTTTCCAAACACAACATGGTGTCTGCTAACAATTGCAGCTAATTTTCCATTCAAAAAGTCAAATGACGCTCCTTCCCTTCTGAGCCTTGCCGTGCGCAAAACAGTAGTTTTTGACTCCATATGGGGTATCTGCATATTCAGCAGAAATTGCACAACAAATTTTATAGTCCTTTTCGTGCTTATACCTTTGTGAAAATGCAATAATTTAGGCTAAGATAACATTTTTGTTGCAAAAATGAAAATGTTCATTTTTTCCTTCGACATTGCTTTAGTTCCCGTGAAGGACCTAAAAGGTTAATAATCTTCTTGAATGTAATTTTGTGTAGCTTGAAGGGTGCAGTTTTTTGATTGGTGTCACCTTTGGGTATTTCTGTCATGTAGGCCCTTAAAGTCATTTCAAATGTGATGTGGTCTCTAAAAAAATGGCTTTGTAAATTTTGCTGGAAAAATGAGAAATTCCTGATGAACTTTTACCCCTTCTAACTTCCTAACAAAAAAAAAATTCTTCCAAAATTTGCTGATGTAAACTAGACATGTGGGAATGTTATTTATTAACTATTTTGTGTCACATAACTCTCTGGTTTAACAGAATAAAAATTCAAAATTTCAAGATGGCAACATTTTCAAAATTTTTGCCAAATTTCTGATTTTGTCACAAACAAATGTAGAAATTATTGACCTAAATTTACCACTATCATAAAACCCAAAAATGAAAAAAACAGTGTCAGAATCGCTAGGATCTGTTGAAGCGTTCCAGAGTTATTACCTCAAAAAGGGACACTGGTCGGAATTGAAAAAATTGGCCATGTCAGTAAGGTTAAAACAAGCTGGGGGTGAAGGGGTTAATCCTAAAGAAACATACTGGATCTATAATTTACAGACGCTGCATCTCAATGTCCTTAATGACGTTGTGGAAAGGTTTTAATATGTTTCTACGTGAAAAGGTTTTTAGCTAACTAATAGTGATGGGCGAACCCGAACTGTAAAGTTCGGGGTCCGTACCGTACACTTATGCCTAGTTCACATCAAATGCAGGTTTACGTTTTGCTTCATTTGCATTTCTATGCATTTTTACGACTAAAAATGCATCCAAAACACGTGTTTTTGCCCCATTTCAATGGAAACGCATGCAAAACACATGCAAAAACGCATGTGCATTTTTGCAAACACAGCCAAAAATGTCGGCCAATCCGTCTAGGGCTGTGTTTGCAAAAACGCATGCGTTTTTGTGTTTGGAAAATGCACATGCGTTTTTGCATGCATTTTTGCATGCGCTTTGCATGTGTTTCCATTAAAATCAATGGGGGCAAAAACACATGCGTTTGAATGCGTTTTTAGCAGTAAATGAACGCAAATGAAGCAAAACGTAGACCAGGCTTAGATGTGAAAAGGTGGAATAAGTGCAAGCACTAAGGAGTTAATGTTTCATAAAATACAACTTTATTAAACATATATAAAGCGACTGACAATAGACCGTTGAAAATGAAGTTATTTGTAGGAGATTCCAGACATGAGCCACCACAAGGTAGTAACACACTCAATGTAGCAGGGTAATGCACATGGTTTAACCTTAAATAGTTAACATCAATCCTATCACAGGTGGATTTCTGCAGTGGAGCACAATCACCCAATCACTACTCACCCATAAGAGTCCCGATGTGCTGTTCCCGGTGTCCTGAGTTAGTGCCCTCTATTGTGGGGGAAACAGGGTTGTCTGGTATTTTATTTCTAAATGTTTTTTTTTCGGTGTTGTGTTTTCTTTACTGCTTACACAATGAATTTTAGGCTTAGTGCTAGCAGCCAATACAAAGTTGGCATTAACCCCTTTATTACCCTGCATGCCAACGCCACCAGGGCCACTGCAGCGAAAACCACGTTGTGATTTAGGTGATTTTGTGGTCAAGAAGATGTAACTGAATTGTGGTTTTGGTGCACCAATACTCTGTGACATCATCTGTGATTGGCTGTTGGGTCCCTCTGCAGTGAATGTCCAGGAAGTTAATGAGTGGCCCCGAAAGTACAAGCAGGTGGACGCCGATAAGTATAATGCTGTTTAATAACCCTCTTCTTTCTTTTACAGCCTCGTAGCCACCATCCCATAACTTTACATTCTGAATTCGGGGTTCGGACTCAAGTTCGAGCCACTTTCAACCCCGAACCCAAACTTTAAAAAAAAGTTTGGGCAAGTTTGTTGAAACCGAACATCAGCGGGTTCACCCATCACTACTAATAACTTCATCTTTTTAGAAAAACATTTTTAAAAGATTTTTTTAGGAATAATAGAGAAAGACTAGATTACTTACTGGTAATCGTGTTTAATGGGGTCCACAACAGCACCCACTTGAGAGAGGGGATCCGCCCATAGGGACAAGAAACCTACAGATAAAAAGGGGCGGTTCCCATCGCCTCCGCAGTCGTTTTACAGAGCATGAGAGGAACTGCTGAATTAAGATAATCTTCGTAATCATTAATAAACAATACATATCTATATACAAATACCACCAAGATGAATCAGAACACAACCACACACCCCAAAATCATGTGTAAAAAGGGAGGGAAGTGAGTGGGTGCTGTCGTGGACTCCATAAAACATGATTACCGGTAAGTAATCTAGTCTTTTCTTCTCGCCACAACAGTACCCACTTGAGAGATTTGCAGAGAGCCATCCCTTTTGGAGGGACTACCGCGTTGAGGACAGATCTCCCAAACACCAAGTCAGAGTCAGAAGACAGGTCTAGTCTATAGTGGTTGTAAAAGGTGGTTGGTGAAGACCATGTAGCTGCCTTATATATCAACTCAATGGAGAAGTCCGCCTTCTCATCCCAGGAGGAAGACATGGCCTGAGTTCAATGGGCCTGCACTCCGTCTGGAGGGTTTACACCTTTTGCTGAGTAAGCCTGGCAGATGGCATCCCTGATCCCACGAGATAAAGTGCTCTTAATGACTCCAGATCCCTTCCTGTGCCCCTTAATGGACACAAACAGAACCCTACACTGCCTCCAGGACTGTGTTCTGTCTATATAGTGTAGGACTGACCTCGTAACATCTAGAGTGTGAAACTTGTGTTTCTCAGGTGTAGAAGAGTTGGAAAAGAAAGAAGGAAGAAATATTTCCTGTTTCCTATGAAACTGGGAGGCAACTTTAGGGAGGTAGGAAGTATTTTTAAGGACTGTTAATTTAAAGATGCTGACTCTAAAGGCTCAAATGGGGGACCAGTTAGGGCTTTAAGAACAAGGTTCAAGTCCCAGGCAGGTAGTCGATCAATGTATACAGGGTTGCTATGCTCACAAGAGGTGACAAAACGTGAGACCCATCTATCCCAGCAATGTTATGGCTGTGTAGTGTCCCTAGATAAAATTTGAACCTTTGAGGGTGCTAACTGATAGGCCAATTCCTACCTTCTGGAGAAACTCCAGTATGGCAGGGATCGCATCTCATTGAGAAGGGGCAGTATAGAATTCTAGAAACTTCCTCCCACCTTGCTGTAAATTTTGGAAGTGGATGCTTTTCTACTTAGGAGTAGTGTATTGATTAGACTGTCTGAGAACCCCCTTAATCTTAATAACTGCTTCTCAAATTCCACGCCATCAAGTGGAGACCCTTCATATGAGGATGACGGCATGGACCCAGAGATAACAGGCCCGGAACTGACAGGGGGATCCAGGGATCTGACATAGACATGGCTCTGAGCCATGAAAACCACGGTCTCCTGGGTCAGAATGGAACAATGAGGATTACCCTTTCTCCCTCTTCCCTTATCTTCCTGATGACTATCGGAAGTAGATTCATTGGTGAGAATGCATAGGCTAGGCGAAAGTCCCAAGGAGCCTGGAGAGAGTTGACCATCTCTGCTTGGTCCGCCATATTCAGGGAAGCAAATCTCCTGACCTGTCTGTTGGCTCTGGTAGCAAACAGGTCGATTTCGGAGAGATGGGATTCGGCTAGCTCAAGAATCTCCTCCGTGGTAGACATCAGAGTCCTTGATCGCATTCCGCCTTGCCAATTGATATATGCAACTGAAATTGTATTGTTGGACAGGACTCTGACATGAGTCCCCCTCAGCTGTGGGAGAAAGTAATGTAATGCAATTTTTATGGCCTTTAATTCTCGTGAGTTTGATGAGTCACCAGATTCAACCAAGGACCTAGTGATCCTGGCCTAGGTTGTCCTCCAAATGGGCCCCCACCCTTCAGGGTTAGCGTCTGTTACAAGTATTCTGTTAGGCCTAATTACCCATGGGACCCCCGGGAAAGATTAGTCAGGTTTAACCACCAGGTCAAAGAACTGATGACTGTAGTAGGCAGAATCATTTTGACCTGTAATCTGTCTTTCACCCACAGGATCTCATGTTGCAGACATCTAGTATGGAATTGAGCCCACTGAACTGCAGGGATACAGGATGATAGGGACCCTAGCAGGGACATAGCATTGATCAAGGACATGCGAGGATTATCTATAGCTTCCCTAATCTTTTAAGTGATAATCATTTTTTTCTCTTCTGGAAGGCGACATGTCTGACTTATGGAATCTAATTGTAGACCCAGAAATGATTGAAGAGTCAGGGGAACCAGTCTGGATTTGTCCATGTTGAGAATCCATCCCAAATTATGTAATGATGAGATTGTATTAGCAAGGCGGTCTCTGTGTTGTGTTGCAGAGCTCCCTACCACCAGAAGGTCATCCAGATACGGCACAAGGAGTGTGTCCCGATGACATAGAAAGACCATCACCTCTGATATCAGCTTGGTGAAGACCCGGGGAGCCATGGAGAGGCCAAATGGCATTGCTTGGAATTGAAAATGGTGGAGACATCCATCTATGTTGATAGCCACTCTGAGGAATTGTTGATGGTCGATATCTATGGTCAGATGGTAACATTATTATTATTTATTTATAGAGTACCATTGATTCCATGGTGCTGTACATGAGAAAGGTTTACATACAAACAAGTTAAGAATAAAATGAACAAACTGTGACAGACCGACACAGAGGGGAGAAAGGACCCTGCCTTGCAGGCTTACATTCTACAGGCATGGGGAGAGAGACAGTAGGTTGGGTCTGCTCTGCAGGTGGTGGAGCTCTGGGTCCGATATACATCCTTCATGTCTAGTGTAGCCCTGAAGCATCTAGGAAACAACAGCTTAATAGTAGATCTTATAGACTCCATTTTGAAAGTATAGAAACGTAAATAGGTGTTCAGCTTTTTTAAATTTATGATAGTCCTAAAGGAACCATCTGGTTTAGATACCAGGAACAAAGGGGAATAAAATCCCCTTCCTTCCTGGCCTGCTGGAACCTCCATCAGGACATGTTTGGATAACAAACTCCTAACCTCTGCTTCGAGGGCTTGTTGATGAACAGGGGATGGCGGAGCCATCATCACTAACAAATCCGAAGGGATATGATGAAACTCCAACTTTAGGCCTGAAGAAACTAAATTCAAGATCCAGGGATTAGATGTAATTCTCCCCCTTTGCTTGGTAAAAATCTCAACCTCCCACCCTCAGGAGGGTCAGGTCTAACAGAATTTGTTCCCGCTCTTAGCAGAGGACCCCCTGAAAAGGGCACCTTTATGCTTGGGCTCCTTGCTCTCCCACCAGTCCAGGTCTCGATAGGACTTTTTCTGCTCAAAGGGACGCTTCTTAAATGCCCTCCTGTAGGACAGAACAGATGGATTAGGGAACCCCTTCTTTCTGTCTGCTGCCTTAGCTAGAATTTCATCAAGGGCTTTTCCAAACAGGTACTCACCCTGGCACGGCAGCTCACACAATTTTGTTTTTGACTGTGTGTCCCCCCTTCCATCCTTTTAGCCTTAAGGCCCGGTTGAGCAGAGTTAGTGAGGTCTGCAGACCTAGCCGCCAGTCTTAGGGAATCTGCCGAAGCATCTGCCAGATAAGCTGCACCACCTCATATTAACAGAATGGATGACAACAGCTTCTCCCTGGACACCCCTTGGTTATTCTTGTCCTCTAGCTGGTCAACCAAAACCAGCATAGATCTTGCGGTACATGTAGCAGATATAGCTGGTTTGAAAGCACCTTTGCAAGATTTCCATGAACGCTTGAGTAACAACTCCACCTTCCTGTCTAAGGTATCAGTCAGTAGCCCAGATTCTTAAACAGGCAAGGTAGAGTGTTTTGAGGTGGAAGTGACAGCAGCATCCACTTTGGAAATCTTAGACCAGGAACTTAAATCCTCATCGTTAAAGGGGTACTTCCTTTTTGAGGATGAAGGTAGGGAACCCCGCCTCTCCTGCTTGTCCTATTCCGTTCTGACTAGATGCTTTATAGCTGTAATCACCAGAAAGGACCATCATTTTTTTTGGGAGAGCCCTGCAAACATGATATCCTGCGTGGACATAGAGTCTTTCGTTTCCGTAACTCCCATGGTATTAAGGACTGATTTAACTAAATTGTCCATACTCTCTATAGGGAAGCATGACTTTCCTTCCTCATCTGAGGACGATGACAGGGACGATGAATGAGAGGAGGTAAAAGACTTGTCCTGATACCTATCAGGGAAGGATTCTGAAGGAGAGACCACCTTCTTGGACTTAGCTCTTCGTTTCTTAGGTTTGGCTGCCTTATTATAGGATTGGAGTTCTTCCCTAATCATGGTCATGTCAGAGGCTTGAACTGAGGATTCCTCCTGTAAAGTCTGGTTAATCCAGGGCTGACATAACCACTTAAGATAATTGTCAGGTAGGGGCTGCGAGCACAGAGCACACTCCTAATGTTTAAGATTTTTAGTTTTCTTAGCCTGAAACAAGGGGTACACAGAAAGAAGGGCAATCAGCTTAATAGGCAGAGCCATGTAACACTCACTCAGAGCAGCTTGTCAAAATGGTACTTGTTCTGCAGGCGGAGGCACAGCACAAGATGAAGACGGACCAGCCTTTATTCCGATGACTCCTGTCTGTGGAGTCACCCTCTCTGGAGTGCCCACTGCTGTTTTTGGGTCTGCTGTGTATCTGCACTTCCACCACCTGTGAGGGCACCTCTGTGGGAACGCCGTCAGCAGGACGCCACTGGTCTTATACTTAAATTCTCCACACCGAAGCACACCTCCCTGGTCCCCCGGAAGCAGTCACCACATCACTTCCGGGTCAGGACGCTTGATGGCCAGTGCGCATGCATGGGGCTCGAACCCGTAGGTTCAGCCCCATGGAGATGCCAGCTGCTGGGGCCCGCTTCTCCTGCACCTCCAGTAAGAGTGTGGTATGTCCCTGCCCCCGCACTACATCCTCATGGGCCAGTTTGCACAATCCGTGCGCTGGCAACATGATATCCTTCCTTCAGACGAGGGGAGGGCCTAACAGGTAGGACTGCTCCCGACACTGCTTCTGGTGCCCCAGACCCTGCCACTCCCACAGATACAGACGCAGGTAACCTTTTTTGCTGCAGGTTCACAAAAGGACAGGAAACCAACTGAGGAGGCGAGGGGACTGCCCCTTTTTATCTGTAGGTTTTCTGTCCCTATGAGTGATCCCCTCTCTCAAGAGGGTGCTTTCGTGGCGAGAAGAAAAAATGTTATGATTGAATATTTTAAGTATATTTTTTAAAGTTCTGTCTCTTTTGTTATAAAAAAATTTAGTGAGATTAATTAATGTGCATAAATCCCCACCGTCATTTGAATGCTCAGTGGGTAGTTACTACCTCTGTTATAAATAAAGTAAATTTTATTTCTAATATCGATACCTGAGGAAGGCGATTGTTTCTGCTGAAATGCTGTCATTTTATGCCATTTCATGTTTGTTCAATAAATTTTATCTGTGGATAAGAAGTTCTGAGAATCAGTATTACAGGGAGGACAGCTAGTACAGAATTGGATTATTTCCCTTATACCATTGAACCTATGCGAATCTGAGGCTGGATGTAACACAGGACCAATTCAAGGTGAGCAGCAGACCTGGACAAACCTCTGAAGAGGCTTCTAGAGATACTATATGATTGAAGTTTTTACTCCAATAGGTGAGTGCATAAAAATGTCTTGTACAAGACTGCTAAAAGTTATAGTGGCAATGCGCCGAGATTGGCGCTACATGTTGGTTTTTTTCACATACCCTACATGGGATTGTTAAAAAATTGGTGAACATGTTCGGGGAAAGTGCGCTTATCTCTACTTAAGCCCCAAAATTTAAATTTTCACAATGTAAAATAGGAGAAAATTGACCATATAATTTCTTGAGGAATTTCTCCAGAATGCGATGATATCCCATATATGGTCAAAAACTGCAGTTTGGGCGCATGGCAGGGCTCAGAAAGGAAAGACCACTATTTGATTTTTGGAGCATAAATTTGACTGGAATAGATTGTGGAGTCAATGACATGCTAAAACAGCATAAACCCCTTACAAGTGACCTTATTTTGGAAACTAGACCCCTCAACTGGAGATAGGCGAGCGGACAGATGTTCATGTTTGGCAGATCCAGGCAGACTTTTTTTTAAAGTCCAGGTTTGGTACTGGACTTGATCAGAACTTGATCCCGAACCCCATATAAGTCTATAAGGACCCAAACTTTACAGTTGTAAAATGGTGGAAGTAAAGGCTAGGGGGCTGCAAAAGGAAGCAAGATGGGGATTAAAGCAGGAGAATTATGCTTACCAGTCTCCAGTGTTACAGTCACACTTCTTTCCGGATCAGCTCATTAACCTCTAGTTTATTCACACCACTGACTCCAACAGCCAATCACAGACTCCCTGTCTGTGATTTGTTGCCAAAAATATTAGTGAATTGGCAATGAACCTGCCATCATAAATGTGTAAAAAATAAATAAATAATTAAAAGAAAATTGCATAAGGGTCCCCAATATTTTTCACTCAACGCGGATAAAGCAGCCAGCTATGAACTGCCAAACCCCAGCTGCCTGGTTTTACATCGGCTGGCAATCAAAAATATAGGAAATCCCATAGTTTTTAATTTATTTAAATAAATAATTTAAAAAAATGTGTGGGCTCCACTCTATTTCTGATTGCCAGTCAAGGTAAAACCAGGCAGCTAGCCGCTGGGATTCTCAGTGTGGTGAGGCCAATAGTTACTGAGCCCCTCAGGCTACAGAATTGAAGCCTGCAGCTGCCCCAGAAGATTCCTGGTGCTTTACTAGGCCCTTTCTGATGCCCTGGTGCAGTTGCAATTGGGGTAATAGAATGGGTTAATGACATCTGAGTACTGACAGCTGTCATCAAGTCCTAGTTTGGCAATGTTCAGGCGTTAGGAGACCCGCACTTTACCAGTACTATAAGGAAATATTTAAAAAACATTGACAGAGAAAAATTCTATATTTTAAATAAAATAGACAACCCTTTTTTACCCATTTATTAACCCCAAACAAACCCAGCACCCATGATGTCCAGCAAAGCTTCCTGGTTACATTCCGGTGAGTGGAGACATTATAGTGTCTGCTCACGGCAAGTAGGGCTGTCAGCCCAACAACCTGCTGTGTGAGTTGTGACATCAGTGTTGAGTTCATCTTTAGATACAGCTAGTGCGGCTCAGCCATGACCTCAGATACAGATTCTTGGACGAAGTGCCTCAGTGTCCGCGCTGCTGCTCCGAGACCAAAGAAACACAGACACAGGAATGTCTGGATCAGCTCAAGCCTTTATTTTCCGACGCGTTTCGGAGCCTCCCACCGAGCTCCTTCCTCAGGGAACATCACGATTACACTGAACAATTACACATTTAAAAGAAAAAAGGCGCCAAAAACATGATTGAAATTGCATCAGCATGAAGGAAGGATCTACACATGACGTCACAATGTTTACAAAACAAAGTACCGTAACAGCTAATAAAAGTTTTACAGAAGCAAATCACAGTGGGTGATATCCATAAAGTGTGCATATCATATAAAATCTATTATATAATCGCGAATCGGAAAAGCGCCCCTCCGCGCGCTACTTCCGGCGTGGTCATGTGGATACGAATTTAACATTGGGCGCGAAGCGCCCAATGCTGCACGAGCAATGGCCGCGAGGCCATTGCGAGTCGCTGGCCCAGGGCGAGCAATGGCCGCGAAGCGGCCATTGCGAGCCGCTGGCCCAAAATCCATCCACAGCCCCGGCTACAACCTTAGCGATTTACCGCTCAGGTAGCGCGAGCAATGGCCGCGAGGCCATTGCGAGTCGCTGCCTGAGCCGCAATTCGCTCCCCAGGGACCATGGAGCCGAGGCGGCATTGCCGCCTCCGCTCCCCGCTACACACAATTCGCCACCCCCCCCCATGTCCGCACAGCCCGCCCCCATCAATGTCCCCACAGCCGACCCCATGTCCGCACAGCCCACCCCCAGCAATGTCCGCACAGCCCGCCCACATCAATGTCCGCACAGCCCACCCCCTGTCCGCACAGCCGACCCCCATGCCCGCACAGCCGACCCCATGCCCGCACAGCCGACCCCCATGCCCGCACAGCCGACCCCCATGCCCGCACAGCCCACCCCCATGTCTGCACAGCCCGCCCCCATGTCCGCACAGCCCGCCCACATCAATGTCCGCACAGCCCACCCCCCTGTCCGCACAGCCGACCCCCATGCCCGCACAGCCGACCCCCATGCCCGCACAGCCGACCCCCATGCCCGCACAGCCGACCCCATGCCCGCACAGCCGACCCCCATGCCCGCACAGCCGACCCCATGTCCGCACAGCCCACCCCTATGTCCGCACAGCCGACCCCCATGCCCGCACAGCCGACCCCCATGCCCGCACAGCCGACCCCCATGCCCGCACAGCCCACCCCCATGCCCGCACAGCCCGCCCCCATCAATGCCCGAAAAACCCCCCATGTCCGCACAGCCGACCCCCACTAATGTCCACACAGCCCCCCCATGTCCGCACATACTTACATGTCTTCTTAGTCATCTGATCGTCCGTCCGGCCAGGCGTCCTCTTCGTCCGGCCAGGCGTCCTCTTCGTCCGGCCCCGGGGATCTTCTGTCTTCTTCCAGCTCCGACGTCCTCTTCTCTTCTCATTCAGGTACAATGGACGACAAATCCGCCATTGTATCTCAATGAGATATGAGCGGCTCTTCTGATTGGTCGCTGTGTACTGCCCTCAGCCAATCAGAAGAGCCCTCATTGAGCTCGAATTCTGATTGGTCGGCGGCCAATCCGAAATCGGGCTCACTGCCCATAGACATGTATTAGCGGTGTGTCCGCGATTTTACGGCCGACAAATAGAACCAGGTGGCCGGCCATAAAATCGCCGACACACCGCTAATGTATGTCAATGGGAAAAATAGCGGACCTGAATGAGAACTGTCTCACTTAACATAAATAATAAATTAAATAATAAATAAAATAATTTAAAAAGAATTAAAAAATAATAAAAAATAATAATAAAAAAATAATAAAAAATTAAATAAAAATAATAATAAAAAAATAAAATATATGCTAATCAGCTCAGCCATTTTGGCGGACCACAATGAGAACTCTGTCTCACTTAAAATAAATAATAAAATAAATAATAAATAAAATAATTTAAAAAGAATTAAAAAATAATAAAAAATAATAATAAAAAAATAATAAAAAATTAAATAAAAATAATAATAAAAAAAATAAATATATGCTAATCAGCTCAGCCCTTTTGCCGGACCACAATGAGAACTGTGTCTCACTTAAAATAAATAATAAATTAAATAATAAATAAAATAATTTAAAAAGAATTAAAAAATAATAAAAAATAATAATACAAAAATAATAAAAAATTAAATTAAAATAATAATAAAAAAAATAAATATATGCTAATCAGCTCAGCCCTTTTGGCGGACCACAATGAGAGCTGTGTCTCACTTAAAATAAATAATAAATTAAATAATAAATAAAATAATTTAAAAAGAATTAAAAAATAATAAAAAATAATAATAAAAAAATAATAAAAAATTAAATAAAAATAATAATAAAAAAATAAATATATGCTAATCAGCTCAGCCCTTTTGGCGGACCACAATGAGAACTGTGTCTCACTTAAAATAAATAATAAATTAAATAATAAATAAAATAATTTAAAAAGAATTAAAAAATAATAAAAAATAATAATAAAAAAATAATAAAAAATTAAATAAAAATAATAATAAAAAAATAAATATATGCTAATCAGCTCAGCCCTTTTGGCGGACCACAATGAGAACTGTGTCTCACTTAAAATAAATAATAAATTAAATAATAAATAAAAGAATTTAAAAAGAATTAAAAAATAATAAAAAATAATAATAAAAAAATAATAAAAAATTAAATAAAAATAATAATAAAAAAAATAAATATATGCTAATCAGCCCAGCCCTTTTAGCGGACCAGAAGGAGAACTGTGTCTCACTTAAAATAAATAATAAATTTTATAATAAAATTATTTAAAAATAATTAAAAAATTATAAAAAAAATAATAAAAAAAAAATTAAAAATTATAAAATATTACAAAAAATAATAATTAAAAAAACAATCTAATAATAATTATATTACTGCTAATAATAATGATATTAATGCTAATAATTATGCTATTAATGCTAATAATAATGCTAATAATGCTAATAATTATGCTATTAATGCTAATAATTATGCTATTAATGCTAATAATAATAAGATTAATGCTAATAATAAGCGGCCATTGCGAGCACTCAGCCCCAATAAGTATTGAACGCGCCCCAAAAAGTATTGGACCCCCCCCAAAAGTATTGGACCCCCCACCCAAAAGTATTAGACCCCCCAAAAAAAGTATTGCACCCCCAAAAAAAGTATGTGACCCCCCCCAAAAAAAGTATGTGACCCCCCAAAAAAAGTATGTGACCCCCCCAAAAAAGTATGTGACCCCCCCAAAAAAAGTATGTGACCACCCAAAAAAAGTATGTGACCCCCCCAAAAAAAGTATGTGACCCCCCAAAAAAAGTATGTGACCCCCCCAAAAAAGTATGTGACCCCCCCAAAAAAAGTATGTGACCCCCAAAAAAAGTATGTGACCCCCCCAAAAAAGTATGTGACCCCCCAAAAAACTATGTGACCTCCAAAAAAAAGTATTGGACCCCCCAAAAAAAGTATTGGACCCCCCAAAAAAAGTATGTGACCCCCCAAAAAAGTATGTGACCCCCCCAAAAAAGTATGTGACCCCCCCAAAAAAGTATGTGACCCCCCAAAAAAGTATGTGACCCCCCAAAAAAGTATGTGACCCCCCAAAAAAGTATGTGACCCCCCAAAAAAAGTATGTGACCCCCAAAAAAGTATGTGACCCCCCCCAAAAAAGTATGTGACCCCCCAAAAAAAGTATGTGACCCCCAAAAAAAGTATGTGACCCCCCCCAAAAAAAGTATGTGACCCCCCAAAAAAGTATGTGACCCCCCAAAAAACTATGTGACCTCCAAAAAAAAGTATTGGACCCCCCAAAAAAAGTATTGGACCCCCAAAAAAAGTATGTGACCCCCCAAAAAAGTATGTGACCCCCCCAAAAAAGTATCTGACCCCCCCAAAAAAGTATCTGACCCTCCCAAAAAAGTATGTGACCCCCCAAAAAAGTATGTGACCCCCCAAAAAAAGTATGTGACCCCCCAAAAAAAGTATGTGACCCCCAAAAAAGTATGTGACCCCCCCAAAAAAGTATGTGACCCCCCAAAAAATATGTGACCCCCAAAAAAAGTATGTGACCCCCCAAAAAAAGTGTGACCCCCCCAAAAAAGTATCTGACCCCCCAAAAAAAGTATGTGACCCCCCAAAAAAAGTATGTGACCCCCCAAAAAAAGTATGTGACCCCCCCCAAAAAAAGTATGTGACCCCCCAAAAAAAGTATGTGACCCCCCAAAAAAGTATGTGACCCCCCCCAAAAAAGTATGTGACCCCCCAAAAAAAGTATGGGACTCCCAAAAACTATTCACACCCCCCCGAAAAGTCCTCACACCAGCTATAACTACTATAATCAAATTAATGCACATTCTAGAATCCCGATGCATTTGCATCGGGCTCACAGCTAGTAATAATATATATGAAAAACAAAACAAAACTCACAAACATATAAAGAAATATGTGGTGAATAGTGACGGAAAGGTTCTTATCTGGAATCAAACTCACGGAAAAAAATATACATAAATGGTGATGTGTGCTTCATATTTGCAGTCTTTCTGCCTGGTGTGCTATATATTCTTATAGCGGATCAAAGTGTTTTAAGAATTATAGAACTGGAGTAAATTAGAAACTCAAAAAATGTTGTAGTCAAAACTGCAGAAAGAATATCTTAAAAAATGGGAAAAAAGGGAATATCTTAGACTTGCTATATTTGTGCTATAAAATATATAGCAAGTCTAAGATATTCCCTTTTTTCCCATTTTTTAAGATATTCTTTCTGCAGTTTTGACTACAACATTTTTTGAGTTTCTAATTTATTCCAGTTCTATAATTCTTAAAACACTTTGATCCGCTATAAGAATATATAGCACACCAGGCAGAAAGACTGCAAATATGAAGCACACATCACCATTTATGTATATTTTTTTCCGTGAGTTTGATTCCAGATAAGAACCTTTCCGTCACTATTCACCACATATTTCTTTATATGTTTGTGAGTTTTGTTTTGCTTTTCATATATATTATTATTTTATATGATATGCACACTTTATGGATATCACCCACTGTGATTTGCTTCTGTAAAACTTTTATTAGCTGTTACGGTACTTTGTTTTGTAAACATTGTGACGTCATGTGTAGATCCTCCCTTCGTGGTGATGCAATTTCAATCATGTTTTTGGCGCCTTTTTTCTTTTAAATGTGTAATAATTGTTCAGTGTAATCGTGATGTTCCCTGAGGAAGGAGCTCGGTAGGAGGCTCCGAAACGCGTCGGAAAATAAAGGCTTGAGCTGATCCAGACATTCCTGTGTCTGTGTTTCTTTGGTCTCGGAGCAGCAGGGCGGACACTGAGGCACTTCGTCCAAGAATCTGCATTACAACCACGGTCACTGTTGGGAGTGCGGTCCCTGCAGCAGCTGCCTTTACGCTTTTCTACCAGTTGTGGGTTTCACAACTGACAAAGGTGAGCAATTCCACATCGCTAAGTGAAAGTGTGTTATTGAGATAAGACCCTATTTGCGCATTCTTTTTTCGCAGATTTATGACCTCAGATAAACTCTCCTAAGGACCTGTAGAAGTGTGTTTAGCACACTAAATGGCTGTAGTCCTAGTACCTACTGGATTCTCATATCTCCTGATTGAACTTTTAAAGATTACATAAAGCCATTGTTTTACAATATGGTGTGTGCCACAGAAACCTTTCATGATTTGCATTAGATAAGTGTTTTTCTGCAGTGTCATTGCATCTTTTTTACCTACATTATATGCCACGGAACCATACTGGTGGTATCCAAACTAGTGTGGAGGTCATGCCGGATATTTTTTCCTATTTATTGTATGTCTAACAAAATAAAAATAATCTAGATTAAAAGGAGACACAAGAGTTGCAAATGGGTCCTATCGTTTAGATAAGATAATACACCCATTAGTATATGTGCTCACAATGCAATTGTATCCCTGAGGAAGATGCTGGGACGGCACCGAAACGCTTCGGCAATAAAGGAGCATCTTTGAAAGAGCCTTGTCTCCCATGTCTTTCATCCTGACGACAGCGCAGATCATACAAGCACTAAATCACGTTTGGATTCCAAAATAAAAATAATGGATATTCCATCTAACTTCTTATCTTTCTCATGTGACTGAAATTAATCCTTTCATTTGATTCATGTTGCCCAGGAGCATAGTTATTGGGGTTAGAGGGTGCGGTCTCCCTAGGCCCCATGCTGTGAGGGGTCCACTTGGAGCTATTGCTACTTAAACTGTATCTGCGGGCGCTGTGCACTGATACAGTTGTACTCTGCGGTAGAGCAAGGAGACTTCTTGCTCTATTGCTCTCCATTCTGTAGGATCGATGAGTCAAGCCCACAGTCTACAGGACAGTGGGGAAATGCGGCAGGATGTGGAGCAGTGCAATGATGTCATCACCCTGGAACTCTCCGTACTCTGGCACGATGACATCTCCATATTAGTCCTTTCTGCTGGTGGACTTCTCGGAATCCATGGGTAGGTGAGTATATGCAAGATGTGTTTTACTTGTATGTATTTTGTTTTGCTTATGTGAGAAATACTGAGGGAGTATGCGGGCTGCAATATAGGATATGGAGGTTGCATTATAATATATAAAGGCCGCATTGTAATATATGGAAGCCACATTTTGATACTATTCTATCAGTGTGCACAGGTGTGAAGCCAAACAATTGTAGCACTAAAAAAGAGAAGCTGCACTTTGCTCTAACCATAAAAATATACATAATTATTTCAGTTAAGAAAGAGTACAAAAATTGACACACTTAGCTTTAAAAATATGGCCATATCATTAAACCGCCCAATCACCACGTTGAGGCGTGTCTCTTGGACTGGGTCCCTAACCTTCAATTTCTGCCTCTACCTAGGTTAAAACCTCCTTTTGTATGGGCAAGTTAGAAAAAGTGACAACAGAGAACAATCGCATCATGGACCTGAACCGCCCTGTTTTCCCTCACTGCCCTGACACCCTAAGCAGGTCTTTCCCCCAATACAGTCACATACCTAGTCCTTGTCTGTCACCTAAGGTAACTCTGGCCAGTGTATGTAATATAACACAATGAAAACATAATAGTAGAGAAATGAATGCACTCATCATAGGCGGTCTTGAAAGTCCCTTATTTATGATATTTATGAAAAGCACACAGATGACATGCGGGCAGGCTGTAGGATGTGGGCTGCGTCTACCAGGATGACGCACGTTTTGCTCAAGTGAGCTTCTACTGGTCCACCACCATCCTGCAGTCTGCCTGCAAGTCACCTGAGTGCTTTTCATAAGTAAAGGACTTTCAAGATTACCTACGGTGAGTGCATCCATTTCTCTATTATTGTAATTTGAAAAGCATTTGAAAAACCTCCCCCTTCAGACAGAGGGTTAGAACTCACCAGTGCCACGGAGTGGTGCGGGCCTACCTGCCCATTTTGTGCAACACAAGGAAAAGTTGACAGACAGGAGATACAAAAAGAATACAATACTTGAGAAAGCAGCCCGACTACAGCCTACCAACATGTTCAGCTCCTAGAAAGCAGATCTTTAGCAGATACTAGGGAGCTCCACACACCAGGAAGGTCATGTATAAAATAAACTATATAAACGACATCAGGTGATGCCTATTTAAAGGGTGGCGGGAGTGGTCAGCAAAAGTACATTGACTCAACCATGGCCGGGACTCCGGTTTAGACAGGCGTTTGCTTCTTCCTCCTTGTCACGGGTGGACCATGCCTGCCGGTAGTGGGGCCCGGTGGTGCAGATCAAAAAGAAGAGACGTCTTGTGGGAACAGATTAAGGGGTTAATTGTTTCGTGACACCACCTATGAGAGATTCGGTAACTGTACCAACGCTGCGGGGCCTCCGGGGGATGGAATGCAGCAAGATGGAATGCTCCCCACAGGCTGAGCGGTGATCCCCGGAGCCAGAAGCTGCACAAGATGTTGTGAGGCACCTGCGGTTACCTTAGTGTGCGGATAAGCAGTTCATAAGAAGGCACAGACACTGTAAGTCTCTGTAACGGGTTCTTTACTGTAACCAGCAGGCAATACATGGTATACAGTTTGTAGGTAGTGGACCGGGTGGACTCAGCAATGACCAGTGTGTTCTCAGAGATCCGCGGTGTTCCTCCATTCTATCTGAGTACTGTGCCGTTGTCGCCCAGGAATACCAGATCGGGTACAGGGAGGCTGCTTGAATGTCCTATCCGGGGTATACGTTCCGGATGCTTTGGGGAGCCTTGGGTCCCTTGGTGGGTACACCGCTGGTTAGACGACTGGATTTGGCGATGGTGGGGTGCTCCTGTAAAGCGATCCCTCCACTCCTCTGGTTTGCATAGCAGAGCTGGACTACTGCTAGCTTCGGTACCAGCAAACCGGCTGTAGATGGGCACGGGATGATTTTGAACCCGCATTTTGAAGCCCGTAGATCGGTTGGTAATGCACCGGGAGTAATGGTGCTCAACCGTGGTGACGATAGGGAGATGGCCGGTAGAAGGTGGCCAGGGGGCCGCACGGAACTGTGCAACCCCTCTCCTAGGTTGTAGAGCTCGTTGTGTTGGCTCCTTCTCCTACGTTTCTCGGAGAGTTCTCTCAACTCCAACTCCAACTCACTAATTGAACTAAACTTTCACTACACACTACCCTTACACTCCGCCCACCAGGACCTGATTGGCCCTCTATGCTAGGTGATGCATGCAGGGTATGGATCTCTGAGTTAACTGTGTGACTGCTGGGTGCGGGGCGCCACAACATCACCTGGTCCAAAGAAAATAAATGTTTAATATATATACTACAAGGGGGCGGGACCTGCTGCTGATGGCGCCGGTCGCACACTAAAGGAGCTCCTTAGCAGAGACCCGAGAAACGGCACCCAAGCACCCTGCACGGACGCCCAGACGCACAAGAACAGTACTATCAGGTCGGTGACAGCCCCCGGACACCGGGACAATGCCCGCGCAGCCTCCAAACGCCGCCAGACCGAAAATAAGGTCACTGACTACTACGCGGCTGATTCCAGGCGGGCCTCTCCCTCTAAGATGGCGCCGGAGCGGGAGCGGGAAAGCGACCCCTCTACAGCGCGTACAACAGCTTCCCCTCGCCTAGGGGCACTCACCCGCACTGTTCCAAGCCCCCGGTCTCCCGGGCCAGAGACCGGCTCGGGAGATGATGCCCTGGTGACACAGGGGATGCTGCGCTCCCTCTGGGCTCACTCAGACAATCCATAATGGAGGATATGAGGGTCCTGGTGGGCTCACTCAGAGAGGAGCTGGGTGCCCTGGGCGAGAGAACGGATCGGCTTGAGGGGAAGATGGGCGACATAGCCAAAGCCCATAATGACCTGGCAGATAGCCACGACGAACTGGATAAAGACATGGGGGCTGTGCAGGCCACCTTACACCACCTGGAGGATAAAATGCGGTGCAATAACTTTAAACTAAGAGGAGTCGCCGAATCAGACACAGAAAACGACGTCCCGGTGTTGGTGGGAAAGTTTTTAATGGTGGCACTCCCGGACACCCCGACATCTGACCTGGAGATCGCACGAGCGTTCAGGATACCGAAACCCACACACCTCCCAGACAAAGTGCCGAGAGACAATCTGGTTTACATGGTCCGACCGGGAGTGGTGGACCGACTACTGAAAAGAATGCGGCAAGGCCCAGCACTACCTGATCCTTACAAAGGACTTGCAACATTTCCAGACTTGTCGCCTGGCACCCTAGCCAGGCGTCGTGCATTTGCATCCAGCTGCAAAAATTCTACGTGACCGTGGGATGATGTATGCATGGGGATCCCCGGTGTCATTGAATTTCCGGTACCAGGGCAGAAGACATACTTTCTCATCACCAACGTTGTTGCGCCGAACCCTGAAGGAATGGCGCCTCTCCTCCACTACGCCACAACGCTCTCCGCGTACTGAAGGAGAATCAAGAGATACCAACCTACCAGATGTGGGGGTCGCATAACTGATCTCATACCACTTACTCGGGTCTCTTTTGACCGGCTCTGTATATCCTTTTAGAGTAGCCCAAGTAGATAGCCTTACCTTGTTTCGTTTTGGTTTGGTCTATCTGAAGGGGCACTGTGCTGTGTCCCCTGAAGGGGCGGACTCTTTCCCCCAGTCTGTATCTTTAAAAAAAAAAAAAAAAAAAAAAGATACCTAATCTGTTTACATATATGTGTATATGTTTCGCATTGTAGTACTGTGTGTCTCCTTTCCACCTGTTTCCCATGATTCTATCGCTCCTACCCCTCCTTGTCTCCCTGCTATTCCCCTCTCCTCTCTAAATATCTTCTCTGTCACTCCTTCTCTCTACCCGGAACTCCGGATACATCCTAACGTCCTCCTTTTATCTTCTTTCAGTCCCCCCCAAGAGACTCGTTAGTCTCTATTGGTTTAGTACACTTCATTTTGGGTCCGGGGGGTGGGTTGCGGGGGCTGGGGGTGGGTAGTGATGACGCTCAGCCTCCTCTCCCTAAACGTCCGGGGTCTTAACTCCCCGGCCAAGCGCTCTTTTGCCTGGAGGGAGATTCGATCTTCCCGAGCGGAGGTGATATATCTCCAGGAGACTCATCTCTTAGAAGCCGATAATGGTAGGATGCAACATGGGGGCTTCCCCCACATTTTCCACGCCATTTTCCAGGATCAGAATTTTTTTGGAAAAACTAAACCTCCCGAAGGTCCCTCTGGAGAAACTGGAAGAGTTGAATAACCCAATCACCTTGGAAGAGGTAATGAGAGCACTAGGCGGGTTGAAATCCAACTCGGCTCCTGGCCCTGATGGGTTTGTAGGAGAGTACTACAAGATGTTTGGCAGGGAGTTGGCCCCGTACCTTCTCAGGGTGTTCCATTTGTGGCAGTCTAGAGGTAACATACCGGCCTCTGCACTTGAAGCCACAATCACTACAATCCCGAAACCCGGGAAGGACGGGACCGCCCTGAGAACTATAGGCCAATCTCTCTGCTTAACGTAGATCTTAAAATATTCTCCAGGCTCCTGGGGGACCGGCTGGGGGCGGTGGTCCCCTTGGTGGTTGATCCTGATCAGGTGGGATTCGTGCAGAAGAGGCAAGCTCGGGATGGGACTAGAAGGATGCTGAATCTGATTGAGGTGGCGGAGAGGAGGGGGTGTCCCAGTGTATTCCTGTCCCTGGACGCGGAAAAAGCGTTTGACAGGGTGCACTGGGGATACCTCCGGGAGGTCCTCTCCGCCTTTGGATTTTCAGGCCCCATCGTTTCAGCCGTCCTCAGTCTGTATTCCAACCCGTGCGCTAGAGTGTTCTCAGCAGGTTACCTTTCAAGATCTTTCCCAATAACAAACGGCACTCGGCAGGGATGCCCACTCTCCCCACTAATATTTGCTCTGGTAATGGAGCCATTGGCGGCCTGCCTGAGAGCTGATCCTGAAATCAGAGGCATTCAGGTGAGGGAGAAAAAACATGTAGTGGGTCTCTATGCCGATGACGTAATAATAACCATGACTGAGCCACTACTCTCCCTCCCCAGAGTGGTGCAAACACTTGACCTCTTCTCGCGGGTCTCATACTACAGGGTGAACGCCTCCAAGTCCATGATCCTCCCGGTGGGAGTGGAAGGAAGGGTGGCGGCTCGGCTGAGAGGCCTTTTTCCCTTCAAGTGGTGCCCGAATGGGGTCCCTTATTTGGGAATACTGTTATGCCCTACAAGCGAAGTGGCCGCCCGAAACATAGACCATCTGCTATCTGCGCTGGGTACCGCCATGAGAGATTTCCCAGTAGCTACCTTATCATGGATTGCGAGAGTGCAAACAGTTCGTATGATGTGGCAACCAAAGATTCTGTACCTCTTTAGGTGCTTGCCACTCCAGTACTCGCGGACCCAGTTGGCACGTCTGCAATCCATGATAAATAAATGTGTATGGGCAGGGAAGCCCTCCAGAGTAAGGGGGAAAATCATGTACCGCCGGATCACAAAAGGAGGTATGGGGGTGCCTGATGTGGAATCCTATCACAGGGCGGTAATTCTGGAAGCAGCGAGATCCTGGTGGAGAGGTGAAGGGTCATCTGGATGGCTGCAGATTGAGGAGGCAGAGACTAAGGGAGGTTCACTTCGATCCCTCCTGGTGGCTGAGACCCTAGGGGAGGTACGGGGGAAGGAACTGCTGGGAACGGCCCGGACATTACTGAAGGTGTGGGGATCAAAAGGGACAGGCGGGGTCAATCTGACGACAGAGGACATGCACTTGGATGCACTCTGTTGGCATATCCCATCATTGAACCTCTCCATATGGAAAGAGAAGGGCCCGAAGGTAGTAGGAGATCTTATGACCCAGGGAAGAGTTCTCTCGCTAGAGGAATTTCTCTCCAAATACCCTTCAAAGACCGGTTCCTTCCTGCAGTTCCTCCAAGTTTCTCACTTTCTCCGTGCTTGTCAGGGACGCGGCATCTTAAAACCAGTGGGCATATCCACAGCCCTGAGAAGATTTGTAATTTCAGACGGGGTTTTGCCCAGGAGCTTATCCCTGCTATACTCAGAACTTATAGAGAGGGACTCCCCCTCCAAATTAGAGTACATGGAAAAATGGGAGAGAGATTTTGACTTTCAGGCGGAAGCTGATGACTGGGAGGACGCAATTCACTGTGTTTCGGCAGCATCCAAATGCGTCAACCACATTGAACTCTTAAAGAAAATCCACCTACGATGGCATACACCCCAGTAAAATTGGCTAAATTCGGCAAAGGAGCATCAGCTCAGTGCTGGAGACAATGTGGTCAGGAGGGTGACTGGGCCCACATGTGGTGGTCATGCCCCAGACTGTCTCCCTTCTGGCAACTAGCGGCAGGGCTACTAGTGTCCCTTACGGACACAGAAATCCCCCTTTCTCCGCAACTAGCTGTACTTAACATAGGACTGATGTCAAATCCGCCGGTAATTAGACACCTCGCGACCTATGTGTACACAGCAGCGAGAATTTGCATTGCGGCAAAATGGAAGAGTGATCTACCCCCGTGATGAGCGAACTGACTGACAAGATCAACTTGATCTTCTGCCATGAATACTATCTTGCACTGGACAGGGGCGCCAAACGGTATGTTGAGGAGGCGTGGAGTGTGTGGGCGAAACACCCCCTAGCTATGCAGATACCCTTTTAGAGGGATCCGAGGCCGGAGTCTTGGGAGGGGGAGGGGGGGCTGGGCGGCTGAGCGGCTTAGTTTTGAGGGGCGCACACCCTCCCCCTCCGGCCCTCCCTCATCTCTGATCGGGACCCAGGTGAGGCCCCGAAATCCCTGGTCCCGTCGTCCTGCTCTCTTACTGGACCCCCTATGCTCTTGATCTTCTGCTTTCTTTTCTGTCTCTTTTCCATCTCTGTATCTTTCCCTAGATTCCCCTCCTATTGAACCAACATTTCATTCTCTTAGTTTAGTCCTCCCCTGATGTAATTCTGTTTATTATCACAGTAAATATCGTTTACACAGGAATGTATAGTTGATCCTATGATTAATATAGTTGTCTGTTTGCTTGCTCATACAAAGGAAATCCACAAAACACCGTGGTCTCTGTAAGCCGAACTTCACATCCTAGTCTGAAAATGACTGTATGACTACAAGGACTTATCCTCTGAAGGAGGAAATTAATACTTGGACTCGCCCTAAGAAACATACTGATTTGACAAGGCTCCATGTGGCATTATATGGCTTGAGGTCACACGGAGTTTCCTTAGTCCTGTTTTTTTCTACTTGTAGTTCTCAATAACCTACGTCTGTTTTCCAATTACTGATGGTTGTTTATCTTAAAACTTTAATAAAAATTATCTATGGAAAAAAAAAAAAAAAAAATATATATATACTACAGACTCCTGAACTGCAACACATGACAGCCAGGAACCATATCCAAAGGAGAGATAATCCGGCTCTTCCCAGTGTGACTACAGGTAATAGACAGTCCTCTCTCTTGTGCGTACTTAGGAAAAGACCTGTCAGTCACCCACAGGATTGATATGGCATGACAGGTTCCCTTTAAATCCATATACAGATGCCACATTTGTTTGTGTAATTTTGGGTAAGGTAAATTAATATTGAAGATGAACATCCTTAAATGTGTTTTACAAACAGTCTGGTTAAGTAGTGTGAATTGTTAATGACAAATACTGTAGTTTATAAAATACTTTCTTTTAATCAGGTTCGCTTTGCAATTTTGAGCATATTTTTTGTTATACCGGACATAACTATGCCAAATAAATGCATGTTTCAATTTTACAGTATGTCTACATTTTGTACAGTACATAGTGTTCACACTGAGAAGAACCTAAGGGCTTCTTATTGCACTGCTGGATCACAGTTGTCACAGTCAGTGCCCTGATTTACTGATCCTTCCAACAGTCACTCTTTTGTAGGTCAGATATGTTCAAAATTGTTTATGTATTAGTCTGACCACATCTACAGCTGCTGTTTAGCTACATTGAGGATTGTCACGCATGAAAAACTATCTTGTCTGCTCTGCACATAGCCAGCAACCAGTTTGCTTGTCCAGCTATTTCATTTGGTCTCTGCATATGCCATCCTGATATGTTTAGAAATAATAATAATAATTATTTTATTTATATAGCACCAACATATTACGCAGCACTTTACAATTCAGAGGGGACATGTACAGACAATAAAAGACAATATAGAGTAACATAAATTCAAAAACCATGAGGAGTGAGGATCCTGCTCGCAAGCTTACAATGTATGAGGAAATAGGGGAGACACAAAAGGTAACAGTAACAAATGAAGTCATATATGGTCCAGCCATCAATATAATAAATAGGGGATTCACGTAATGCTGCATGAACCGGCATGAAACAAATTAAATACAAGTTAATATTTCTAAGGAATCAATTTATTACTTGGATTACTGGTATAGGTGTGTTCCAAGGAATGTTAAATCCTTCAGACAGCATTAAGATAAAAAAAGAAATCATACTGTTCTTGAAATGCCCACTCCGCCAATTAGTGGCTGAAGTGTATATATATATAGAAACAAGGGGAGTGGATTTTGGTGAAGAGCAGTCTAAAGGCCAGTACACACACTAGGGTATCGTTAAAGATATCGTTGAAACATCACGGATTTGTGATCGTTCAAACGATATCGTTTGTGCGTTGTTGTGTGTAAACGAACGATGTAGGATGGAAAAATCGTTGGAACGTTCATCCAAAATTTGAGATCCGGACCTCAAATCTATCGTTCGTCATCCAATTAATGTCCTGGGAAGCAGCAACATCATTCAGTGTGACACCTTTTTGAATGATGTCGGTCATATTTCTCCTATTTCTGCCGCTGTTTAACATCGTTCAAACATTCTTCTCCAAATAGCTGGAGCGTTGCCAAATTTAAGATCGTTAACGATATCCTTGCATGTGACAACGCACTAACAATGTCAGAAGGATTGCGGTCATGTGACATAGATAACGATCTCGTTCACCTATATCCTAGCATGTGAAGCGGCCTAAAGAGCTGCCAGGGGAGAAATGACAGCTGATGCTGCTACATAGGAAAGCTCACTCAGGACCAGAAGTCAGACAAAAATGTCTTGATTCATCATTTACCTTTCTTGAAACCAATTTTGCTACTTTTTTGAGCAAAAAAAAAAAAATTGCTTAATTTTCAAACTTTTACAAAAATATGTACCCTTTCAAAAACTACACCAGGGGATGTAGTCATTGCATTGACTACCCATACATTATAAGATCCAATTTAAATTTCTTGCTCACACCCACAAAACTCACAGCATGGTACCCTCCCACCCCTCCATCCTCATCTCTATCACCCTCAGTCGGTCAACAGGGTAGGGGTACTCTGATATCGGGACAGGTGATTACTTTAGTGGGAATCACATCTGGCCGGTTCCGTGCCCTGGACCCTCAATGGCGGGTGGGAGTGATGGTGATGGGGGAATTGTAACGTGACGCAACCTGTGGTACCTGGTAATACGGTTACCAGCTCTGCGGCCGGCCACTGAGATGGAAATGCAGCTTTGGTAGTACAGCTCCACACAGGTGGAGCTTTACCTCAGGACAGTGAGGTGAATGAGGGGAGTAGTAGTAGCAGTACTGCTGTGAATGCTGCAGGCAGCGGCAGTGAAGCAGGCACACACACACACAAGTCGCTGTTTCGGTACCTTTTTACAGATGTCCGGCAACAGGCATGGGCCAGGAGGGTAACCAGGTTATCGGTGCAGTTTGGAACGTCCACCTTGGAAAGTTGTGAGGCCTCCTCTAATAGTGTGTGCGGTACTTGGGGTAAGTTTTGCCTGGGGCTGAATCTGCTGCTCTTTCTCTTCCTCTCTCAGGATGCTACTCCACAACTGACAGTGAGGACCTTTCTGTGGGGGATCCCTATCTTCTGCTTGGGTGCCTGGTCCTATGCTTGGTCAGGCTTGGGGTATAGGTTTTCCTGAGCTCCAGGGGACTAAATCCTCCTGGTCTGTCCGGGCTTTCTCTGCAACCACTGAATTAATAGCAGCTTCAGACTCCAGTGTCGGGGTGAGCTAAAGGGATCACAGCTAAGTTCCCTTGTTTTGTTCTTCTAGTTCTCCCACTGGCCTCTTTAGGGCGCTGCACAGCTGGGGTCAGTTTTCCCTGGTTCTGGGCCTGACTTGGTCCCAGCAACCAGTTCTTTCCAGTCCTCCTTCTGTACTGTCTAGCTGGAACTAATTAACTCCTCCCCTCAGGCCTGGGTCTTTGTAGGGGATCTGGCTTAAGGGCAGCCAGTGGAGCTTCCCCCTCAGGCCTGGGGTGGAAGGTGTTGTGTGCCGTGTGTGCCAAGGTGTACATCCCTCGCTGCAATGGTTGGTCCTGTGGCAATCCCCCGCAAGGGTGCCATAACCCCACCCATTCCTTACACTACTGAAGCGACTTTTAACTAACATCCGTACTAATCCGTACCTTCCACTCCTGGCTCCAAGACTTCTCCTGAGCTGCACCAATTCTCTGGAATGATCTACCCCAAGAAATTAGGACTATCCACAACTTACACAGTTTTACATGATCCCTAAAAACACACCTTTTTAGGTTGGCCTATAATGCTCCCTAATTGAAGTGCTTTATATATATATAACCCATTCACTATTTATCTGAACATAACTCTTCGTCAAACTCCCCCAAACCCAAAAGCACTACAAATATTGGCTAGTGATGGCTCATGCAGCTGTTATCTATCCCCTATTTCTTCTAGATGGCAGTACCATCATTGTAAATAAGCACCTGTATTTTGTTTCCCCCACCTCATTGTAGATTGTAAACTCTTTTGAGTAGAGTCGTTATTATTTTTGCTTTAACTATATTTTCTATAACCATGTTACTTATGAAGGTAAAGTACTGTGGAATATGTTGGCGCTATGTAAAGATTTATTATTATGACTTGAGTAGAACTGAGCCAAATTTTGAGATTTGTTGAAAGCTAACAAAAAAAATCGCAATTGATGAATTAGCTTAAAAGATCTGGAATCACTAGCTTCCAAACACAAACCGAAAAAAAATTCAAAAATGAATAAAACAGGCTGGAAAAAAATGTGCAAATAGAATAAATTGGGTGACAACAAAAAAGGCGCAAAACACAAAAGACTAGCCAAAAAACAGTATTTGTGAAAATGGAAGGAATATCGGTGGAGCTTGGCAAGTGAAGGAAGCAGACAGACTTCGTGGAGAATCCTCTTTTTGGACACAAAATCCATCATAATCCTCCTCATATTCACTGCTGGAGGTATTCATCACAAGCACCTTACTCCCTGGAACCCTGGGAGCCTAAATACCTGTATATCTTTTCCTTTAAGACTGTGTAGGAAGCACCCTAAACCAAGGCCTAGTTACCAGGCCAGATCCTCAGCCTCGATTTAAGATCTGACCAGGACTCTATCAAACAGACAAAGGTCTCTACAACTTTCAAATGACTCGTGGAGAGCTGCAGATTGATCCCCAAAATCCACAGAATCCCTGGGAGAGCACCGCTGGCACCTGACATAGACCATCCTTGGCTGCAGCCTAATCATTGAAATGGATACCCGGGCTCGATTTGGGACATTGCCAGGACATGACTCCTGCCTGACTACTGCAGACCAGCCTCGTGTCCAGGAGAGCAGGAGGAAAGCTCCAGATAGCCCCCTGATCCCTCGAGAGCTCGCAGATACCACTGGATAAAATCCTAGTCTCCTCTTTCCACCGCGGCCTACTGAACGTGGGAAGCCAGGACCTCGATTCACGGCCAACCCGACTAACTCCCCAAAAGATCATCTATGAATTAAGAACGGGGTGAAAAATGCTATATTTACTAGCAATTGGCTCTAGACAAAGCCACCCCCTGACTCCACCCAGGACTACCAAGAATACCATATTGCCACTCTGTTCCGGAAGCTCCCAGTGGGCTACAGACTCCACACCTCTGCTGTCAGCCTGCAGCTTGGTGTGTGCAGGAGAGGGCATCTCCCTCCACCCCTCTTTTACAAATCTTAAGTGGTTTGCAATTAAACAAACTTAATAAAGGATTCCCTACCTCACATCTTGCCACCTCTACTCAAGCCCAGAATAATTAAAACTTATAATTAAAAAGAGGGTGCTGCGGTTATCCCCTATACAGGGCACATCACGGCAGTCACTGTAATCTAAGGTGAGAACTATACTTACATGTCACAAGCTTCTAATGACAAATATTAATTTGTTGGATCAGAAGCTGCAGAGATCAGTGAGCCCAGGGAGAGGCTGGCATCCTCCAGATATGAAATTCAGACCTATTTAAAGCAATAGTTACCTCCATTTGTTTTTTTTTTTTATAAAAAAATAGGAAAAAAAATGTCAAGACATTGGTTTTGGCACAGGTATGTGAAGACATGGCGCCTCCCCACCTCCCCAGCTTAAAACCAACAAAATAGTTGATCATTGCATCGGAGCAGAGCTCGTGGAGAGATACACCCACCGGAGACAGAGGGGCATTGGTTTATGGAGCGGTATTTGCTAAGGAGAGCTGGGAAGTCGTGCGGTGTTCTGAGGAAAGTAACAACTTACAGGAATCATTCCCCAAGATGGTGCCCGATATGCCACACGAGGAACAGATGCAGGTAGAGGATGTGAGGAAAGTGCAGGGGATGTGTATAAGCCACAGACTAAAGCACTGAAAGCCCTATGACTATACACAACTGGCTAAGAAGGTAGCTTCTCATTTAGCAAGTGATATTAAAGAAACACTGACAGTTAGGGTACCGTCACACCTGGAGATATCGTCGGCGATTTCTATGGCGACGCACGTGTGCGCGCACGTTTTTGGCAGTCGACCAACGTCGCCGTCGCCTATTTACACATGGCGACAACTCAGCCGACGATTCAGCGATGAGCCGGGCCGGAAGTTGCCTGTGCATCGCCCAAGCCAAACGGGGAATCAAGTCGGTGGTGGACGCTTCCCCGTCACACAGAGCAACCACATTAGTGATGTGGGCGTCATTTTGACCCGCGTCTCGGAGGTAGGTGTTACACGTTATGCTGTGTGACGCCTCGAAGAAGTGTGATTGGTTGCAAAATAAATAGTTTATTAATCTGGATCATAGACCCTTTTCCCTATTTTGGCTGTTTATCTCCTTCCCCTTTTTCATATGTATACCCCTTGTAGTTCAGTACATCTTATACATACTTTGTTTAGCCCCCCTCCTATGGGTATTCTTATCCTGACTCCTGACAAACAATTGAGCTATACATGCTTCCTTGAATAACTTTTGCATTCTGATAGCTTTAGTTTTCATTGGCTTTTGTGACACAGTGGTGTTCAGATTAATACAAATTCTGGCCTGTTAGATGCTATCACCCGAGAAGGGCTATACATCAAAAACAGGAACAATTAAACATATATAGTTCTTGGTATTGATTTTTGATAGCTAACCATGCTTCCTGTTTTTTAATTTTAAGGTATTTGTTTGCAAATTGTAAATCTAGATGGTAAATGCACATGCTCTCGCATTCATATATTAATCATGTATTAAAATATTCCACTCTGATCTGTGATTTATTAAAATACATACCGTATATACTCGTGTATAAGCCGACCCGTGTATAAGCCGACCCCCCTACTTTTGCCCCCAAAAACTGGGAAAACGTATTGACTCGCGTATAAGCCGAGGGTGGACTCCAGCACAGGTATACAACCCCCAGCAGTGAGGTATACAGCAGCCTCCCCAGTGGTAGTATACAGCAGCAGCCCCAGTGGTAGTATACAGCAGCCCCAGAGGTATATACAGCCCCATATGCAGCCCCAGAGGTATATACAGCCCCATATGCAGCCCCAGAGGTATATGCAGCCCCATATGCAGCCCCAGAGGTATATGCAGCCCCATATGCAGCCCCAGAGGTATATGCAGCCCCATATGCAGCCCCAGAGGTATATGCAGCCCCATATGCAGCCCCAGAGGTATATGCAGCCCCATATGCAGCCCCAGAGGTATATGCAGCCCCAGAGGTATATGCAGCCCCATATGCAGCCCCAGAGGTATATACAGCAGCAGCAGCCCCAGCCCCAGGGCTGTATACAGCAGCAGCAGCCCCAGCCCCAGGGCTGTATACAGCAGCAGCCCCAGGGCTGTATACAGCAGCAGCCCCAGGGCTGTATACAGCCGCAGCCCCAGGGCTTTATACAGCCGCAGCCCCAGGGCTGTATACAGCCGCAGCCCCAGGGCTGTATACAGCCGCAGCCCCGGAGGTATACAGGCCCCCCATCAAGTTCCAGGGCCCCCCCCCACTTGCGCGCCAGCCTGTAAGGTAAATTCATACTTACCGGTGTCCAGTCGCGCCGCCCGCAGCTGCCGACATGACGATTCCGGGCTCCATTCAGCGTGTCTTCCCGCGGCTTCCTGTAGTCGCGGGCAATGACGTCATTGCCCGCGACTACAGGAAGCCGCGGGAAGACACGCTGAATGGAGCCCGGAATCGTCATGTCGGCAGCTGCGGGCGGCGCGACTGGACACCGGTAAGTATGAATTTACCTTACAGGCTGGCGCGCAAGTGGGGGGGGGGGCCCTGGAACTTGATGGGGGGCCTGTATACCTCCGGGGCTGCGGCTGTATTTTTTTTTTTTTTTTGATACTCGCGTATAAGCCGAGGGGGGACTTTTCAGCCCAAATTTTGGGCTGAAAAACTCGGCTTATACGCGAGTATATACGGTAGTTTATTAATCTGGATCATAGACCCCTTTCCCCTATTTTGGCTGTTTATCTCCTTCCCCTTTTTCATATGTATACCCCTTGTAGTTCAGTACATCTTATACATACTTTGTTTAGCCCCCCTCCTTTGGGTATTCTTATCCTGACTCCTTGTTTCCTTGTTTCCTAGTCTGGTGTGGTATTCTTTGCTATTTCCTTGGTTTAAATCCCTCTTAGTTTCTTTTCTTCTCTCTATTTCCTTATATCGCGGTCCGCGCATGCGCTTTGCTACCGCTTGCGTTCCACGAGCGCGGCCGTGGAACGCAAGCGGACGCGTCATCATCTTCCGACGCCTTGACGTCTTTAGACGCGTCCGCGCATGCGCCGTAAGCTCGTACGGCGCTCCGTGCCTGGGGTTGCCATGGAGCACAAACATTCCTGCGTCACTGACACAAACAGGTGGGAGCGATCCAGCACCACCTGAGCCTATTCACTCATTACAAGGTAACTGGGTTTTCCCATATAAATAGGAGTGTTTTTTCAGTCCTCTCCATGCATCCAGAGGCACTAGGTGGCTCCTTTCTATTGAGACATCCTCTTTGCAACTGTTACCTTATTATTTTAGGATGGGATGGTTTTTGGTAGGCTAGGATTAATGCCCTTTTGGGTTGTTTTTTGATTTTGGGTGATACTTATATGGGTCCTTACATATTTTTTGTATTGCACATACTGCTCTTCTATGCACACTTGTGCATGACTTTGCTAGATATACTTATCTGGCATTTGTCCATTTTTTCAGTCATATTTGCATGAATTCATATTTGACACCTGTGTATGTCTGATACAAAAATTGTCTTTATATATATATATATATATATATATATATATAAAATATATATAAATATATATATATATATATATATATATTATATATATATATATATATATATATATATATATATATATATATATATATATATATATAAATAATGACTCCACATTGGATAGGATTCATCCTGTATAAATCATTATCTGTACAAGATTTGGAGGTCATGACGATAGATGTCTATTAAGACATACTCATGAAAGGTGATTTATCTTTATCTTTGGTTGTCATATACATTTATATGCCATCTAGACCCTATCTCTATCATCTTTTAATCTCTACATAGCCCAATACGTAGTCCCTTTGATGCCCATCCCCTGGATGTCATTTGTATGACGCTACTCTTATACATTGGGTAAGGTTAATTTTCTTTAGAGAATATCAGTAGTCTTTTAAAGTGGTCCCCATACACTATACATCTTTCTCGTTCATGAAAAATATGTATTCCTTCTGACCCTTATAGAAGAAGTTTATGGCCATTCCATTGATATTGACCAACTTCTGCTACATGGACTTATGAGCCCATTGAAATACCATTCTCTCTGGCTTGTAGTGTCATAAGGTATGTCTGTATTTATATATAACTTCACTACATACCATTATTTACTTGAGAGCATTTACATTTGACCAACTTGATCACTTAATGATTTTTCTGTACTTGACGTATGTGTATCTAAGGAGAGTGAAGTGATATCTCTTACTCAATAAGATTATGATTTATATTTGCCATCTGTTTTTTTGTAAACTAATACTTTGCCAATTTCTTTGTTTTTAGACTGAACAATAAATGTATACCCCAAAAGACTTCTGATGAGCCTTCTAATACATGAGAAGGTGAAACGTGTCAAGCGTTTGGTGGTTCCATTTATATAAGCCTGGGAATCCAGAAACCTAATGGAAGGTCACCAACCTATAGTTATTCAGAATCTTGTATGATTGTTATACCAGGTTTTGGAATGTTTTCTCTTTTCCCTCATATAGTTGTCTCTTCTGGTGATAAACTCTCCTGATGACACCAGAACATATATATGGGATATATTTTGAGGTTTTTATCCCCAATGGATTATACCCTGCATCCTTGTGGGTAAGAAGAGTCTGACCTTCCTACTAAATTTCTCACTTGCATGTATGTATATCAATACGTGTATGGTTTCCCATTTTTTGTAAATGTGTGTATATGTTTGTCTAATTTGTAGGTTTCTTATTTTTAACTTTTTGATATTAATAAAAAGACATATTTTTAATGAGAATAAGTTGGTTTCACCTGGTTCTGATATATTGGTTGCAAACAAACACCAATTACTGTATCCTTGTTCGCAGTGCCACATCGTAAAATGTAAGCATGCATGTGCGTATTGGCTCGGTGCTCAGTCAACTCCCGTGTGTAGCGGATTATTGCTATAGGCATTGGCGTGGGCAAAAGGCAAAACAGGGCGCTAGCGTGTCGAGTAATTGTATAATAAAGCCATATGGTGCTTTTATGTTATGTGTGTTGTGCTACTACGTTGCCTAATAAATTCACTCTTGCTTTGTTGGTTAAGATAATATTGGAGCCTTGAGCAAGTATGTGTGTGCACATATTTGTGTGTTTGCAGTTATGTGGGCCATATGTATTGTTCAGCTAACATTTCCTTGTCCATGTGTGTGTACAGAATATGTATAATTTAATTCATGTATATGGAGGAAAACACACACAGGCACCATACAGTGTCACCACAAAGGCCTGTCCCTGGGTGCCGTACATATGTCCCCAATGCTTATGTACCCCTATAAATCAACCATAATGTCACCAAACGAATTTGGGAACACCATACTGGGACATGCTTCTCTTTCCTGCGACAAATAAACACACAGTATTTGTAACATTATTAATGTAATTTAGTCGCGGCCTTTGAAGGAACTCTGCATTCAATATACAAAAATCCAAAGCTTCATAATAAGGAAACAAACACTAAACACAGGTGTATGGTTGTGTAGGTCAAGATTATTTTGCACATTTGGTGTCCTGGTGGCCCCAACAGGCCCAATGTCCATATGTAATGTGTATGCAAAATCCAAAACCAAAATACCTGAATCCACAAAAACAACAATTCATGTGGTTGCAGGGAGACATATCCATATACCATCCACATCATCTTCTTCATTGTTGAGTTCATTGAGGCTACTCTATGTTATGCTGCCAGGACACTGTCTCAGGCCCATTAAAGTAGGAGCAGTAGCTGTCCCTGTTGCTTCTGGCATCCTGCTGTGAGCGGCTCTGGAGCACCGGCTGGAGTGACGGGAGTCCAGGGTCTTCTGCACACCACTCACCCGGCCTGAGTTCCCCAGTTGCAGGGTCCTCTGAATCCACATAAACTCCAGGCGTGTATGATTGAGTATCCCTACGACGCAAGACGTTATGCAGCACACAACACGCCATCACTACCAATTGGATAGATTCTTGTTTCATATTTAAAGGAGTATGAAACACGCAGAATCTATTGGCCGTATCCCAAACGCATTTTCAACTACACGACAGGCCCGGGATAATTGAAAAGGCGTTGCTCAGGGGTCAGAGTCCTCTGGGGATATGGCCGTAGGAGGTTGGCCTGAAGTGGAAAGCCCTCATCCCCCAGAAACGCAAAGTTGAGATGCTCAATGGTGACATCATTTGTGGGTAAGTTGAGGCGTCCCCTCCTAAGGTCTTCCCAAAGGAGATGTTGGCCAAAACCCCCCTATCAAAAAATTCCCTGAGGAAGGAGCTCGGCAAGTGGCTCCGAAACGCATTGGAAATAAGGCAATAAATCATCACCAATACCTAGACGTCCCGTGTCGGTGGTATATGTTTCTGACAGCAGCGCGGACAAGAAGGTACTTCGTCCGAAAAATAACCTGTAATTTGAAAAACCCCCTATCAGACACACGCCCGTTCATCCCAACATCCACGTAGAGGAACTCATAGTTGGCATTGACGAGGGCCATGAGGACCACACTGACGAACCCTTTATAATTATAATAAAAAGACCTGATGTTGGGGGTTGTGTGATCCTCACATGCTTGCCATCCAATGTCCCCCCGCAGTTTGGGAATTGCCACCTCTCCTGGAAGCCAGTGGCAACTTGCAACCATTCCGCAGGGGTTTCTGGAAAACGCAGATAGGTTGGCAAGAGACACCTCACAATGGCCTCACACGTCTCGGGGATTAGGCAGCTCAGCAGTGGGCGTGAGACTGCAGCAGCATACTGCAGGTCAGTCATCGAGCGCCCCGAAGCCAAGAAACGCAGAGTCACAGCTAACCGCTCCTCTGGTGGCATAGCTTGACTCATCACAGTCTCCTCATGCAAAATATGTGGGCGCACCAATTCCAACAGGAATTTGAAGCAGTCCTCAGACATACGGAGATAGTTCTGGAAATCATGCGGATTCCTGTCCTCCAGCTGATGGACTAGGCGCATGTGGGTCAGGTTATCCCTTTGCAGGAACCAATCCCGAGACCACACACGCCGTCTACATCTCCGCAGTCTCTCAGCTCTCTCATCCCTTATCAACGCCTCCTCCCACAATGCGTCCCCCACAACAAGCATGTGGTGCAATTCCATCCTGTGATTAGGAGCCTCCAACGTGTCTGGATATCTAAACAGAAAAACAAACATTGATGTAAGCACATCTACAAATGCAGACACACAATTACATGCAGTATGGCAGCCACATACTTCAAGATTTTTAATTTTGGAGTAAGATTAGGTGACACCTGTCCGTCATGTGTCCACACACAATACACCTGAAACTGGAGTTGGGGCCACTAACTACCTTGTGGCTGTGTAATCAACCACTATATGTCACATATATGAGCCATCTTAATCATGTAGCTCTGCACTAACAAACGTGCCAATAATCATTGTGTGTGGGGCTACCATCTTGGGTGCAGTGTTGTGAAGCTGTTCTATGTGCCACAATCAAGGGCTGGACTCGCCATATTATGACGTTTCTAGATCACACATTAAACACTACACCATACCAGAGTGGTCTGTGCCAAGAGCCCTGTGAAGCAGCTGACACATGGATGCAGCACATTGATTACTTTAAAAATTGTTACATACATTCAAGGTACATATAATGTTGATATTTATTCATGTGTTCAGCCAGTCCACAGGACACCATGACATGTCTACATTCTGTGGTCACATTCATTATTGAATTTAGCATTGCATTACATGTGTTTATGGCAACAAAGACATTGTAATACATTACTAACCTGCAGTGTCGTAGCAGCCACACCCTGTAGCCTCGACAGCACACGGTCACGGTGTTCTTGACCACTGAGATAGTGACACCCAGCGGAGGCTGTGGGGCACAAAGGCATGTTATTTGGCCAAGCAGGATCACAACACGTGTACGTATTGAGTTGTTTGGCACAATAATGAACTGCAGCACATGTATACATACTGTCTTGGTGTATGGTGATGTGTTGATGGCACGATTGTGGACAACAACCCCTCCTCTGCTGAAGGCAACAGTGTTGGTCAGTGTATTTGCACTGCGAACAGGACACAGAAACTTTGTCAATACATTAGCTAAGATCACAATGTGCTGCTGCGTTTGTAAACGCATGTGCGTCAACCAAAGCCAGTCAATTCCGCTATGTTTTACAATGCAACAGCTCAGAAACACATAATTTCAGTAATTCATGCTAGATGGCGCTACAGAAGTGTGACGTTGTGGCAATACCTACCTCCAGTGTGTGCACTGGGAACACACATGACGCAGGTGCATCGATGATTGTTAAGAGTCACACAGCCAATCATGGCGCACCTTATCCATGTGCACAATCAGCCTCCTCGATGGCGTCACACACTGATGAGTCTTCTGATCACACCTGCGTTCTGATTAAGGATGTTTAATAAACACCTGCCTGAAACTCCTTCACTGTGTTTCCAAGTGCAGTATAGGACACAGCGCCACTGATAACTTTGCACTGTGACACCTCTTCAGTGTCTGGACAGTATTACGGTAGGTTTTTAAAGATTGTTATTATGGGCAAACTTTACTCTGTTGCATTGGGGGAAGATTGACATCATGTGCTCATGTAGTAGCAAAATATATGTGTGTATGCTTCATTTTGTCCTTGTTGTTTAAAATGGCTTTCATAAAGGGCCTCATACATGTGTTGGCCAATCATTAATATGTGTAATAATGTTCATAAATAAAGTTATGTTCCAAGCCTCAGTGAGCATCTGTTTGGATCTGCATGGCCTCCAGCTTTGGCAATTTATTGAGCGTTTCAGATTGTGTCTGCAGCACTGTGGTCCACAATCTAAACCCAGCCAAATCTGTGTGGATGCAATTGTGGTTTGCCAATGTTTGGCAAGCTGACCTTTATATAGTGTGCTTCATAGCGTTACAATAACCAGCCAACATTTTGTAGGACATAGTGAGTATTGTGTTCCTGGACACCAACGCCAGGAGACACGTGTAGCTGGAGGGCATGGTTAAATATGCTAGTGTTGTGGAGTCCAGGTGGTTTTGATCTGGCTTTCATCATCATCAATGAAATATGTAATTGCTGCTGGCTGTACATGATACAACATCTGTCTGTGTAGGTGACATAGTGTTTGTTGCCTTTTTCAGTAAAGGCAAGGATTCCAGAAGTTCCTCCCGGGAAGTACCCTGGGAGATATGACATTCCAGCTGATCCAACCATCTGAGGCGGAACGTGAAACGCAGGTGGAAGCGATATTTGCCTGTAAGGTAGATGATGATGCTTCCCACGAGCGCTTCATAAGCCCCTCAATTTTCCTATTCATATTATCTTTTAGCTGGGACGTATCCTCGAAAGGGAGGGCATTTTTAGCCACCCGAGTGACCTGGACATCCACCTTGAGGACATCCCATGAAAATGGGGTGTCCTCCAGGGGAAACCTATTCCTCAAACCGCCCTTAACCCTCTTCTCAGGAAACACTCACTCCTGAATAATGAGATCCTGAATGTTGGGATGGACAGGAAATCCCACTGGCTTGACCGGACGAAGTCCAGAAAACATAGGATCCTGGACAGAGTGGAGGACCGGTTCCTCCTCCAAACCCATAGTGCTACGTACTGCACTAATGAGCTCAGCCAAATCCTCTGAGGAGAACAGAAATCTGGTAGAGTCAGGCGGCCTGGAGGAAGAACCATCATCCCAATTATCTGAGCCCGAATCAATCTGGCCTTCAGAGTCAGACGGGTCCTGCTGCCGTTTCCGCTTTTTTGGAGACGGAGGATCTGGGACCGGGGTGGGAGCAGCCGTAGGCAGGGAAGCCAAAGAAGCCTGAATCTCATGCTTCACCATGGAGCGCAATTCCTCCACTAAGGAGGGGTATTCAGCCCGAATCACATAATCAGTACACTCCTGGCATAGTTTCTTATCCCAGGGGGAAGAAAACTTATTGCAGACCGGGCAACGCTTCCCACCGGGCTTTTCAACCGCTGGCTTCTCTCCCTGTAAAATATAGAGAGGGCGTCATAAGAATCTGCCTGCATACAGGCACACGGACCCCCCTCGGCACAGACTCACTGTGGCTGGGGTAGAGCTGGTCTCAGCAGCTGGATCAGCCATCCTGCAAATAGAGGTGCTCACCTGAACTGCCGACTGCAGCTTAAATGACTTAAGCCTGCCCCACCGCTCCAATCATTGTGCCCCCCCATCCCCCCCTGCAGGGTCCGGATCAGGCTGCAGCATCGCCTGGCGTGCTCTGCACGCTGTCATTCCGGCTCCGACCGCCGGGACCAGAAGCGCCGTCATCGGGGAGCACAGGAACCGGAAGTGACGTCGACCGGATGTGACGTCGGCGGGCGCGACAGCGCGCGCGCAGGGGGAAAGCCGGCGGGCTCAGGGCACACCGAGAGGCCACCGGCGGGTCCTTCCACCCCGCATCACCTCCGCAGAGGATCCGGAGGAGTGGAGGACGGTCCTGCCGCAAAAACAAGCACCAAAGCCCGCGGCAGGAGCAGTAGGAGGAGGGGA
The DNA here is from genome assembly GCA_033576535.1 of Allobates femoralis. NCBI lineage: Eukaryota > Metazoa > Chordata > Amphibia > Anura > Aromobatidae > Allobates > Allobates femoralis. The sequence goes on from JARQOC010000003.1 coordinate 501,817,102, forward strand.
GCCGCAGCACCGACCAACACTGCCCGGCTATCATATCCAGGTATGCTGCAGTCGCCGGCCCCACAGCATAGGCTGGTTTCACACTGCGGTTTTTCCCTGATCAGGTTCGATCAGGTTTGTGTGCCAAAACCAGGAGAGGAACCAGGAGAGGAACTTGCAGAGAAAAACTATAATTGAAAGATTGACACCTGGTCTGAGTTTTGGAGTCACTCCTGGTTTTGAAACACAAAACCTGATCGAACCTGACCTGATCTGACCGCAGTGTGAAACCAGCCATAGGAGAACAAAAAAACCTCTCCATGCCCCATGGGGACAGGAAAGACACTGGCTAATGGGAGGTGGGAGGGGCCTTTTAACCTCTCTTGTGTTCCTGTCCCCATTAGGGCGTGGCGAGGCTACCTCCTATGCTGTAATGGAAGGTGACTAGAGAAATAAACACTGCAGCACTCATGTGGAAAACCAATTGTGTTCTATCCAGCGAGAAATGCAGGGTTTATAACACTACCATATTTGCAGGGCCAAACTCAGTGCACAGTGAGGGTGCGTTTACAAACTGCGTATTTGCTGCATATTTTGCTATTGCAGTTTTTGTAGCCAAAACCAGGAGTGGCTGATTAAAACCAGCAGTGGGTGATTAAATACAGAAGTGGAGGACTTGTTTCTATTAGGGCCACGTCACACACACAGATAATTGTGCAAAGATTGTTCGCAGATCTCTAGTTGCAGTGAAATCATGGTCACATTGTTCCATTTTGTGGCCATATACAAATGAACAATGTGTCCATGATTTCACTGCAACCAGAGATCTGCGAACAATATCTGCACAGATATCTGTGTGTGTGACGTGGCCCTTAGACTTTTCCTCTGATTGTTCCACTCCTGGCTTCCGCTACAAAAATTGCAACAGCACTCGCGTAAAAATATGCAGCAAATACGCAGTGTGTGGCGTCTGTCATCCACTTCATTCCGTTGTCCCCATATCACGGGCCGGTGGCAATCATATTTGCACACCCAAGTGCTGGGTGTGCAATTGTGGCACCTGCTGGTGGTACTGGCCGATTGCACAGTACCGACAGCGGTGCCACCAACCCTACAAACAACAACACACGCAACCGATGCCAGGAACTGCCGCATACAATGCCACCTGGGTAAGTGCGCCTGGGCGTGCCGGGTCGGGTAAGTGCGCCTGGGCGTGCCGGGTCGGGTAAGTGCGCCTGGGCGTGCCGGGTCGGGGGGGGCGCACAGGGGGGCACACGGGGCGCGAGCAGGGGGGCACACTGGAGGGGGGGAGGGATTGTCGTGATATGAAGTTTTCCCTGTCCTGTATTTGTATAATAATGCTATGTGATGTATGTAACTGTTCTCTGGTTTCTATTAGATGCAACTTAACTGTCTCCTTCCCCCAATACTTGCAGCCCTGAGCCATAATGTAATTTAGGCTTGTGTCAACAGCTAGTGGAATTTCCCCTATTGTTTCCTAAGCAGAAGATAACCTGCAATACACATCCTCGCAGACACACCGGAGCCAACTATCCTAGACTCTTCTGATGGACCAAACCATTGACAGGACAATACATTCTTATTTTTAAGATCAGATGAGAGTTGACTGTGGATGGGACCGGAGCGAGAGCTGAGCTGAGGCCAGATCTCGTCGTCCGTGGGATTGTGTGGAATCCATTGGACTCGTGTGGACTATTGCTTGGTGATCTGGCACAAGGATTATCGGGAGGTGCCCGCGAATCTGCTTCCGTTGGACTAATTGTGGACTCTGTAGATCTACCTGCGTGAGTTGTTCCAACGTTCTTGTTAATAAATCTGTTGGATCGACCCTAGGCCTGTTGTCCCTTCTTGCTCTGCCTTGCACCCCTTCACACACACGGGGCGCGAACAGGGGGGCACACGGGGCACGCACGGGGGGGGGGGCACACGGGACACGCATGGGGGGGGGGGCACACGGGACACGCACGGGGGGGGGGGCACACGGGACACGAACGGGGGGGCCACACGGGACACGCACGGGGGGCCACACGGGACACGCACGGGGGGGGGGCACACGGGACACGCACGGGGGGGCCACACGGGACACGCACGGGGGGGGGCACACGGGACACGCACGGGGGGGGCACACGGGACACGCACGGGGGGGGCACACGGGACACGCACGGGGGGGGCACACGGGACACGCACGGGGGGGGCACACGGGACACGCACGGGGGAGGGGGCACACGGGACACGCACGGGGGGGAGCACACGGGACACGCACAGGGGGGCTCACGGGGCACGCAGGCCACCACGCCCTGTGCCACGGAGCCTGCCACCATCATGACATCACCATCCTACCAATGAAAAAGCATCGGGTCCACATCTAATTATATTAATAAAAGCATATTCACATCAGGAGAACATAGTAATAAAGATGGTTTGGTTTACACACAAACCTCATATAAAGGCCCCGTTACACCAGGCCACATCGCTGCCGATAGCATAGGCAACGTAGGGGCGTGGCCTATCGGCGGCATCATCACCCCTACGTCTCTTCATGTAAAGGGGCGATGTCGGTGCCGCCGGGCGGTTGCCTGGTTTCAGAGCGATGATCTGAAACCAAGCGCCCATCATGGAGCGATGTGTACATCGCCGCCGACATCCCCAGCCCCGTCGCCAGGTGTGACGGGGCTTTAAGTCCTAATTGGTAGCCAATAAAATTTACTTAGGTTACTTTGGATATTTTTTACCCAGTACATGTCAGAATGCATTATTAGACCATAATTAGATAACAATTACAATTATATTTAGTGTTTTACAGAAGCCCATCTACCATATTATTGCCTTGTGGCCACTTACGTATGAGACCGAAATCGCGCGCCAGCGCCCAATGAGCGCAGCGTATGCAAAACAGCCACGCGTGGAGATCCGTGGTGAGCCAGCCAGTAGAGGCTGGCGAACCACTGACCTCTGTGTAGCAGTAGCTGAGCCACGGCTACCTGCCTCACAGAGGTCCGAGGTGAGCCAGTCGGGAGATGACCGGTTGACGCCGGTCATCTCCCGGCTGTTCGCTACGGTAGTACCTGAGCAGGATTCAAACCGCGCTACTTCTCTGATTAGCGCGGCCGCAGCGACCAATCAGTGAAGCGGCGCGGCGGGATATATGAATCCTGCGCCGCTGATTGGTCGCTGCTGGGAGTGGCAGCCAATCAGCGGCGTGGGATTCATATATACTGCCAAGCAGCACCGCTTCGCTGATTGGTCGCTGCGGCCGCGCCGACCAAAGTAGTAGCGCGGCTTGGCACGTGGTTTGAATGCAGAGTCTCTCATTGGTCGATGTGGCATTCAAACCACGCGCCGCATCTCTCATTGGTCACTCCGGCCACGACGACCAATCAGTGAAGTGGCTTGGATTCAGAGAAGTAGCGCAGATTGGCGCGCGGTTTGAATGCTGCGTCTCTCATTGGTCACTGCGGCAACCAATGGGAGACGTGGAATTCCAACGGCGTGCCAAGCCACTCTCAGCAGCGGCGCGGGATTCATATTTCCTGCCAAGCCGCGCCGCATCACTGATTGGTCGCGACGACCGTCGCGACCATTCAGAGAAGTAGCGCGGCTTGGCGTGCGGTTTGAATTCCACGTCTCTCATTGGTCGCTACAGCGACCAATAAGAGACCCGGCGTGCGATTTAAATGCTGCATCATAGTGTGACTAACTTCACTCCTGTATATAAGGCTGTCGGTCAGTGTGACAAACTTCACTTCTGTCTACAAGGTATTCTAGAATTTCCGATGCGTTAGAATCAGACCACCATCTAGTAGAATGTATACCTGGACTTGTTACCAAGATACAGTCCTAATATTTATAATCGATATTAGAATAGTGAGCGGCCAGCCACAGCTCTGACTTCTGCTTGATGTTCGATTTATCCAAAGGATGGGACAGTAAACCGGCATTGATTGGGCGCAGGGCTTGCGTAACAGAACAACTTCACGTGTGCTCCAGGAGTGAAAGTGCTGACACTGTTGGAACTATGGCAGCACCAGAGGTGAGTATAAAGTGTTATTTTTTTGGGGAGTGAACATGGTGATAGAGGAGTTGTCCAAGTATAAGACAACCCCTTTAAGTCATATACCCTAATTCTAATTATAAAACATATTGCTATAGGTGTCTCAGCTAACATACCGCAATGGAAACTATCTGATTTGTTTGCATCATAGGGGTTTTCTGAACAAGGGAAGACATTTTGCAGTTAAATCTGAGTGCAGCTTGCTGAATACTAACAATATTAAATATCCCTTCTGGAGCAGTCTTTATGTGACCCCCTCATATGTGATTTACAGTCATGTAATAGAACGTTTAAGCCGTAACACATAGCGAGATTGCTGCTACGTCACAGGTTTTGTGACGCAACAGTGACCTCGCTATGTTTGACACGTAGCAGCGACGGGGCCCCTGCTGTGAGATGGCCGATCGTCTCGGAATGGCCTGGACCATTTTTTGATAGTCGGGTTCCCGCTGGGCAGCATGCATCGGGTGTGTTTGACGCTTTAACAACGACCTTGTTGGCGACTCAGAACTCAGCCACGTAGGTCTGAGTTGTCAGACTAGCTGCTGTATGACAGGGTCCCAATGACAGCCGAGGTTGTTATATGGTTTGTCGGATCGTTGCTGCATCGTTGAGTAGATCTGACTGTTTGACATCTCACCAGCGACCACGTAGCGATGTTCCAGCGATCCTTAACAGGTCGTATCGTTGTCGGGATCGCTCGAACGTCGCCAAGTGTGACGGGACCCTAAGAGACATAGGAAAAGAAGCTATTCAAGCAAGTATGCAAATCACATGTGTGAATGAATTCAATGATCACACTTGAAAGCAAATGGAGTGGAATTCAGACCAGGGCTCTGGAGTCTTTAAGCCAAACCTTCGACTCCACGAATTAGATTCCCTCATATATGGCTCATGTTTAAGTGATAAATTTAGTGTAGTACAATGAGAACATCGGGCTTTTCACCCCTTCGTGACCCAGCCTATTTTGACCCTAAAGACCTTGACATGGGGGGCATTGACATTTTTGTCAATTCTAACCAGTGTCTTTTTATGAGGTAATAACTCTGGAACACTTCAGTGGATCCTAGCGATTCTGAGATTGTTTTTTCGCGACATATTGGGCTTCATGTTAGTGGTAAATTTAGGTTGATAATTTTTGCATTTATTTGTGAATCAAAAAAAAAAAAAAAAAAAAAAAAAAAAAAATCACAAATTTGGCGAAATTTTGGAACATTTTGCAATTTTCAAATTTTGAATTTTTATTCTGTTAAACCAGAGAGTTATGCGACACAAAATAGTTAATAAATAGCATTTCTCACATGTCTACTTCACATCAGCACAAAAGCTACTCAAAACTACATCCAAGATGATTATTAACTCTTCAGGTGCTTCACAGGAACTAAAGCAACATGGTAGGAAAAGAAAAAATAGACAATTTAATTTTTCCAACAAAAAAATTAATTTTAGACTCAATTTTTTCATTTTCACATGGGCAACAGGATAAAGTGGGATAAATTGACCAACAAATTTTAGGATCCAAGTACACCGATACCTCATATGTGGTCACAAACCACTGTTTTGGAGCACGGCACAGCATAGAAGGAAAGGAGCAAAATTTGACTTTTTGAATGGAAAATTAGCTCCAATTATTAGCGGACACCAAGTCGTGTATGGAGAGCCCCTGTGTGCCTAAACATTGGAGCTTCCCCACAAGTTACCCCATTTAAGAAACTAGACCCTCCAAGGAACTTATCTAGATGCACAGTGAGCACTTTGAACCCCCAGGGCTTCAAATTAATCCATAAAAATGATAAAGTACTTTTTTTTTTTTTCCCACAAACATTTTAGCCTCAATTCTTTCACTTTCACATAGGCAACAGGATAAAATGGATCCTAAAATGTGTTGGGCAATTTCTCCTGAGTACACAGATACCTCATATGTGGTCATAAACCACTGTTTGGGCGCACAGCAGGGCTTGGAAGGGAAGGAGCGCAATTTGATTTTTGGAGCTAATTTTCCATTCAAAGAGTCAAATGGTGCTCCTTCTTTTCCGAGCCTTGCTGTGCACCCAAACAGTGGTTTATGACCACACATGAGGTATCGCTGTACAGGGGCTGGCTGGCAGATTTCAGAGGCCCATTGTGACGGGCCACCAGCCCCTCTGCCGCCTGAGGCGAAGTGAGGAGCGGGGGGGTTTGCTACTGCGGGCAAGGAGCAGGAGGTGTTGGATGCTACCAGCACCGACACATATGTTCAACAGCGGTATACCTTCTAATGACCCATTTAACAAAAATGTTTGAGGAGCTATAGATGCTTATCGATGTAAAAAAGGCTCTGTTAGTAGTGTTTAACGAAATGAACCATACTTTATTAGTACAAAATCTTAAATTATGAAAATAACTATACAGCAACAATGATATGTATCAATATCACAATGAAATCACTCATATCAAATAAACTATAAATGCGCTTAAGGCAAAATATTTATTTAAGCATACACAAACAGGTTTTTTTGTCAGCTATGGAGTAGCACTTTAAATGTAAGCCCCCTGTCTCCTGTCTTATTCTCACCCTGTAGTGGCTCCATTCTTTTTCAGCAGTGCGCCACTCCATGGCGCCATTGTGTGTCCAAAATGTCTGACTGGCAAGAAGTCAGAAGTTACATCACAAGCTCCCAATGTATCTCCGAGAGTCATTAGTGAGGCTGTCAGAAATGTTTTGAGTTGTGACATCTCTGATACACTCCATGAAACACTGGAGCTGACAGAAGGTCACAAAGAAGCCCAATGGGAACAACACTGGAAATAGATTAAGATGGTGGAGGGGAAGTATAAAGCAGGGGGCAGGAGACTTAGATTTGAAGAACCACTCCAGCACTGAAGAAAAACAAATTGCTAGAGTGGTGCTTTAAACACTGAGAATTATCATGCAGTAAGTAAAGATCTCATCAGAGGTGAACTTTCACAAACAATTTCCAGTACATCTTGAAATTGAACTAGTTCCAAAAGATCTCGCTCCACGGACATGATCATAAAGGCTTCCAGCAGGTCTTGTCCCATTGTAACCTGCAGTCTTGTCTTTATGAGTTTGAGCTTGCTGAATGCTCGTTCACATGCAACTTGTGTGAAAGATGGAGTCAGTAAGTACTCATACGCCACAGACAGATTCTCATAGGCAGCTGAATAGAGATTGTACTTCACGAGTAATCGGTGACAGCAGAGGAAGCAATTTTTACATGACTTGCATTTACTTTTGACCATGTCGGCATCTGCAGATACACCCCATTCATTTCTATCTCCTCCATCTTCTTCAGTAGCTGCAGTTGTGTTTTCTGGCTCATCCAAGTGTACCATCAACTTAGGAAAGAGGTTTGCAAAACTTCTCAGTTCACTAATAAGAGCTTCTTCATTAACTTTTGATAGTTCTGAGATTCTTGTTAGGGTGCCATTCTTGAGTTGGTTGGGGTCATTTCGAATATTTTCAAAAAATTTAGGATGCAAAAATTGTGTATCAATTATCAGCTGTTTATTTTCTGAAAATCGTTCAGTGAGGCTTGTCAAAATTTGATCAAAAATTGGCCTGTAAACTTCCACACGATAACGTTGTGTTTCATCAGCTGGACGTTCATCAACTGAGCTTTCACCTGCCATTCTTTTCTTTCTGCCAGTCCTCTTCACTTGAATCTCTGTTTCAATCTCCAAGAATGAAATATTATCATGACTCGATATTAGATCATTCATTTTTAATGCAAACTGTGTAGCAGTTTCTTTAATATGTTCAAATGTTATCTTTTTAAGCTGGTCAATTGCATTTTCGATCATTGTACATGCTACCATAAAGTCAAGGCCACTTGTCTGCAAATATTTTGAAACAGGGCCAATAACATCAAAAATAGGAAGAAACACGTTTGCTGTTAAAATGGTCTTGAACTCACACAGCTTTTCATACAGAGAGGTAGCCTCAGATGCAGTTCTTGAATCACAGTTGTGCATTTGTGAGATTAAAAATAAAACCTCAATGGCATCCAGATAAAGAGATTGTTTCTCCCCAAATAGCCAATTAAGAGCCTTCTCCTTTGCCCACCATCTTGTTTCTCCAATTTTCTGTAATCTTAAAAGTTTTTCATGACCATGGCGTTTTTCCAGTTGTTCTCCCCAAATGTTCATTCGCTTGTGGGAATCTCCAATAAAGGATGCAATGCGATTTAACAGCCCAAAAAGGAGATTTTTGTGTACTCACCGTAAAATCCTTTTCTCTTAGCCTCTAATTGGGGGACACAGACCGTGGGTGTTATGCTGCTGTCCACTAGGAGGCGACACTAGGCAGAATCTGCAAAAGAGTTAGATGACTCCTCCTCTGCAGCATACACCCCTGCAACAGGAAGTGCTTCTTCAGTTTTGTGCTAAAGCAGTAGGAGAGTTAACAGATAATAACAGTGACACAGGAGTCTACGCAGGAACCTGTGTAAACAAATATAGTCAACAAGGTAATAACAGTGTAACAAGGCCTGAGCCAAACAGGCACGTGTGTAAACAGTTAAGAGTTAGCAGAGTAATACTAGTACCACAAGGCCTGTAACTAAGCAGGTGCATGTGGAAAACAGTGAAGAGATAACAAAGTAATAATCGTATACCAAGGCCTGTAACTAAACAGGCTCACAGTACTACAAGGCCTAGAACTAAACAGGCACAAGTTTAAACAGTCAACAGTTAACAGAGTGACAATAGGTAAATATGTGCAAACATGTTAACCATGTAACAGCTTAGAAGCTATATGAGAACTCTAGAAAAGGCCCACAAGGGCAATAGGGTGGGTGCTGTGTCCCCCAATTAGAGGCTAAGAGAAAAGGATTTTACGGTGAGTACACAAAAATCTCCTTTTCTCCTTCGCCTCATTGGGGGGACACAGACCGTGGGACGTCCCAAAGCAGTCCCTGGGTGGGAAAAAACAATGGAACTAGTAACACTGAGCATGGTCAGTGAAGAAGTATGCACCGACAGACGGCTGCTGCCACCTGGAGGGCACATGTACCCAGACTGCCGAGGACTGAGTGCAAGCACTATAGTGGCTTGGGTATGAGTGTAGGCTGACCGTTTGGCTGCCTATACACTTGTTGCGCCGATACCTGTTACCGAATTGTCCAGGAGGCGGCGACGGTCGCAGAAGAAGGTACCGTGACCTGCCGGAAGGGATGAGTTTTCGAAGGTATAAGCGTCATGGATGGGAAGAGGAATCCACCTGGTTAGAGGAGCCTTAGAGGCCGACGTGTCCTATTTCTTCGCATTGGAAGAAGGATAAAGGGGAATCCGACCTCTTAGAAGGGCACTGTCTTGGATACCCAGACGCGTAGGGCCCTGACAAGGTCCCGAATATGTAAGTCCTTCGCGACCGGACAGAATGGAGTCAGGCGCAGCGACGGCAGAAAGCTGTCTTTATGTAGGTGAAAGGAGTAAACCTATCTTAGAAGAAGAATGGAACCAGCCATAGGACAATTTTGTCCAGATGGAAGACTAGAAATGGAGGATTACATGAGACCGCTGCAAGTACCGATACTTCTGCAGAGACAAGAGCTGCCACTGAGCCATACCCTATTTGGATGAGGATGCTAAGGTAATATCCCATCGAGGCTGAAAAGGTGGTTCTTGTAGTGCCGTGAGGACCAAGTTCAGGTCCCCACGGGTGTAGTCTTGTTGTATGGAGACCTTAAATAGCCGACCCTTCGAAGGAAGAATGTCCTAGAAGTCTGGTGACAAGATGTGTGGAAGAAGGTGAAACCGCTGAAGGCCTGCTGTGTAAGAGACCCTAAGGACAGACCTGAGTCTAGGTCTGAGTGGAAGAAACAGAGTTCTTGGAATGAGATAGGGCCGAGGGGAATGACCTGTAGAGGTGTCCTGAGCAACACACAAAAACAAAACGATTTCACATGTGAGATGGTATATTGTTGACACGGCTGGCTTCCTTGCGGAGACTATGGTCACTACATTATCCTGGGAACAAAAAGACCCTTGGGTTAAGGTCCAGGTCTCAATGTCTACGCCCTTAATTTCAGAGTTGAGGAATTCTGAGGGAGAACTGGCCATGAGGGAACAGAGCTGGACTGTCCATTAGTCGTCCTGGTACTGCTGCTATGATTTGGACGAAAACTGCGTACCAAGCGCATCTGGGCCAGTCTGAGACCACAAGTATGATCAGGTGACATTCTTGTTTGATATTCCGCACTATCCTGGTAGTGGAGAAAAAAGTGTAGGGGAGACGGACACGGTTCCAATCTTGGACTAGTGTGTCCGTCCTATTGACTGTGGATCCTGCGACCTGGCCAGGGAGGTTGGACCCATGGAATTAAAAGCATGACTCCATCAGGTCCATGTCTGTGGTTTCCTGGTGCTGGCATCCTCCGACTGTCAGACGGAGGCGGAAAGATTTCCGAGCTATAACTAGCGCCCGAATCTACGTAGATTGAAGAACATCTTGAGAAGTAGTCGAAACTGCAGCCATGTGTACTGTGATGGATCACAGCCTGTTCTCGTGTCAACCCTGAGCACGGAGAATTGAAAAGGCCAGAGATACGGGTAATCCAATGGAACTGTTGCCACTATCCTATAGCTGGAACTCCAAGTGATGGTGCAGCCTGTGGCTATCAGGAGTACGTAGCCGAGCTGGGACTTGTAAGGTGTGCGTGCTGTGCTGCATCGTGTGCCCTGTAATTGAAGGAGACATGTGCAGGGTAATCCGCTAATCAAGTTTTGTGAACGAGCCCAGTGAAAATGACACTGTGTTCTCAGTCTCTGAAAACAACATGTATTGAGGAAGAAGTCGTCCGAGATGGGAGGCTGCTGGAATGTAACATAGGCTTGGCCCATTTTAGGGTGGGGAAAACTGGTATTCTGTTTGACTGTTGAATCGATAAGGGACTGACTGCGTGGAAGAAAGTGCAGGCCACGGCCAAACAGGTTATTGGAGGGACCATGGATTGGTTCATGCGGTCGGGAGTCTGTGAGGTCCATCTTCGAAGCGGGCTGCGCGGAGTGTTTGCGCATGTTATCTTAACCCAAGAACCTACTATAGGTGCAGTGAGAAGATTGGTAGCTGAGCGTTCTGCGACCCAGAGTTTCGTTTTTGCAGTCTGGGGAGGGAGGCCGGTTAGGCAACCACAACCCGAGTCCCCAACAGTGGGGAGTCGAGGAGGAGTATGGCATATAGCAATCTCTGCTACAGCCCAGAGCCCCCGACAGTGGAGAGCTGAAAGGGGGGTATGCTATGATGTACCCATGTACTTGTGGATTGCGGTGTTTCAGCCTGTGTCTTGTGAGGCATGGCTGTCATCACGGTCATCAGAACTCCAGCTGTGGGGTGTGGAGAGCATTGGCGGACAGACTTGGGACGCCTACAGTTGTCAGGTGATTGCAGGTTATATCACCTTCGACTGGGCTCTGCAACCGTGGGGGTCCGAAGAAGGAACCTGTCCGTTTAACACGTAGAAAGTCCACCACAACCTGGGGGTGCCAACTGTGTGGAGGTCCTAGAAGGGGTATGTTGGACGACCTCTTTGAGACGTTTGATAACTGAGCTCCGCTAACGTTGAGAGGGCGGAGGGAAAAGACATGTCGGTGTCTCCTCTATTAGCTCCCCCCGGGGTAAACCCATAAGGTGGCCGGAGTACCAACAGGTACCTGCATCTGGCACGGTGGGGAGAAACGAAACCCGTTCGGTAGAGACCTTGCCCGTACCACTCCAGGGATCCGGGATGTGTATGGCACCGGGAATCAGGTACATTTATTTATTCATTTATTATTACTGCAGGAAAAAACCAGTGCTGGACCAAATGGCGTGTTGCACTGCCCTGCGTAGTATGACGGTGTTCCTTGCACGGTGTGCAGAGGGGGAAGGGCGAACTGCCGCAGGGAACATCCCTGACTGTTATTCTTCAGTTGTCATTGGAGACTGCTGCACAGTGAAACTGTACTGTTTTTTTTTTTTGTTTTTTTTTAATATAATCGGGAGTCCCTGTGTCCTGCACAGCGGATGCTGTTAAATTGAAGTGACTATACTGGCTGCGGCGTTATTGCCCTTGAGGAATGATCCCTAATTCCTATCACCTCCTTCCGGGAGGATAGGGCAAAAGGATAACGCAGTGGTGGCAAGAAGGGAGTCCATTGGCTCTACCACCCCAGTGTGCGCTCCGGTAGGCATTTCGCCTGTCATTGTGTCCCCACATGCGAATGCTCTGCAGTGGCAAGGTGACTGCAGGCTGCTGGCACCCTAGTGTATGCTCCAGCCGACCTTCTTGCTCCCTGAATGCAAGCCCTGTGGGGTCAAGCAGGTGTCTGCAGGCTTCTGCACAGTAGTGTGTCTTAGCAGACCCTCCGCCTGTCACAGTGCCCCCACATGCACACGCGCTGCGGTGACTGCGGGCTGCTGGCACTCTAGTGTGTGCTGCAGCAGACCATTCGCCTGGCACTGTGTCCCCTGAAGTGCAAGCCTTGCGGTCAAGCAGGTGTCTGCACGCTTTTCACATTTGTGTGTGCCTAGCACACTCCACTGCACCTGGCAGTGTGCCCCCACGTGAGGAACTCTGCTCCTCTTTAGGCTGGTCAACCCCTTTGGGCAGCCTGAGTCTCCACTAGCCTGTCTGCCACTGTTATACAGCGGCGTCAGCGCTGAGGGCTGTAATGGCGGCGGGCAAGAAGGGGGGCGGAGCCGCAAAAGAGCGCGCCAAGCGTGTTGAAAGGCGCCCTTTCTGTAGCCCGTCCCGCCTCCTGTGCTGACGCCGAGAGGTCTGACGTCAGGCGGAGGCGGGCGAGGAGGCGGGGAAAGACCCTGTGATGTGCGGCTAGGCCGAAGCCGGGGCCTCGCGTGAATCGCGGGCCCGGGAGCAGCGGAGGTCCGCGACCGGGAATGGCAGAGACCCCATGATCCCCGGAATGCTCCACCGGAGGTTGCGCCTACCACAGCTAGGTGAGGGCCCCTTTGTAAGGGCAAGGTATTGTGGCTGCTGAGGGTCTGGTGCCAGATTCTCGTCCCCAGCTTCTGCAACAGCGTTGGACATGTAGGTTGTGCCTGCTGCCCAACCTGTGCCCCATCAGGAGTCTGCAGCAGAGTTGGTGTGCCGCAGCATTGAGATGTGCTGTGGCATTTTGGGGGAAGCATGAGTTGAGCAGGCTCTTCTGGATGTGCTGCAGCATTGAGATGTGCTGCAGCATGTCTGTTTGGGAAGCATGCCACAGCTTATTTTTGGGGGACCCCTCGCGGCGTGCTGCAGCGATTTGCAGTGCAGCTGTGTGCCGCTGCGCGCCATACCTTGCGGCGTCTCGACCTAAGAACCCTGAAAGGGGAATTAGGGAGGGATGCTGCGTCCACCTTCAGAGGACACTTGTGCTGTAAAACCAGCACCCCAGCCGTGGGGAGCTGAGGAGGTCGTCTTTTGCCGGTTTTCCATCTGTCTTGCTGCTTGCGGTGGGGACATGGAGCATTACTGCGACCCAGAGCCCCATCTGTGGGGACTGGGGAGGAATGCGGGCCTCAGAACCGGCAGGTCTGGAGATCGCTTTAACCCTGCACCTCCAACAGTGGAGGGCCGAGAAAGGAATAGCCCTTAGCAGACAAAATAACTCGACCCAGAGTTCCTATGGAGTCTGGGGAGGTATCTGTGGTCGACATGTCCCTTCAAAAAATAAAAATGCAGCTTCAAAAAGTAAAAATAATGGAGAGAAAACAAGAATGTGTGCCTCCTTTCAGACACTAAGCAAAAACTGAAGAAGCACTTCCTGTTGCAGGGGTGTATGCTGCAGAGGAGGAGTCATCTAACTCTTTTGCAGATTCTGCCTAGTGTCGCCTCCTAGTGGACAGCAGCATAACACCCACGGTCTGTGTCCCCCAATGAGGCGAAGGAGAAAAGGTTTTTTGCCTCAAGGACCTCACAACAATCAGAGATACATAGATTAAGGATGTGACTGTAGCACCAGATGTAGACAGAGTTGGGCACTTCTTTAGCAATCTGTGCACGTAAACCTACATATGAACTTCGCATGTTTGCTGCACCATCAAATGATTCTCCAGCAATCTTATGGTATTCAAGTCCAAGTACTTTGAAATTAGCCATTAACAGTTCATGAAATCCTCGACCAGATGCATCCTTAACTGGAAGAACAGAAATGAGTCGTTCCTGAATCTCTTCATCTTTTACATACCTAATAACAACTGTTGCTTGATCTACAATCCCTGCATCTTGAGTGGAATCAACTTGGATGCTAAATTCTCTAATCTTCTCACCAATTCCAGAAACTATGCCTTTCTTTACACAATGAACCACTGCCATAACAACTTTATTAACGGTCTTGTATGATAAAAAAGTCACTAAACTTCCACGGCCACATGACATTTTCCCAGTTTTTCCTCTTTTTTCTAAACGTGTTTTTCTTTTTTCACTCTCTTGAATACATTTTTCCAGGTGAATTTGTAATGGCATATGATAATGGGATAAAAGATCATTTCCAAAAAATTGCCATGGTTAATTTCACTGTTGTTAAGGTTGTAAAGTGACTCGTTGGTCCCATGGGCACGAAATGGCAAGCCTTGCTTTCCTAATAGTTTTACCACATCAAAAATACGTTTCATGACTTCGATGTTCTGAAGTACTTCCTTCTTTCGTTTAGAAGCTTGTTCTGTGTTTATTAATATGTCGATGGATTTGCTTTTCTTTGCAATGAGATATGCATTAGCAGCATCACAATAAGTGTTTGACAGTTCATGTTTTGCAGCAGCTTGGTAGCAGTGTCTAAAATTTGTAAAGCCATCAATAAAGGGTGAAACTGCTTTTGAAAAGGCAATGCATATGCTGCAGAAAAATGCTTCAATTTTTCGATCACCTTCACGGTTAGCCAAGAGCGCACAACATGATCTCCATTTTGTTTCCTCCGATAATATAAATCTGCCTCCTTAAATGGGATGTGGTCGCAATCTAAGGTAGTAGGTTGATAAGGATGTTGATCAACAAATGCAATTTTTTCTGCGAGAGAACTTGTTGAAGATAGCACAAATGAAAGGCTGGTAGATTTGACTACATCCAAGTCATGGCTTTCTGAGATCATGGTGACCTCTTGCTCTGGAAGGTTCATTTGTTCTTCCTGGAAAGTACTGCGTGATTGTGCTTGAAAGCTCTGCTGTGAGCTGCTTTCTGGAAAAACTTCCATATCACTAACAGTAGCGTCCAAATCTCCTTCCTCCATAGGTAACATTTTTGGAGAGCTTGAAAGTTCACTTGGATCAGTCAAAATCTCCTCAGTATTACTTTTTTGGGTTTCGTCAGTTCCCTAAAATAAGATTTAGGTTATTGAAACCAAAGGTCTTTAGTTTCTAATGCTTTAATACCGCATTACCACCTAAACCAATACAGGACTGGCCTGTTAGTAGCCTTGGGATCTGACAAGTGCATTGTTTTTTTTCTATGAGTTGTACTATTAAAAATTCAAAAAGTGTACATTAACGCAATATGGACATGGTGACATTAGATTGGTCCTCATATTGCCAAAACCTCAATCATTTTTAGTGGTTAATGAGAATGATCATACATTCAGGTGTTAGTGCGGCTTAAAGATATTCGTGCACAAACCAAATGAACGTCACATGCTCAAGAAAATCCATGCAATCAAACTCAAACACCATGCAAACATCGGGTGCTGTACGTTCACTCTTACAATCACTAGCATTATATTTGTAATTTCTTTAACATTGCAATTATGTTAAAGCATGCTATATCATATTTCTCTTAAGGCGCATTCAGAGGGCCCTTTAAGTCGCACTGAAATTTGCCCACAATGTTACCATTGCCCGCAGCTTTCTTGAGCCAAGCACAACAGCTGCATATGTATCTGCCAGGCTCTGCTTGGGAAAATTGCAGGCTAATCTGTATATTGTGGTCAGATTTCAATCCAATTTATACGGCACTGTGACAGCACACTTATGGTTACTGTAGAAGACTCTAAAATGTATGTCATCCCAGCGAGGTATATTGTCCAATAAGACTTACTATTGAGGACATACAATGCTCTATGCACTTGGCTCTTCCAGGACCTCAGCATTTCAGAGAAGTCTTGACTAATCGGCGAATGTCTCAGCACCTGTACCCCAATGACTGTAAGCACAAAAGCCTGTATAATATTTAAAAAATGTTTGTATATTATTGTTAGTGTTACCTTTTAAACCTTTTCAGCCACAATTTCAAGAAACACAAAGTAAACAAGTATTTATTTTATAACTAAGTAAGAGTGAATGAATACAGTCCCATGATGACCTGCTGCCATTTTTGAAGCTGGCATTACGCAACCATCTTTAGTGTTACGAATTGGCATGTAACTGGCACTTGCTTTACAACCAATTTTTTCCATTGTCACGATTTTCATTTTTTTCGTGATAGAATTTTATAATAATCAATTTACATGCTGTTCGAAATGTTAACAAAGATGATGTAACTTGCCATTTTTCACTTGCTGTTTAAATGCCACTCTCACAAAAGGACAGTAGATACATGTCATAGAACCAGCTGAAACGAAATCAGGGTTGCCAATTTTATTTACCGTAGTTATAACTATCTGTACAATATAAGGTCACAGCCAGACATTTTTTTGGGCACACAAATTGAAAAGCGTAATGAATAAAGACTGTCAGTTATTTGGCTGGCTTCACATTGGCGTTTGTGTCTGCATGCGCAGGGCATGCAGACACAAACGCAGTGCAAATGCAGCCCATACTGATGTGAACACAGTGGAGAATCTCCGCATGCGTTCACATTAGCATGCAGCCCGCCAGCCAATCAGCTGTCTCTGGGGGCGGCCGGGAGGAGGAGATCAGCGGCAGAGATCTCCTCCTCCCAGCACAGGTGATCTCCCGCCAGTGTCAGTGGGGAGATACAGCTGATCTGACAGCTGTTTAAATCTCCCGCTCTGACACC
Source organism: Allobates femoralis (assembly GCA_033576535.1). Lineage (NCBI taxonomy): Eukaryota > Metazoa > Chordata > Amphibia > Anura > Aromobatidae > Allobates > Allobates femoralis. Next base: position 501,834,082 of record JARQOC010000003.1, read on the forward strand.
GGATAGGGTGATATCAGCGTGGGAGATAAGAAACAGCTGATCGCCGCTTCAAATCTCCCGCGCCGACATCACCCTATCCGGTGTCAGAGCGGGAGATTTAAACAGCTGTCAGATTAGCTGTATCTCCCTGCTGACACCGGCGGGAGATCAGTGGAGGCTGAAGCTGATCTCCCGGTGGCCGCCGCTGATCACCAGAGGCCACCGGGAGAGATTTCAATGAGATCCGCAGCATTCTCCTGCGCTGTCATGCGGAGAACACTGCGGATCCATTGACTTCAATGCATGGTTTGTGCGCTTGCGGGCGCTTGCAGATAAAACAAGCGCCCGTGAATGCACAAAAAATGCAACATGCTGTGTTTGGAGTGCGCTCGGAGGGTGCACAAATTATTGGCATCCGAACGCAAACGCAAACGAACGCAGCCAAACGCAGGCACATGCGTTCCCATGTTAAACATAGGAACGCATGTGCGCAAGCGTTTGGCTGCGTTCGGTGCGCTGCGCTCACAAATGCCAGTGTGAAGCCAGCCTTTCTTTGTACAGCTTTTATATTATTGAAGACATTAGCAACATTTACTGTAATTTGTTAAATCACAATAACCTACGAAAGCTCATCAAGCTTCAAATGACAGGACACACAAGAGGGGCGCTGTTTTTATGGACTGTCTAAGAATTTATATAAAGTTGGCAACCCTGATCTGATCAATTAACTTTTTACATACTTTTTACATACCACAGTAAAAGCCAGTCTCATTTGTTTTGGATCCTTTCCAGCTAAATCAAGCTCTTTCATCCTTTTCTCACGAACTTTCTGAGCACCTCCTTTACCCCTTTTTGATTTTCCACTTTCCATATTTTTTTTTATAAACTACAAACAACTACCACCATAGAAAAAAACAAAATTAAATTATAAAAGTAGCAGCTCGGCTGAAAATAAAGCTCAATATCATATCAGCCATAAAGTTACACTCCATAATAACAATATGACTTAAAGGAAACCTACGGTAGCATGTCCGCAAAAGCTGGTAAACTGCATATATGTGGTTAATCTGCAGGTTAATAGAGACTTGGCATTGACACCATGATGAGGAACCTGCTCTAAGAGCTCTGATGCTGGGAGGAAATTAACATAAATAAATATATTATATATTATATATATATATATATAATAAATTAAATAAAATTTCAGTCATCACTCTGTGTATAGGGAGCGCCGGTTGCAGTATATACCAGATGCAGTGTACAAAAGTACTATATACAGGGTGCAGTATATACAAGTACTAATTATGGTACAATATACAGGGTGCAGTATATACAGGGAGCAGTATACACAAGTCCTATATACATGGTGAAGTTTATATTGGGTGCAATATACACAGGTACTATACACTGTGTATACATACTACACCATACCCTGTATAGTACCTGTGTATAATACACAGGCACTATATACAGGATGGTGTAGAAACAGGGTGCAGTATACCCAGGTACCATATACAGGGTGCAGTATATTTAAAGTATTACATGCAGGGTGCAGTATATACAGGGTGCAGTATACACAGGTACTAGATACAGGGTGCAGTATATACACGGGGTGGGTGCAGTAAGCACTATACGCATTTCTCATGATGATGTGATATATTGATCGACTAACAATTGGTCAATATGAGAGAATATATGATGATGAATAATAATACATCATGCAGTACAGGATCAGATGGCCACTAAGGCTGCCTTCACATTTGCGTTCCCCTCCGCAGCGTTCTGCAGAGGGGAACCACCATCTGTGCGAAGGCACCACAAGTGCCTATACTTATAATGGGTGCGCACTGTGCTGCGCTTGACTAATCTTGTCTGCGTTGCATGTTGCATTTCTGGTGCGGACAGAGTGTGTGATTTGTACGCCGGCATACGCGAGCATACAAATCACATATGGCAGTAAATGGGTGCGCGCAGACAAGATTAGCTGTTCATTTGAAGTAGCCGCGGTGCTGTCAGTGAAAGGTTCATGTGAGTTTTTGCAGCATGAACTCACATGAACTTTCCCACGCCCGGGTGCTGAACAGCTTTGCTACATCTCTGCTAGAGCTTCTCTAAAGGTACCGTCACACAGGGAGATATCGCCGGCGATGTTGCCGGCAACTGAGGGGCGTGGCCAGGTTGCGGCGACATCGCCGGAGAGTTGCCTCGTGTGACAGGGCGATAATCAGGGAAAAAAAAAAAAAAAAAAAAAAAAAAAAAAAAAAAATCGCCTGAGTAACATCGCCAGGTTTTCCAACAATGTTGGGAAACCTGGCGATGTTGGTCAGGCGATCATGCCTGATCGCCCTGTGTAACGTGGCAACCTGCAATGTTGTGGGTGATTCCGCCTATCTCCAACATTGCGAGTTAACGCTCGCTGGGTTGCTGGGCAACCCAGCGAGCGATAGCCGCGGCAACTAGCCGGCGACATCGCCGGTAAGTTGCTCAGACTGACATCTCCCCGGCGATGTTGTCAGGGATCCGCGCTCCCCGGCAACACCGTCGGCGATATCTCCCTGTGTGACGGTACCTTACCAGAGATGTAGCTGAGCTAAAGAAAAAAAAAAAAAACTTATCGGACTGAAATTTTTTTTAATACGGATGTAGTCTAAATAATTTATTTTTTTCAAATTAAGACATTTTTCTATGTGTTGTGTTTTTTTTTTTTTTTAAACTTTAATAGAAATTCATGGTGGATTGGGCGGTCATGTGTAATAATGGCGTGACCCCATGAATTTAGGGCTTAGGGCCAGCTGATAACACAAAGCTGGCACTAACCCCTTTATTACCCAGTGAGCCACCGCACCAGGGCTCTGGATGAGCTGGGTTCAGTGCCAGAAGATGGCTCTTCAATGAACATGCCATTTTCTGGGGTGGCTGCGGACTGCAATTTACAGCGGGAGGGGTCAAAGCTTGGGCCTCCCTGCGCTGCGGATTCCAGCCCCCAGCTGCCTACTTGTACCTGGCTGGTCTGGACATAGGAATAGAGCGAAGCCCAACATTTTTTTTTTTTTTTATTAATTCATGAAATTCATGAATTTGAAAGAAAAAAAAAGGGGGGCTTCCTTCTATTTCTGTTTCCAAGCAGGTACAAATAAGCACCTGGGGGTTGGAGGCAGCCCGTTCCTGCCTGCTGTACCTGGCTGCACACAGAAAGACGGCGAAACCCACATCCAATTTTTTTGGGAAAATTTCATTAAGAAAATACATTTAGGGACTGCATCTTTATTAACCCCTTGAGGCCATAGCGCAGCGGCATTGCAAGGGGGTAAACTTAGGTCACCTGAAGACTGTTCAGGTACCATGACCTGAGCTGTCCTCGGGTGACCTGAGTTAACCCCCCCTTACAATGCCGCAGCACTCCGGCCTCGAGAGGTTAATAAAGATGCAGCCCCTAAATGTATTTTTTTTTATGAATTTTTCCCAAAAAAATTTGACGTGGGATTCGCCGTATTTTTGTGTCTAGCCAGGTACAGCAGGCAGGAACGGGCTGCCTCCAAGCCCCCAGGTGCTTATTTGTACCTGCCTGGAAACAGAAATAGAAGGAAGCTTTTTCTTTTTCATTATTTCATGAAATAAAAAATACGTGGGGCTTCGCACTATTTCTATGTCCATCCAGGTACAGCTAAGCAGCTGGGGGCTGGAATCCGCAGCGCAGGGAGGCCCAAGCTTTCTGGGCACCCCCCGCTGCAAACTGCAGCCCGCAGCCGCCCCAAAAGATGGTGCGTTCAGAGAAGCGCCATCTCCTGGCACTGTATCCAGCTCATCCAGGGCCCTGGTGCGGTGGCTCACTGGGTAATAAAGGGGTTAGGGCCAGCTTTGTGTTATCAGCTGGCCCTAAGCCCAAAATTCATGAGGTAACGCCAATATTAGACATGACCGCCATGAATTTCTAGTAAAGTTTAAAAAAAAAATAAAAAACACAACACATAGAAAAATTTCTTTATTAGAAAAAATAACAAAACAACATTTAGACTCCATCTTTATTAAAAAAAAAAATTCTTCAGTCCGACGTAGTCCAATCAGCTTTTCTTCTTTAGCTCAGCTACATCTCTGGTACAGAAGCTCTACCAGAGATGTAGCTGAGCTGTTCAGCACACAGGCGTGGTAAAGTGCATGTGAGTTCATTCTTTAGCTCAGCTACATCTCTGGTACAGAAGCTCTACCAGAGATGTAGCTGAGCTGTTCAGCACACAGGCGTGGTAAAGTGCATGTGAGTTCATGCAGCATAAACTCACATGAACCTCTCCCTGACAGCACCACCGCGGCGGCTACTTCTAATGAACAGCTGATCTGCATCAGCTGATCATTTGAAATAACCGGCGGGAAAGCCAGCGGTGAGACTTCACCGCCAGCTCTCCTGCTCTGTACTGCGCACCCTGCTCAATGATGCCCACTCATCGCTCCCCCCACCGCCTCCCTGCCTGATACGAAGTTAGGACCGTGCCGGGGGGAGCAGCTCCAGGGAGCGAGGAGGGGGCATCAGGGATCGGGGAGTGAAGCACAAAGCAGGAAAGCCGGCGGAGAAGTCCTCTTCTTACCGCAGGTTTCCCCGCCTGTGTCTTTTGCTCCACAATCCCGATGCTGCGCTCCCTCCTCCCTGTAGTTGCTCCCCAGGCCTGGTACTAACATTAAAGCAAAGACCGCAGCCTTATAATTTCTAATGTGACGCATGGTGCCTGCAGATGCTTGCAGAGCGCCCATTGCCAGTCATGAGTGATCTGTGCGCATGCAGAGCCTGGCATGCGCACAGATCACACACTCTCGTCCGCACCGGGAACGCGACAGACAGGTCACTCATGGCGGGCAACGGGAGCGCACGGCGGTCTGCAAGCATCTGCAGACACCGTGCGGCCCATTATAAAAGATAAGGCTGCCGGCTCCTTGCAGATGTCCTCCGCAGAACGCTGCGGAGGAATCTGCAAATGTGAACCCAGCCTTACATTTACATGTAAGCAGCAGCAGGACAACAAACTCAGAGTCACACACACACAAGCAGTTCACTTACATTTACACAGGCGAGGCGACTCAGGCGAGGCACGAGGCAGGCAGCAGTAGTGCAGCAGCTCACTACTTGTCTTTGCAGCAGCACCAGGCAGGGAGGTAGTTGGGGGACTCAGACTGGCCTGGCTGGCCTCCGCAGCGCTCCGGCTCCAGTCCTCAGTCAATCCAACGGCACTGCCTGTGGGGCCACCTGGCTGCCACCACCAGGCTTCAGTCTGTCTCACCGGCAGCAGAGCAGACAGCAGAGCAGCACAATCAAATGTCAAACAGTATGGCGGCCGTCACTGTTTGCGCTCCGCTCTGGAGGGACTGGGTGGGTTAACACAAGGTTCACTGCCTGCGTGCTGACGTAGCACGCAGGCTACACACCGCTCTGAACCCTCCCTCCTCCTTGGCGCAGGCGCCCTCTCCACTCCCTGCATCCCGCAGGCCAGCCGGGTGCCATGACAACGCACCCGCTGCTGCCGGAAGCCCGGACCGGCACTGCGGTGGCGCAGCCCAGTGCAGAGCTGAGAGCTCTTCTTAGAGGTGAGTGCGGCTGCGGCTGCGGGTGGCCGCGCCGAGCCGACAGACGGCCGCCCGCTAGCACTGACAACACAGTCAGTGGCTTAATCGCGACCGGCGTCCCGCCGGTTGCCTGGACAACGCAGCCCTTGCTGCGATATGAAGCCCGGGCGGTCCCACTGCGGCCGCACCGCTCTGACAGCCGCTCAGTTCATCTGATCCTTTCACTATTCAGGGCGGCTGCCGGCAGTACCGGGCGCCCCTTAACTGTCATATACCGGCGGCCCAGAGGGCAGTTGCCCCCAGGAACCTGGGTCAGTCTGCCCCTGTCGCTGTACTCAGGAGAAATTGCCCAAAAAATTTTATGATCCATTTTATCCTGTTGCCCATGTGAAAATGAAAGAATTGAGGCTAAAAGAAAATGTTTGTGAAAAAAAGTACTTTTTCATTTTTATGGATCAATTTGTGAAGGCCCAGGAGGTTCAAAGTGCTCACTATGCATCTAGATAAGTTCCTTGGGGGTCTAGTTTCTAAAATGGGTTCACCTATGGGGGAGCTCCAATGTTTAGGCACACAGGGGCTCTCCATGCGCTACATGGTGTCCGCTAAGAATTGGAGCTAATTTTCCATTCAAATTGTTAATGGACACCATGTCGTGTATGGAGGGACCCTGTGTGCCTAAACATTGGAGCTCCCCCACAACTGGCCCCCTTTTGGAAAGTAGACCCCCAAGGAATGTATCTAGATGCATAGTGAGCACTTTGAACCCCCAGGTGCTTCACAAATTGATCCGTAAAAATGAAAAAGTACCTTCTTTTTTCCACAAAACTTTTCTTTTTTACTTTTACAGATCAATTTGTGAAGCACCTGAGGATTCAAAGTGCTCACTATGCATCTAGATATGTTTCTTGGGAGGTCTAGTTTCCAAAACAGGGTCACTTGTGGGGAGCTCCAATGTTTAGGCACACAGGGGCTCTCCATACGCAACATGGTGCCCGCTAACAATTGGAGCTAATTTTCTACTCAAATTGTTAGTAGACACCATGTTGCGTATGGAGAGCCCCTATGTGCCACCAGTATAAGGGCAACTGGAAGAGTCGGGGTACAGCACCAGAAAATGGCGCCTCTAATGAATGCGCTATTTTCTGGGGTGGCAGCGGGTTGCAATTCACAGCGTGGGGGACCCACAATGTTTGGGTCTCTCCACACTGAGGATTCCAGCCCCCCCCAGCTGCCATCACTGACACCAGAGATTACAACAAGGGATCAAGTGTCCACTTGTTGTAGTCTCTGGGGTAACAGTGATGGTGCACTGTATGGCAATGATTTGCCATATAGTGCACTACCACTATGACCCCAGAAACTGCAACAAGAGGATATTTGATCCCTTGCTGTAGTCTCTGTTGTCATAGTGATGGTGCACTGTATGGCAAATCATTGTCATACAGTGCACCATCACTGTGAAAAATCCAAGTCACATGATTTCTGAGGCTTTGGTCATTGCCAATCACCGCCGGGGAGAGGTAAGTGATCCTGCACTCCCTCTTCCCGGACATTACGATCACAGCATTTAGTGGGTGACAGAGCCCCGTAAGCTTGATGGCGGTGCAGGTACTGCCGCCTGCTTCCGTCCGCTGCTTCTCTGCAGCCCCATGTCCCTGCATGGACATCGGGCTGCAGAGAAGCGATCTGATACCCGGGCACAGCGATCTGCTGTGCCCAGCTGTCAGATCGTTTCTCTGCAGCCGATCTGCATGCAGGGAGATCTAGCTGGAGAGAAGGATCTGACAATGGACATTGAGGATCGCTGACCCCGCTGTCAGATTCTTCTCTGAAGCCCGATCTCCTTGCAAAGAGATCGGCTGCAGAGAAGCGGGCGGAGGCAGGTGGCGGGTGGGCACAATACCCTGCCACCATTATGTTTCGGATGATGGGGAGTATCATCAGATCACTCGCCATCAGCGTCGAGGGGGCAATCCCTGCCCCCTCCAGTGCCTATGGAAGGGGCTTTGACAGCCCCTTCCTTAGGTGGAGACAGAATTACAATAATTGTTCAAACAGCCTATCACCGTCGATCCTGGTGGCGGGGTGGGAATCCACCTTCCCTGACCTCAAGCGCCGATGCTCTGTGATAAGAATCACAGAGCATCGGGGCCCGATGGTGGTTACTGTGGCAACGGTGCCGTGGTAAACGCAATGACGTTGTACAACGTCAAAGGTCGGGAAAGGGTTAATCATTATTATGATATGAAACATAATTCAAAATAATAATATTCAGCACATACTGCATTGAACTACCGTACGCAATTTATTAGATATTTTAGAAGTTGGTCCATTTTATACCAACTCCACCAAAACAAACACCGACCCTGACTCCATAGCCCTGATTCTGACAGTGAGCATCTTGCACACAGTTACAATTTGGCAGACTATAGGAAGATAGACTGATTGTAGAAATCCATGACTGCCCCAGAAAATCCCTATGAAACTCACCACATCTGATGCAACATCTTCAGTTTTACATAAGGAAGTTTTTCTTACTTTCCTCCTTCTGCAGGAACTAATTGCCATTTTTAAAATGCAGTTTAGAATATTTTTTTTTTCATTTAAATTTAGTTAGTATCAATATATTCAGTGTTGAGTAACCAGATGAAACTCATGGATACATAGGGAGGAGTGTACAAACCCTACACAAATATTGTTGGTGCTAGTCTAACCCCAAATCAGCAAGGCAGTATTAGCAGCTGCTTTTTATACTAGGCCAAATAGTGGGGGTGTAGTGAAAGCTCAGGAACATAATCATTTACCTATGTGGGAGCTGAATGACTTCAAGTTATAACTGAATGATCTTTCAAATGCAGGTTGAAAGTGAGATTCTATAGTAACATTGATTTTACTTGCTTATATATCGTCATCATATTCCTAAATGCTTTATACTGTCCCCATTGGGGCTCACAATCTATATTCCCTATTAGTATGTCTTTGGAGTGTGGGAGGAAACAGGAGTGCCTGAGGAAACCCACATAAACACGGGATAACATATAAACTCCTTGTAGAAGCTTGTCCTTGGTGGGATTTGAACCCAGGACCACAGTGCTGCAAGGCTGCAGTGCTAACCCCTGAGCCAGCATGTTATCAGAAATCTTTCTTTTTTGTTTTTTTTTTCTCTTTTTTAAGAAATGCTAAATTTGTGATAAAAGTTTTTTTTTAAAAGCTCTTAATCTGGCCATCAATAGAAAAACTGTCAAAAAAAAAAATCTATCTGATCTGAAGCCTATCTTCCCCTGTGCTATGGTCACAAAGAAGAAGCAAAGAAGGATCATACAGAGGGTATAGAAGTTTAAAATCCAATTTTCCTCATGGGATAAAAAAAAAGAAAAGGGAGCAGAGTCTGGCAGCAGTTTCTACATACCTCCTAAAATAAAAAGGTTTGTATAGCTAATACAGGGGAGTTTATGTGGTAGTTGAGGGATAGTACAGTGTAAGGAGCGGAATAGTTTGCATGGATGTACAGAATACTTAGACATCACTGCAGGCATGCTGTGCAGAAGCATAAAGCACCGACAGCAGCAGAGATGAGGAAACTCTCCATGGTGCTGAACCATCACTTCATTATACTTCTAGGGAACAGGATTATCAAGGTTGCAGCCATACACAGGTTTGTGTACAGTTTTACCTTGTGGCCTATTAACATAAAATGCAAGCTACACATTAGGTCTGCCACAGTAGCAGAGCTGCAACAAATTTAGCGCTGCTCTGGATTTTCTAGTTAAAAAAGGAGGGAATCCATAGGATGTCCAACCTCTAGTCACTCTATAGACATAAAGAGGGAATCCATAGAGTAACTAGAGGTTGGACATCCTATGGATTCCCTCTTTATGTCCGTAGAGTAACTAGAGGTTGGACATCCTATGGACATAAAGACGTTGGAATCTGTAGGATGTCCAACCTCTAGTCACTCTATGGACACAAAGAGGGAATCTGTAGGATGTCCAACCTCTAGTCACTCTATGGACATAAAGAGTGGATATACTGAAGGAATCGTGATTCCAACCTCCTAGTCACTCTATGGACATAAAGAAGGAATCTGTAGGATGTCCAACCTCTAGTCACTCTATGGACATAAAGAGGGAATCTGTAGGATGTCCAACCTCCCAGTCACTCTATGGACATAAAGAGGGAATCTGTAGGATGTCCAACCTCCTAGTCACTCTATGGACATAAAGAAGGAATCTGTAGGATGTCCAACCTCCTAGTCACTCTATGGACATAAAGAGGGAATCTGTAGGATGTCCAACCTCCTAGTCACTCTATGGACATAAAGAGGGAATCTGTAGGATGTCCAACCTCCTAGTCACTCTATGGACACAAAGAGGGAATCTGTAGGATGTCCAAACCATCATGTGAAAGAAGCAGTAACTTGTGATCCTTACTGGCACATTATCTTAACACAATGTCGCAGTGGCCAATTGCAGGATGGCTGCTAATTGCCTGCCAGTGCCCAGTACAGTGGGGGAGAACATGTGTTCCTAAATGCAGGCACTTTAGTGTCTATAAGTCATTTGTGTGCCAAGCTGGAGATCACTTTAAGGTCACTCCTCAGCCCTAATTGCGATCTTAAAGTTTAAGCAGATGATATGAGGGGGATAATTGTAAGGTGATGATTAATGCTACATTTTGGATGCTCATTTCAGCAGGATTAGAGCCTAGGCTCAGCACTACGCCCCTTCTAGAGATCTTCCCTGGAAGTCCTGCTGACATGGTGTGATAGAGCAGCTTCTTCTATCCTGCCAATCGTGGTGGGACAAGCTGCCTGGATGAGGATGTGCAGCTCACTGTGACCTTGTGAAGTCCTTGGCTCCTGGCTCCCATCTAGCCTTCTCCATAGGTGATTAGCCTGTGTGTTGGCAGTGTTGGATGCTGTGGTCCGCCCCCTGCTCATCCTGGGTGTGTGCTGGATGGAGGGCGGAGGCTGAGGACAGCGCAGTCAGTATCGGGCAGGTGCAGCTACACCGGGCTCCATCCAGCGGCTGCTCCACCTCACTCCCCAACTCCCCTGCTCCTTTATTCCTTTACAGCACCGACCTCCCCACCTTGCTTTCTCTCTCCCCCTCCCCATTTTCCGGGACCTGGAGCATGCAGCAGATACCTCTAATTAAAAGCTGCCAGTAATAAGGGCAGAATCCCACTCCCAGCAGCCGCACACGTAGTGCCGCCTCTCTTTGTCTGTAGTTATCAGCAGTGAGGAGGACACAGCTGCGCTCTTTTTCATGACTTTATTTTCTACCGTCCTTTTTGTATGGTCTGATGTAAAGTAGCATCATCACTGCAGCCAGTAACACTAAGGAAGCCCAGAAGAGAGCTGCTACACCATCCATCCATAGGGAGACAGCATCCTCACAGGCTGACAGCGAAAGGTAAGTGATGAATGGCAGGCGACCAGCCGGAGAAGTGCACAGATTGCTTGCATGTGATCCAGATAGCAATGGCTTCTGTGCAGCTTCTAGGGCACAGTATTAGTAGTGGACTACACTCGGCGATCGGCTACTTTGTTCTGATTAGATGTACAATAATTGTATTTACCTCTCATATTAGGGAGCTTCATGCCTCAGCCTATAGATCCAGGCAGTACAAGACTCCCCATCACTGGCCATCTGTACTGTAATGTCAGGCAGCAGGAAATCTACACATCAGCACACTGTACATGAGTCCTACATTAATGCTACACATAGCACACTATACACAAGTCCTACAGTAATCCTACACATCAGCACACTATACACAAGTCCTACAGTAATCCTACACATCAGCACACTATACACAAGTCCTACAGTAATCCTACACATCAGCACACTATACACAAGTCCTACAGTAATCCTACACATCAGCACACTATACACAAGTCCTACAGTAATCCTACACATCAGCACACTTATACACAAGTCCTACAGTAATCCTACACATCAGCACACTATATACACAAGTCCTACAGTAATCCTACACATCAGCACACTTATACAAAGTCCTACAGTAATCCTACACATCAGCACACTATATACACAAGTCCTACAGTAATCCTACACATCAGCACACTATACACAAGTCCTACAGTAATCCTACACATCAGCACACTAATACACAAGTCCTACAGTAATTCTACACATCAGCACACTATATCACAAGTCCTACAGTAATCCTACACATCAGCACACTATACACAAGTCCTACAGGAATCCTACACATCAGCACACTATACACAAGTCCTACAGAATCCTACACAAGTCCTACATATCTACACAAGTCCTACAGTAATCCTACACATCAGCATACTATACATGAGTCCTACATTAATGCTACACATCAGCACACTATACACAAGTCCTACAGTAATCCTACACAACAGTGCACTATACATAAATCCTACAGTAACCCTACACAACAGTGTACTATACACACCCACACTATATGCAAACTCTACAGTAATTCTACACAACAATACACTATACACAAGTCCTACAGTAATCCTACACATCGGCATACTATACACAAGTCCTACAGTAATCCTACACAACAGTGCACTATACATAAATCCTACAGTAACCCTACACAACAGTGTACTATACACATCCACACTATACAGCAAGTCCTACAGTAATCCTACACATCGGCACACTATACACAAGTCCTACAGTAATCCTACACATCCACACTAACAAGTCTACAGTATCCTACACATCAGCACACTATACACAATCCTACAGTAATCCTACACATCAGCCACACTAACACAAGCCTACAGTAATCCTACACATCAGCACACTAGACGCAAGTCCTACAGTAATCCTACACATCAGCACACTAGACACAAGTCCTACAGTAACCCTACACATCAGCACACTGACCAAGTCCCTACAGTAATCCCTACACATCAGCACACTAGACAAGTCCTACAGTAATCCTACACATCAGCACCGTATACACAACCCTACAGTAACCCTACACATCAGCATACTATACACAAATCCTACACATCGGCCATGTACACAAGTCCTCAGTAAGAGGATCCCGATCACAAGGTCACAAGCTGACTTTCCACACTTTCTTCCTCTACTCCAATATCAGAATGTAGGTACCCAGGAAGGAAATAATTGTGATCACATCTACAGTTTTTATATTGCAAGGGTCATATTTTATAAAATTGGGCGGCCATTCATTTATGCTGGGGGGGATACGGCGACATTGTCACTGCTGACCGGTCAAATGGACTTTCCAATCAGACCCAAATAAGTCGTGCAGGACCAGACTTCACATGAGCTGATATATATATATATATATATATATTAATATATTATAGAGCGCCTGGTGGAAGGGTGAGTGGGTTTAAAAAAATATATATTATAACATATTGACCATAATATGTCACATGAGAGTATTGTAATATATATAATATATTTACACACACTTGATACCATCATAGAGTTAATATTTTTTTCTGAGCAAAGTGCAACCAAGATAGAGATACGTATATATGCACACACTATATGTCTAGAGCCACTATTTTTTGGGGGCTACATCACAACTTCAACTAAATGCTATCTATCTATACATTATATATCTTTATAGATATCTATATATGACACAACCTTTTGTTTTAGCACCTGATCTATAGTGTATAGGGATGTGGCTAGTGTCAGGCAGGTGGCCCAGGTCTTCCTCCAGTCACCTCAGGCTGCCCCATACACCTGGTAGCAGGACACAGTCATTCTTCTAGCCCTGGCTATCAGTCATAGCCCCATCCCATGTGTCTTCCACCTGTGGCCAGTGCAGCAGGTGTGTGTGGAGCGCCTCAGCCCTATCAGCTCCACCTGTGCTCTCACACGTCCTCCCGCTACTCTTCCAGGGTTAACGTTCCAGTCGCCCCGCCTCTGTGACGTCACGCGGGAGGCTATATCTTGCCCTCGCGGGCGGCGACCGCTCGCTAACAGTGTTGTAGCCGCGCGGGTTGAGGCTGTGCTCGGTGCTCCGGGGGTTTGTCCGGCGCCGGTTACTGGCGACCTGGGCTGCGGTGGAGGAGAGTGGTGGTGGCTGGTCTGGAACGCGCTTCCAACACGCCCCGGATGCTGAGCCGGCACGGACAGCTGAGACACGTGAGTGCAAGAAAAAGGCGGGAATTGTGCTGCACCGCGGACTGATATAGAACTGCAGAGCCTCACGGCGTTCTTAGCTGAGCTGGGGAGGGGAACGCAGGTTAGAGGTTGCCTCACCCACTCCCTGCCATCTTGGAGCTGTGGCATGGCACGCTGCCTCACCAGTCTCCAGAGCTCAGAAAGACTTGCTTTGGTGGAGAGTGGCCCAAAGTAATGGGTGCTGCCATTTGCCAACGGCAGTCATTGGGTCTGAGGCATGGTGAGGAAATGTGCAGAGCAGGGAGGGTGCCTAAGGGTTAATGGTTCTCAAATCTGCAGTCCTGCCATGTTACTGTAGCCAATGTGGCACCTAATTGATGCATTGTGTGGTACCTCAGTCTATGGAGCTATGCCCCATGCAAGTCTTTATGGGTTGTACATGTTTTGCCAGTACACATGCTGTGGTTAGTGTTTTTTTTCCCCCATATTTTGCACTTCCTCATTGATTAGCTTTCACATTGCAAAAACGTGGCAAAGAATGGACTCTTTCTGCAAAAAGCATACAAGCTTCAATGTAATGCAAGAAATAAAACCAATGTGTGCATGACTTCCTGAATCACATAGGTTCTGCTGGGAATGAAAAACACAGGTTAAATGACCATAGAGATAAACAGAAAACCTAAGTAAAGCCCCTTTCACACTGGCTTTTTTTTTTCGCGGCCTCAACTGGCAAAACCGCACTTGCCGCACCAGACTGCAAGCCCCATAGACAATACATGGGGCTTGCTGGATTGGTGCTGAAAATTAAACGGAAGAAGCTGTAACTCTGCCGCATTTTTCAAAAACCGCCAGTGTGAAAGAAGCCTAAAAAAAAGCACCAAAACTGCAGGAATAACCACCCAGATTGAATATAGCCCTAAATGGCTCCAAGACAATTAAAACGTTTAAAGGTTTTCTGAATCGGTTTTGACTAGACTAGAACTGAAAAAAGCAAAGTAGCACTTAGGGATTTAGGCTCTGTTCACACTGCGTTTTTAGTCTGTTTTTGCTGCATCAGTTTTTGTAGCCAAAACCAGGAGTGGAACAATCGGAGGAAAAGTATAATAGAAAAACGTCACCACTTCTGTATTTATCACCCACTCTGGGTTTGCGTTTAAAAAAAAAAAACTGATTATCAATAATAGACCAAAAACGCACAGTGTGAATGGAGCCTTAGGCTGCTTAACATCACCGCCTCTGATTGGAGTATTTCAGTCTGTTAGGCTACTTTCACATAACGATTTTTAGGGAGCCGATGCTGTCCGATATAAATCGGACAGCATCGGCTCCCTTCTGATGCCTGGAATCGGATGCCAAATAGGCATCCGATTCCGGCATTAAATCGTAGCCTCCGGGCTGAAAAAAAAAAAGTTTATGCTCACCTCCCCCCGAGCCCCCGCTCTCCCCTGGAGGCTCCCGGTGGCTCCCGCAGGTCGGTCAGCAGAAGGTCTCTTTCTGCTGTTCAGGACCTGCGGTGATGTCAGTCACGTGACCGCGGGTTCCTCCATGGTAACCCGCGGTCACATGACTGTGACATCACCGCAGGTCCTGAACAGCAGAAAGAGACCTTCTGCTGACTCCGGGAGCCTCCAGGAGAGACGGCGGGGGCTCGGGGGGAGGTGAGCATAAACTTTTTTTTTTTTTTTAACCCTTGTGCTCCCAGTTAGGAGCAGTTTTTACAATCGGGTCCGAGGAGACATCAGATGTTTCCTCGGACCCTTCTCCATAGGGCCCCATGTTATAGGGATCGGGTCAGATCGGATGTGCACTAAATGCCATCCGATTTCGTCCGATCCGATTCTGTCAGATTTTATTTTCGGTGCAAAAATCGGAGCGATTTTTGCACCGAAAATAAAATCTGACAGAATCAGATCGGACGAAATCGGATGGCATTTAGTGCACATCCGATTCGGTCCAATGTCCATAGGGCTGCATGGGGCCAAATTCGGATCCGATGCTGTCCGATTTTGATCGGACAGCATCGTATCTGAAAAATCTGTAGTGTGAAACCAGCTTTAGGCAATGTTCACATTGATGTTCAGATTCTTTTTTGGCTGATTTTTCTGCAGACTTGCTCTTGGCAATAAATGTATGCTTACAAAAAGCACATTTTGCTGCATTTTCAATGCAGATTGTCATTTGTCTGCAGCACATGTTAACTAAATTTAGGTTACTTCACCAAAAAATGTCGCACTTTCCTTTTTCCACTCAATGCCTCCTATGGTGATAAAGCTGAAAGAAATTACATGCAGCAGTTTGCTTTTGTCAGGAAAGAAGGTGCACGAGATTCAGAAATTTTATAGCAATGATGATGCTGTAAAAATCACCTTGTACTTTGCACAAAAAAACAGGAGCTGGAAAAGTGCAGTTTGTGAATGTATCTCAAGTGTGTTCCATTTTAGCAACATGTACTGTAGATGGAATAAGTAATCCATTGCATCAGGTGTGCAAAAGGGCCCCATTGATGCGTCTGTGTGTGTTCTGGTGTTTAAAACAAAAACAAAACTATTTACGTAGCTGATGCATGAGATCACTTAGGGTAACCGTCACACTAGGACATATCGCCGGGGGCACACTTTTTTGGCACCCCGCCAGCGTCTCCGTCGCGTGTTTACACACGGCGATACCTCCGGTGACGCTTCAGCGATGTTACAGGCGACATCGCCGCTGGGTGTCTACAAACTCCAGCGGCGATGCTGTAACATGGCAGCCTGTCCCATCGCCTGTAACATCGCCGATTGGCATGTTACATGGGGCGATGTGTACACATCGCCCCACAGTGGACGCCTGGTTTCAGAGCAGTGCACTGAAACCAGGTGACCACTCAGAGGCGATATTTCGCCTCATTACCGCCACGTTACACTAGGCGACGCAGTGGCGATAGCCACGCCCCTGCATCGCCTATGTAATCGGCAGCGATATGTCTTGGTGTGCCGGTACCCTAACTCCTGTTTTGTTTTTAGCCGATATAATGTGGATGGACCTGAGAACGGCACTTTGTTCCCTGACTGCCAGGTAACCCATTAGTCCCCCTCACTAATGCTCCAAATGTAGGGGTACAGTCTGTCTACGGCCAGGATGAGTTCTGCTACATCAGTCATACAATACATTTCTGTGCAGAAATACAACTTGGATCTATATTGAGTCCACCTCCTATTTTCCTTTTTTTAATCCCGCCCCCGCCATCTGTGAAGTCTTTGTGGTCTGCAGTTTACTGCATTTTTCACTTCATAAGACGATAAAAATTTGGAGGAAAAGAAGAAAAAAATAATTTCATTTTAAATGGGGTCCATCTTATAATGCCAGTGGCTGTCAGTATATATCTATCAGTATATAATCAGTATACATGTCCCCCATTCTGGTACATGGCTCTCCACCCACCCCTTATCGTGCTACATGCCTCACATCCTGGTAGAGGGCTCCCCCATCCTGGTACATGACCGTCCCATCCTAGTACAGGACCCCACATCCTGAACCCACGATACCTTACTGAAGGGGGATCATTGCAGAGCAGAGGTGCTGCGGGCTAGTGAACCCTGAAAACCTTGCCTCAGACACATACGCTTCACCACCGCAACCCCCCCATTGGTAATATTTTTTTTTCCAAGTTTCGAATTGTAAGATACATCCTCCGTTTTCCCCCCAATTTGGGGTAAATAAGTGTCTTGTAATACACAAAACACGGTATATTAAATTCTAAGGCTACTTTCATATTGCTTTTTTTTATTATTTTTTTTCCTGTCCATGGGGATGTTACTTTTTGCAGGACCCCACTGGACAGGAAAAGGATCGCATCGGAGGGGACTTTCGGATATCATTTGAGTCCGGGTCATGAACTTAAGTAAAAGCAAGTGTTAACAATAAAAAAGATATATTGTCACCTCTCCAGCGAGTCCCCCGATGTGCTCATCTATCTCCTTAGGGTAGAAAAACCTGGGGAGGTGGGGCTACCCAATCAGATGGTCACATGACGGCAGTTATCGCAGTAACCGGTCATGTGACCGATCAGCTGATCGGTTAGCCCTGCCAAGCTAGGTCCTCAAGCTGTGGAAGATAGATGCCGACATCGGGGGGCATGCCGGAGAGGTGAGCATAATTATGCTTTATTTTTAACACTTGCTTTTACTTAATTTCACTTCCGCAATGTATGTATATACATTGCAGAAGTTAAATTAGACAGTAAAGAGGCGTTTTAGTGTACTAAGCATGCTCAGTACACTAAAATCAGGTCAGAGAAACTATCAGGTGTTTTCTCGGACCCGCACTCCATAGGCCCCCATGTTAATGGCTGTGGATCGGGTTGGATCCGATTTGGTCCGCTATGCCCAAAATTGGAGCAGTCTCCGATTTTGGTACAGCAAAGAATCGGACACAATTGGATCCTACACAAATCGGATGGCGGCAAGGCCAAATCAGATCAGTTGCCTATAGGGATACATGGGGGCCAAACTGGATCCGTGGCTGTCTGTTTTACAGTGGACAGCCACATCCCACCAAGTCGCAATGTGAAAGCAGCCTAAATGCTTGCTTCTAGACTTCATTTCTTAATAGGCAGAGCTGTAGCTGACACTGAATGGATAATTATTGCCCCCATGACCCCAGATCCCCTCCCTTGTCACTTTTTCTTGCTTTTGCTAAATGTATGTTGGTCCTGCCAATAAAGCCTATTTGAATTTGTATCTGTCTCACAACTCCCTCCCTCCATGGTGTTCTCCATCTACAAATCGCTATTCTGAGTCTTTTAAACAGTGTCAAGATGAAAAACTTGCTGCTCAGTTTCTCCTTTTTAAAGAAGCACCTCTATTAAAGAGGTTGTCTCATCTAAAATGACAAGTCTCTAGTCACGCTTTGTGACAGCAGACTTGCACACACTGAGGATTTGCTAGTGTCAGAGCCCAAAATACCAGTCACGTGGCTGTGAGTATGCGATATGCATAGTCCCTGCCAGAAACTGACTAGCGGGGCATGACCTCGCTCATTGTAAGTGTTGTGCGAGACCACACCCATGTAGTAGGAATGTTTGAGAACATGCATATAGCATACTCACAGCCATGTAACTCCCGTTCCTGGCTCTGAACTCTGTTAATCCTCATATATAGCAAAAAAGGAACATGCCATGTCGTAAGTTAAAAAAACCAAAACACCATAAGCAGTTCTATGGTCTGTGACGAAATGCAGAATGCAGTAGGCCTAAAGGGCCCGTCACACACAACGATATCGGTAACGATATCGTTGCAACGTCACTGGTTTGGTTTCGTTGCGGCGATGTCTAAACGACATCGTTGCGTGTGACACCTATCAACGATGAGTCGTTTATCACAGATCTATGAACCGGTTCATAATTCTATCGTTGGTCGCACGCTGAAGGCGCAGCATCGCTGTGTGTGACAGTGGGAGACCAACGATCAGCGAGCTCGCTGCGCGGCGCTTAGTTACCTGATGTTTACCTTGGATACCAGCATGCTCACTGGTTCAGATCGCTGGTGAGTCTGCCTGTGTCACAGCTCACCAGTGATCAGCCTTCAATGGCCAGCAATCCCGATTGTTGGTGGGATCGTTGGGACATGGAAGCGTGTAACGGGGCCTTTAGTTATATAGGAAATATATTGCAGGGTGCAGCTGGGCTATATAGGGAGTCTATTCTTGTTGAGGTACATTTATATAGTGCCTAACAGGTCACCTAATGTAATATTAAGGGTGCAAGTACCGTAGTAGGCTTGGCACACATTGCATGTTGTGTGTGAATGGCACCCTATGGAACCTAATTCTGTGTTCATAAAAAACAGTAATTACCGTATATACTCGTGTATAAGCCAACCCGTGTATAAGCCGACCCCCCTACTTTTGCCCCCAAAAACTGGGAAAACTTATTGACTCGCGTATAAGCCAAGGGTGGACTCCAGCACAGGTATACAACCCCCAGCAGTGAGGTATACAGCAGCCTCCCCAGTGGTAGTATACAGCAGCAGCCCCAGTGGTATATACAGCAGCAGCCCCAGTGGTAGTACAGCAGCAGCCCCAGTGGTATATGCAGCCCAGTGGTATATGCAGCCCCAGTGGTATATGCAGCCCCAGAGGGTATATGCAGCCCCAGAGGGTATATGCAGCCCCAGAGGGTATATGCAGCCCCAGAGGGTATATGCAGCCCCAGAGGGTATATGCAGCCCCAGAGGGTATATGCAGCCCCAGAGGGTATATGCAGCCCCAGAGGGTATATGCAGCCCCAGAGGGTATATGCAGCCCCAGAGGGTATATGCAGCCCCAGGGGGTATATGCAGCCCCAGGGGGTATATGCAGCCCCAGGGGGTATATGCAGCCCCAGGGGGTATATGCAGCCCCAGGGGGTATATGCAGCCCCAGGGGGTATATGCAGCCCCAGGGGGTATATGCAGCCCTCCCCCATCTATATACAGGCCCCCCCCCCCCCCGCTGCAATCCTGTAAAGGAAGAGATTAGTATACTTATCCCTCCGCTGCCGCTGTCCCGCCGCCGCTCCTCCATCTTCATCCAGCGTCTTCCGTCTTCTTTCAGCTTCCTCCTCTGTCGCGCCGGCAATGACGTCATTGCCTGCGACCATCGGAGGAACCCGGAAGAAGACGGAAGACGCTGGATGAAGATGGAGGAGCTGCGGCGGGACAGCGGCAGCGGGACAGTGGAGGGATAAGTATACTAATCTCTTCCTTTACAGGATTGCGGCGGGGGGGCCTGTATATAGATCGGGGCACTGTATACTGTATACATTGTATACAGTATACAGTGACTCGCGTATAAGCCGAGGGGGTAACTTTTCAGCCCAATTTTTGGGCTGAAAAACTCGGCTTATACGCGAGTATATACGGTACTCCCTCCAAGAGGAGGTTGAGAGTGATTGGAATGTTGGTATTTTGTACTTGTTTTGCCTTTTCCTATATAACGAAGGCCTACTGCATCCTGCTGATTGCATTTGGTCACAGACCATCTGACTGCTGATGGTGCCTCAGTAAATCCTCACAGCACAACGTGTGAGGAATCATAAGACTGTTAAATGGAAAACAAGCAGATGGGAAGGTGTATGTAAATAATGAACCCCACCATTAAGGCTACTTTCACATTACGATTTATGAGAGAGCCGATGCTGTCCAAATAGGTATCCGATTCCAGCATTAAATCGTAGCCTCCAAGCTTAAAAAAAAAAAAAAAAAAAAAAGTTTATGCTCACCTCGCCCCGAACCCCTGCCGTCTCCCGCCGTCTTCCTGCAGGCTCCCGGTGGCTCCCGCAGGCTCCCGGTGTCTGCAGAGGTCTTCATGTGTACAGGACCTGCGGTGATATCAGTCACGTGACAGCAGGTTACACCATGGTAACCTGCTGTCACGTGACTGTGACATCACCGCAGGACAGGTCCTGTACACATGAAGACCTCTGCAGACACCGGGAGCCTGCCGGGGCTCGGGGCTCAGTGAGCATAAATTATTTTTTTTTTTTTTTTTTTTTTTTTTTTTTTTTTACCCCTGCGCTCCCAGTTTGGAGCATTTTCACTGTACTGAGCATGCTCAGTACAGTAAAATCGAGTCCGAGGAGACATCAGATGTTTCCTCGGACCCTGTTCCATAGGGCCCCATGATAAATTGATCGGATCGGATGTGCACTAAATGCCATCTGATTTGATCCGATCCGATTTTGTCCGATTTTATTTTCGCTGCAAAAATCGGAGCATGCTCCGATTTTTGCACCGATAGAAAAATCGGACATGATCGGACCAAATCGGATGCCATTTAGTGCACATCCGATTCGGTCCGATGCCCATAGGGCTGCATGGGGCCCAAAATCGGTCCGATGCTGTCCGATTTTTATCGGACCGCATCGGATTTTAAAAATCCGTAGTGTGAAACCAGCCTAACAAGCGGCATGTACAGGGTGGGCCATTTATATGGATGCAGCTAAAATGGGAATGGTTGGTGATATCAACTTCCGGTTTGTGGCACATTAGTATATGGGAGGGAGAAAACTTTTCCAGATGGGTGGTGACCATGGTGGCTACTTTGTAGTTGCCCATTTTGGATCTAATTTTATTTTTTTCAATGGGAAGAGGGTCATGTGACACATTAAACCTATTGAGAATTTCATAAGTAAAAGAATGGTGTTTGGTTTTAACGTAACTTTATTCTTTCATGAGTTATTTACAAGTTTGACCACTTATATAAAGTGTTCAAAATGCTGCCCATTGTCTTAAATTGTCAATGCAACTTTCATCTCCCACTCTTGACACACTGATAGCAACACCACAGAAGAAATGCTAGCACAGGCTTTCAGTATCTGTTGTTTCAGATGCTGCACATCTTCACAGCATAGACAATTGCCTTCAGATGAGAGATGAGGCAAACATTTTTGTGAATGGTAAAGTTAAACAAAACCACCGCTATTGGTCGCATTGTTCCTAGTCTAGCTGCTAATATCAGGGACTTAGGGAAGAGTTCAAGTCCCTCAAATCTGCAGAGAAGAAACGCCAGAGACATTGCTTCTCCCCAGATCAGAAAGGTTCCCCAGCTAAGACC
Source organism: Allobates femoralis (assembly GCA_033576535.1). Lineage (NCBI taxonomy): Eukaryota > Metazoa > Chordata > Amphibia > Anura > Aromobatidae > Allobates > Allobates femoralis. Next base: position 501,856,305 of record JARQOC010000003.1, read on the forward strand.
CTCAGACTCTCATGACTTATTTCTACTTCCTACTCTGACTCTTCCTCTTCTGACAGCGGCTTAGAAAGCAGACCCTGTTTCCCCAATGATGAGATCAACCACCTTATAAAATCAGTCAGGTCCACTATGAGATGTGGGGAGTCGAAGGACCGAGTCAGTAGAAGACCTCATGTTTGTGGGCCTCTCCCTGAAAAAGAAGCGAACCTTTCCACTGAATGACAAGCTTTGAGCATTAATTAGGGAACTGTGGAAGAAACCAGAAAGAAAGGGATCCTTCAGCTATTCCATCAAGAAGAGATATCCTTTGATCCAGAGGCCTCTACTTGTTGGGACTCTTGTCCTAAAATGGATGTGGCAATGGCAAAATCTACCAAGTGGGCCTCAGCTGTAAAGCTTCTGTTTCCAGACTCACATGGTAGTACTAGACCTCAAGGACTCTTACCATGTCCTGATCCATCCATATGGGAAAGGTGGTCAGGCACTTCCAGTTCCAGGTCCTTCCATTTGGGCTGTCAAGTGCCCAGAATCTTCACAGATTGTGGCAGAAGTGATGGATCACCTACATCACCAGGGGGTGCTCATAGTTCCGTATTAAGACAACTTCTTAATAGCAGGAAGATCACCCCAAGACACTAACATTGAGCTGGAGAAAGTCAGGACCGTATTGATAGTCTAGGATGGTTGATCAATACGGAGAAATCGAGATTAATACCCTTGACACATCAGACCTTTCTAGGGCTCATGTTAGATTCTCGTTCTCAACGTTGTCTCCTTCCTCCAGAGAAACAGCAGAGGATTATCTCACTAGTGACACAGACTATACAAAACCCTCAGATGACTGAGGACAGCCATGTCCCTTTTAGGCACCCTGACCTCTTGCATACTGGCAGTCCCCTGGGCTCAGCTGAACGCAATACTCCTTCCATGGGAAGTCTTCCAGGAACAGGTTTACTTAGACTGTTTAGAGGGGATACTGTTTATCAGTGTTTCTTCAGAGACTATAGAATCACTAAGATGGTGGCTTCAGAGGGATCAACTAGCAAGGGGCATTCCATGGACTCTTCCAATGTCACACATTATTATGACGGACTCCAGCTCACTGGGGTGTGGGGTGCTCACCTCCAGGAACACGTCTTGCAGAGGAGTGGGATCCAGATCAGTCTCAAACGTCCTCTAACGTCTGAGAACTTTGGGCGATAAAGAAAGCCATAGAGGGGTTTCTCCCCCTCCTGATGGGCAACATATTTGAATACTCTCCGACAACAGTCTCTCGATTGCTTACGTAAATCACCAGGGGGGCACGAGATCTCCCTCCCTAATGTCACTCACCTGGGACATCTTTCAGATAGCTCAGACTCCTCACTTATCTTTCTGCCCTGCACATCAGGGTGGATCTGAATTACAGGGCAGACGTCCTGAAGTCATACTCAGTTAAGACGGGGAATGGAGGTTAGACCCAGTAGTATTCTCTCAGATCTCCAAGAGATGGGTTGCTCCCGTAATGGACATGGTCTCCACCCGACAGACTGGTAGCTCAGTTCTGCTCCCTAAATCCCAGACACAGACCCCATACTGTGGATGCGCTCCAGTTCCCATTTAGCTCATGCCTGCTATATGCGTTCCCTCCACTATTACTGATTACAGCTGTCCTGCGGAAGATTCGGGTTGATCTGGCCAGGGTTAAATTGCTTCCCTTTGGCCAATGGGATCCTGGTTCTGTTGGATCTCAAGATGTCTATATCCAGTGCTTTTTTTGTGTGGGTACGGCCGGTAAATATACAGAGGGGCGGAGCTATATGGGGACTACCGTCCACTACTGCCTAGTGAACAGGATCTCCCGGCCGCCCAACAGACCCCCTTCCCCCACACTGCTTCTTAATCACGGCCGCTGGCGCCTGACAACTTCCCCCTTTCCTCAAACTGCTGGCGCTGACAGCACAACCCCCTGAGGCTCTTCGCCTCAGTACTGGTAAATATTCTTTTACAAAAAAAGCACTGTCTATATATGATCCATGGATCCTTCCGGACTCTCCTACCCTTCTGTCCCAAGGCCCAATTTGCCATCCTCAAGTCTCAAATCTTCGGCTGACTGTCTGGAATTTGAGCGGGAACTACTGAAGAATAGAGGGTTCTCTGACAATCTGGTGACTACCCTCATGAACAGCAGGAAGCTGGTCACCACCAGAATATATGGTAAGGTGTGGAAAAAATTCCACTCAGATGCACTCCCTACCGGGGAAAGCCCTATTTTCTCCATTCTATAATTTTTACAGAAGGGATGGGATATGGGGTTGTCAGTTAATACCCTTAAAGTCAAGATTTCTGCCCTGGGGGGCCTTGTATAACTCCCAACTTGGCCTGAATTTCCTGGGTGTCCATATTTATCAAATCCTTTCATAGAGATGTCCCACTTCATTGCCCTTCCCTTCCTCCATGGTACCTTGGTCTAGTCTTCAATGCCCTAACTAAACCCCCCTTTGAGCCCTTATCTGACACTCCCTTGAACGTTTTGACCCTTAAAGTTGCCCCCTTAGTGGCCCTAATGTCTGCTCAACAGATCAGTGACTTACAGGCCTTATCGGTATCCCCTCCATACACTCAGGTTTTGGGGGATAGTTGTTTTGGCTAGACCCTGCATATTTATAAGGTTGCTAAGACTTTTCATGGACTAAGGAAATTGTCCTCCCCTCCTTTTGTGACAAACCTTTTCACCAAAAGGAGGCGACCCCACATATGCTAATGTGATGTGCCCTGATCCAATACTTAGAGGTCACCAAACAGTTTAGGAAACCAGACCTTTCCCTCCAGGAGCTTCAAAGGTAGCCGTGATCCAACGGTACTATAGCCAGGTGGCTTAGGGACTCAATTTCCTTAGCCTTTTCCTCCTCTGGGGTTCCTGTCCAGTCAAGACTTAATGCACACTCCACCAGAGCAGTGGCCACTTCCTGGGCTGAACGGGCTGATGTACCTTTGGAGCTTATTTGTAGAGCTTCTACTTGGTCGTCTTCTCATACTTTTTTCAATCATTACCGACTTGACTTATCTTCCACTTCTAAGGTGACCTTTGGTAGATGGGTCCTTGAAGTGGTGATCCCTCCCTAAGTTTTCCTTTCTCTGGAATCTCTCAGGTGGTGCTGTCATGGCGATGATGGAAAAAGCTAAATTACTTACCGGTAATGTTTTTTCTGGAGCCATGACAGCACCATCACTTCTTCCCCCTTATCTTCTGTTTAGTGTTATTTCCACATGTGGGGTGTTTAATTCAATTGTTCTTTTTTTGATGGCATATACTATGTTTTTTGGTAGATCTCTCCATACTCTGTAACCAACTGAGGCAGAGAGGAGGTGTCGCCCTTTTTATTTCAGGGGTTTCCTGTCCTGGATGGGCAGAACCTCTCAGGTGGTGCTGTCATGGCTCTGGAAAAAACATGACGGTAAGTAATTTAGCTTTTCTGAGAACAAGAATAGACTGTCGAGTTTCACATGAAAGTTCTTTTTCTGGTCATTTTGAGTTTCGTAAAACAAATGTAATTGTCCAGATTCTCAACTAGCTCAAAGGAAGTCAATTTTATGGTGGGTTTACACACACAATCATTGTATCCAATCTCTAACCAATCTCTGTTGCAGTGAATCATGGACACATATTCCATTTTGGCTGTGTACAACATGGAGCAATCTGTCCATGATTTCACTGCAACCAGAGATTGTTCAAGATTGATACATGATTGGTGTGTAAACCCACCATTATAGCTTCTCTAATCAGCCTAACCGTTTCAGCTGTGCAAAACTGTGCAAGAGTTTTCTAGGGTTTCCTACACATCTATTAGCCTTTTTACACAGTTAGCAAACACACAGTACCATTAAAACAGGAATGGTGGTTCGAAATGGGCCTCTATATACACCTATGTAGATACTGCATCAAAAACCAGATGTTTGCAGCTAGAATAGTCATTTACCATATTAATAATGTATAGAGTGTATTTGATTCATTTAATGTTAGCTTCATTGGAAAAAAAAAGCATTTCTTTCAAAAATAAGGACATTTCTAAATGACCCCAAACTTTTGAACGGTAGTGTACTAATGTGCCACTAACAGAAGTTGATATCGCCAAATGTTCCTATTTTATTTAGGCTAAGCCATATAAATGGCCCACCCTGTATATTTGAAAAACAATGAAATCACCAAAAATGTACTGCAAACTCAAACTTGGAAAAAACCCTGTAAATCACACTAAGCTAAAAATAGAGAAAATTTTATTGATCATTATTGAAACAGATCTATCGAGGGGTTTAATTGCGTATATCCCTCTACTTTTTAGTATTTGTCTGGATTTGCCTATTAATATATCTTTCCAATAAAGTTGACAATACAAAGGTAATGTAGCAAAGAGTTGCAACATGCAATGTCAGTAGGTATTATCTATTAGGTTGGTTTCACATTGCGATATTTTCCTGTCCGTGGGGATCCTATTTTTTCCAGGACACCATGGACAAGGAAAGGACAGGTTTGGATGTTGCCTCCAGATGCCATTTCGGTGTCCGGGTCCGTGATTTTCACGGATCCGGACACAGAGCTGGGAGGAGGCAATCAAGTGTTAAAAAAAAAAAATATATATCCTCACCTCTCTGCGTGTCCCGTGATGCTTGCCATCTAGTTCCGAGGGCTTAAGGACCTAGCGGTTCTACCCGATCAGCTGATCGGTCACATGACCGCAGTGACAGATTAGCTGATCAGGTAGCCCTGCCAGGTCTTTAAGCCCTCGACACTAGATGGCGCACATCGCAGGACACACTGTAGAGGTGAGGATTTTTTTTATTTTTAACACTTGCTTTAATTTCACTTCTGCTATGTATGTATACATACATACTGAGCGTGCTCAGTACACTAAAATCGGGTCCGGGAAGCGATCCAATGTTTTCTCTGACCCTTGCTCCATGGGCCCCTATGTTAATTGCCGCGGATTAGGTCGGATCCGATTCTGTCAGATTTGGTCCGCTGTGCCCAAAATCGGAGCAGTCTCCGATTCTGAGCACAGCAAAAAATCAGACCGAATCGGATCAGTGACAAATCATATGGCAATTGAGATCCAATCTGTGCTCATAGGGATACATGGTGGCCAAATCCGGATCCGTGGATCTCTGTTTTACAACTAACAGCCACGATGGCCAAAAAACGCAAAGTCAAACCAGCCTTAGTAAAAGGACATGCATAATAAGAAACACAGCAGTCCTGGATCCACAACATACAGGTGTATCTCAATGAATTAGAAATATCATCAAAAAGTTACTTTATTTCAGTAATTCAATACATAAAGTGAAACATATAGTCATCGCAAACAGTGACCTATTTCAGGTGTTTATTTCTGTAAATATTGATGATTATGACTTACAGCCAATTCAAACCCGAAGGTCATATCTCAGAAAATTAAAGTAGGGAGAATGAAGGCTCTCAGAGATAAAATATTACCTAAATAGGTACCAGAGGTTCACCTTTTCACCAAAGCATATCACTATGGTTAAAAACCATATTCCACAAGACCTCAAAGGGTGACTATAATATTGAATAGTTGACACGTTTCAGGACTCCCTGGCACATGGCAATAAATTGATTTGTCCTGAGGAAGGGGCCAGGGAGTCTTGAAATGCATTGACAAATCAATATATTCACCCTTTGTTTGTCTCGTGGAATAAGGCAGTGTGGATTTTATCCCTCATCCTCCCTACTTTAATTTTGAGATAGTGACCTTTAGGTTCTCCTTGGCTTTAAGCCATTATGAACATTAACAGAACTAAACACTGGAAATAGATCACTCTGTTAGTACTGATTGTATGTACTGTATTTTTAGCTTTATAAGACCCCCCCCCCCCCCCCTCAAATTTGATGAAGGAAAAGAGAAAAAAAAAATTTGTAATGTTAAATAGGGTCTGTCTTATAATGCCAGTGTCCGTCTTACAATTAGTATAGGTGTCCCATCCAGGTACATCCCCCCCATGCTGGTATATATGTCCCTCATGCTGGGACACTGTCCCCCCATAGAACACTGGGTCCAATGCTGGCGCTCTGTCCGTTCGCCCGTGGTGGCGCGCTGTCCGTTCACCCGTGGTGACGCGCTGTCCGTTCGCCCCCTTTACAGTTTAAAAATTATACTCTCCTCGCTCCCTGCAGCCCTCTATCCCGATCTGTGCTGCTGTGCTGGCCTCTGGTCATGTGAGCGGTGCACGGTGATAACGTCACTCGGCAGCGACGCTCACATGACCAGAGGCCGACACAACAGAGCGGGGATGGATGGCTGCAGGGAGCAAGGCGAGTATGATAATGCTTATTTAGTCAGTGCTTTCCATGCAATGAAAGCGTGGAAAGCACAGACTATGCACACAGGATCACAGCCATCAGCTGCGGGCCCGCTCCTGTGATATGCGCTGCTCTCCTGCTGGTGATTGATAGCAGGATGCAGTGCATATTACAGGAGATAATGAGCAGCCCCATGTGACCACGGCCCCAGCTGCAGCCTACTCCTGGCCCCCTCCAGCCCCGGACATCGAGCCAGCCCCACTCCCCTCACCTACACAATTTTACTTTCGCTTGACAAGACGCACCCCCCCACACTGTTCCCCTAAAAGTTAAGGGACTAAAAGTGCATCTTATAAAGCAAAAAATACGGTAATATATTAATTTCACTTTTTGTATTGAATTACTGAAATAAATAACTTATTGATTACCTAATTCACCTCTACATTTCCCTTAGTAGCTTTTTCAAGGAGAATATGCAAGTAGGCAACCACAACCTTCCTGTTAAGGTACCATTACATGCTTCAATGTTGTAACGATATCACTAACTATCTCACGGGAGCACGGTCATTAGGACATTGTTTAGAGATCCTTGGTGAGATGTCACACGCCTACATATTGTGCACGACGCACCAACGATCCGCTATCGTTCGCACAACCCAGCGAACAAGACTTGTTCACTGATGTGAATGGGCGAAGTCATGAACGACATTTATCGCGGTGTCACACAACAATGCAGCAGGTTCACATGTTCTCAAATCTGCGATCAGCGATCCATCGATTTATCATAAGCGAATCTGGTCACATGCAACGAAGTAGTAACTGTCACTTGAATGACTCAAAATCCGTGACGTTTAAGCGATATTGTTAACGATCTCGTACCGTGTAATTGGTCTTTTTTATATATTAAACTATCAAAGGAGATATCCAAGGGTTATTAGTTTTAGGCACAAAAAATAAATTAAATTCATATTTTTTCTGCCTATAAAAGCCCTGGATAACTTCTTTGATTGTTTAGTTTTTCGGTTAATCTTATTTTATTTGGTTTTGAGAACATAACAAGAATAGGCATAAATTTGGTTGGTACATTAATAAGAAATAAAACAGATTACATTGGTAGAATCATCGTTCACGTAAGCAGCCATCTTCCGGATATATCTTCTCTTGATATCGTAATTGCTGCACTTAAAGGGAACCAACCACCCCAAATGACCCCCCCGGACTATTAATATGGGTCCCTAGACCCAGCAGACACATTTGCTGCAAGGTTTTTTGCTAAAAAACAGTTTTGAAGAAGTGAAGAAAGAGCTTTGTGAAGTTTAAATCATGAGGACGAGTGGGCGTTACTTATCTGCTTCTAAAGCCGAGATTCAGCTGCCAGTCTTGTTCCTGTCCTCGTAGCTGGAGTAAAGCCCAGCAATTTTTTCAAGCTCCCAGGCTGGTGCACGGGATCTCATGCCCGTGCACACGTCATCAGCTGCAGCCGGGTCACGAGCGCGCGCTCTGACTTCCGGCGATCAGCTGTTCATTCCACCAGGCTGCAGCGATTGGACAGTATGTTTGTATTCACTGCAGACGGGCATTGTACTGAGGGAATTGTGATGTGGCAGGGCGGACTTGCAGGGCATTCTAGCGGGGCAAGGGAGCTGTGTGAGGGGTAGCCAGGTGTACTGCTGGGCATTTTAGTGCATCAGTAGTGAAGTGGCAGGGCGGACATGCTGGGCTTTGTAGTGCAACAAGTGTGATGTGACAGGGCGGACATGCTGGGCATTGTAGTGCAACAATTGTGCAGTGGCAGGGCGGACATGCTGGGCATTGTAGTGCAACAATTGTGCAGTGGCAGGGCGGACATGCTGGGCATTGTAGTGCAACAAGTGTGATGTGGCAGGGAGGACATGCTGGGCATTCTAGTGCAACAAGTGTGATGTGGCAGGGCGGACATGCTGGGAATTGTAGTGCAACAAGTGTGATGTGGCAGGGCGGACATGCTGGGCATTGTAGTGCAACAAGTGTGATGTGGCAGGGAGGACATGCTGGGCTTTGTAGTGCTCCAAGGGAGCAGTGTGAGGGCTATCCAGGTGTACTGCTGGGCATTGTATTGTGACAATAGTGCCGTTGAAGGGCGAACATGCTAGTCATTGATGTAGTACAAGAGAGCTGTGTGAGGGCTATCATTCTGGTCATTGTAGTGCTACACTTGATGTGTGACAGTGGAGAGAATGCAGTTTATTATAGTGTCAAACTAACTGTGTGAGTGTCCTTACTGCTGAGGCCGGTAGTGACCCAATAGCCAGTTTGCCTTCTGTTATCATAAATAACACAACGACACAAATCAAACATACGGTCTAACTAATAAATCAATTGACTATTGACAATTAAAAAACCTATGTCACCCAACCAACTAAATCGAAGGTGCGCTTCGAAGTATTAATACCTTTATACATTGACTACATGTCTGCAAAAATGATAAAGAATCGGTTACTATATAATTCGTATGGTGGCTCAGTGGTTAGCACTGTATATGGTGGCTCAGTGGTTAGCACTGTATACGCTGGCTCAGTGTTTAGCACTGTACATGGTGGCTCAGTGGTTAGCACTGTATGGTGGCTCAGTGGTTAGTACTGTATATAGTGGCTCAGTGGTTAGTACTCTATATGGTGGCTCAGTGGTTAGCACTGTATGGTGGCTCAGTGGTTAGTACTGTATATAGTGGCTCAGTGGTTAGCACTGTATATGGTGGCTCAGTGGTTGGCACTGTATATGGTCTCAGTCGTTGGCACTGTATATGGTGGCTCAGTGGTTGGCACTGTATACGGTGGTTCTGGTTAGCACTGTATACGGTGGCTCAGTGGTTAGCACTGTATGGTGGCTCAGTGGTTAGTACTGTATATGGTGGCTCAGTGGTTAGCACTGTATGGTGGCTCAGTGGTTAGTACTGTATATGGTGGCTCAGTGGTTAGCACTGTATAATGTGGCTCAGTGGTTAGCACTGTATACGGTGGCTCAGTGGTTAGTGCTGTATGGTGGCTCAGTGGTTAGTACTGTATATAGTGGCTCAGTGGTTAGTACTGTATATAGTGGCTCAGTGGTTAGTACTCTATATGGTGGCTCAGCGGTTAGCACTGTATGGTGGCTCAGTGGTTAGTACTGTATATGGTGGCTCAGTGTTTAGCACTGTATATGGTGGCTCAGTGGTTAGCACTGTATACGGTGGCTCAGTGGTTAGTGTTATGTGCTCAGTGGTTAGCACTGATATGGTGGCTCAGTGGTTAGGCACAGTATATGGTGGCTCAGTGGTTAGCACTGTATGGTGGCTCAGTGGTTAGTGCTGTTATGGTGGCTCAGTGGTTAGCGAGCTGTTATGGTGGCTCAGTGGTGTAGCACTGTATATGGTGGCTCAGTGGTGAGCACTGTATATGGTGGCTCAGTGGTGAGCACTGTATAGTCGGTGGCATTCAGTGGTTGGCACTGTATATGGTGGCTCAGTGGTTGGCACTGTATATGGTCCTCCCTGCCACATCACACTTGTTGCACTACAATGCCCAGCATGTCCGCCCTGCCACATCACACTTGTTGCACACTACAAAGCCCAGCATGTCCTCCCTGCCACATCACACTTGTTGCACTACAATGCCCAGCATGTCCGCCCTGCCACATCACACTTGTTGCACTAGAATGCCCAGCATGTCCTCCCTGCCACATCACACTTGTTGCACTACAATGCCCAGCATGTCCGCCCTGCCACTGCACAATTGTTGCACTACAATGCCCAGCATGTCCGCCCTGCCACATCACACTTGTTGCACTACAAAGCCCAGCATGTCCTCCCTGCCACATCACACTTGTTGCACTAGAATGCCCAGCATGTCCTCCCTGCCACATCACACTTGTTGCACTACAATGCCCAGCATGTCCGCCCTGCCACTGCACAATTGTTGCACTACAATGCCCAGCATGTCCTCCCTGCCACATCACACTTGTTGCACTACAATGCCCAGCATGTCCACCCTGCCACTGCACAATTGTTGCACTACAATGCCCAGCATATCCGCCCTGCCACATCACACTTGTTGCACTAGAAAGCCCATCATGTCTGCCCTGCCACTTCACTATTGATGCACTAAAATGCCCAGCAGTACACCTGGCTACCCCTCACACAGCTCCCTTGCACCGCTAGAATGCCCTGTAAGTCCGCCCTGCCACATCACAATTCCCTCAGTACAATGCCCGTCTGCAGTGAATACAAACATACTGTCCAATCGCTGCAGCCTGGTGGAATGAACAGCTGATCGCCGGAAGTCAGAGCGCGCGCTCGTGACCCGGCTGCAGCTGATGACGTGTGCACGGGCATGAGATCCCGTGCACCAGCCTGGGAGCTTGAAAAAAGGGCTGGGCTTTACTCCAGCTACGAGGACAGGAACAAGACTGGCAGCTGAATCTCGGCTTTAGAAGCAGATAAGTAACGCCCACTCGTCCTCATGATTTAAACTTCACAAAGCTCTTTCTTCACTTCTTCAAAACTGTTTTTTTAGCAAAAAACCTTGCAGCAAATGTGTCTGCTGGGTCTAGGGACCCATATTAATAGTCCGGGGGGGGTCATTTGGGGTGGTTGGTTCCCTTTTAAATAACAATTCAAAATAAACAAATATGCAATCGTATAGCACCTCTAACAACTGGGGTCTCGTTAAGGGAAGCCTTTATCTAAAGAGCTTCTTATAACTATATATAATTAACATTGGGCAATGGGCGAAGGGTATAGGAGAATGTATAGTCTAGTAGGGAGTAAGTGTATCAGAAAAGAAGAGAGAAGGAAAGAAGGGGGAGAAGGGGGTAAGAAGAAAAGCCAAATAGATGGACAATCAAGAGTAAATGGGGTCCTGAAAAGAGAAGGGTTAGGCATTGGAAAGAGGGAAGGTGTATGTCATTCTGACTCCCCGTCCACCGATTGTCGTGCCATTATAGCCGTATCGGTCAAGATATTCTTAGTCGGCAGAATCTTGAAACATAATCCAATCAAACCAAATCCTCGAGAATTTGTCACTAGATCCCGATGCCTCTGCTGTAAGTTCCTCCATTCGGAAGATGTCCATCAATTCCCTGTACCAATCAATCAAGGATGGAACCCGGGTTGATTTCCAGAACCTCGGGATCACAGCGCGTGCGGCCGAGACACAAACGAAGAATATCCCTCTTCTGGAGCCTAATAGGGCCAGGGAAGATAGATGGCAGTGCAGACTCTGGGCAGCAATCAACCTGTTTACCTGTTATCCGGGTGTATGTGTTAAATACCTCAGCCCAAAACCGCCGGATCCTCTTACAACCCCACCAGATGTGTAACATTGTACCCGTCTCTTCCTCGCAACGCCAACATGTGTCGGGGGTTCCAGGAAACATGCTCCGAAGAGTCGTCGGACACAGGTGCCACCTAGTGAGCAGCTTGTAACTTCTTTCCTGTGCAGTACAAGTACTAGCTAGTTTATGGGTAAATATAAAGCATTTCTGCCAATCACCGTCTGAGATGTTCCTCTCTAACTCCCTTTCCCATGCGCGCTGGAAATAGAGTTCCCTGATCCCTCAAGGACGCTAAAGCCTGATATAAGGCCGATATTTTGCGCCTCGGGGAAGACTCTAATTGGAATAACTTTTCCAATTCGTTGGGCGTCGATCTCACCCTGCACGAGCGGTCAGCTGAGTATAGGAATGCTCTGTACTGGAAAAATTCAAACCACTTAAGTGGCCTCGTGGGATTTTTACATTGCTACTCTGTCAATGAGGGCAAATGACCATCGGACAAAGTCTGACCCATTCGGGTATCACTCACACTCTTCCAACATAAAAAAACTCTGTCTTCCAAATCCAGGAGGAAAGGATGGACTGGAAAAAAGGGGGGTCAAAGGTCTAAGTTTATTTTCCAAGTGGAGGGTTCTCATCACGGAACGCCATATCTTTAAGGTTGTCCTGGTCATGTCTGTCAACTGTTCTATGTCAGTTAAATCCCCAGGGGGGATCCAAAACAAATGCTTCAACGGGATCCCCAGACCCTCTTGCTCCACCTCAACCCATTTTTTGGAAGACGCACTGTATTGCCAGTCCAGGGCTCTAACGAGTGAGGAAGCCAAGTAGTACTCCCGTATATTGGGCAGTCCAACTCCTCCCTTGGACTTGGGTAAGGAGAGAATATTCATCCTTAATCGGGATCTCTTTCCTCCCCATACAAATCTAAGGATCAGAGATTGCAATTTAGAGAAAAATCTCCTATCAAACCGGACAGGGACTGTTTGGAAAGTATATAGGAGTCGAGGCAAGACGTCCATTTTGACCACATTTACTCTCCCAAACCAGGTTAGTTTTAGCTGTCTGTAAGAGTTAAATGCCGATTCCACGTTAGTCAAAAGGATCTGGTAGTTCAGGTTGAATAATTGTTCAAGATCTTTCGGTATCCAAACTCCTAAGTACTTAATGGACTCCGTCCTCCACTTAAACGGGAACTGATTAGATAGATGAGAAACCAAGTCTCCGGGCAGAGAGCTATTGAGTGCCTCGGTCTTGGTACAATTCACTTTAAAATTGCTTAATTGTCCAAACCGTTCAAACTCTTTTAAAATAGAGGGGATGGAGACCAAGGGCTGTGAAACATATAATAGGAGGTCATCTGCAAATAAGGCCAATTTATGATGGCTCTGTCCCTGCTTAATCCCGTGGACACTTATATTGGTCCTGAGTGCCGTGGCCAGGTGTTCCATTACGATAATATAAAGCAGGGGTGACAATGGGCATCCCTGCCTGGTGCCATTAGCTATTTTAAACGAAGAGGATAGAGCTCCTCCTATCTTCACTTTAGCAGAAGGGGAGGAGTACAAGGATAGGATTCCGTGCAAGAACCGAGGACCTAGACCAAGTTGTATCGGCGCCTCCCTCATAAACCCCCAGTGGACTCTGTCAAAGGCCTTCTCCGCATCCACAGAAATTAGGCCTAGTGGAGCCGAGCAGCTCTTGGCCTTGGCTATAAGGAGCAGGGTTCTAATAGTGTTATCCCTAGCTTCCCGGCCTCTGACAAAGCCCACCTGGTCTGCGTTGATCACAGAAGGGAGGAATGGTGCTAAACGATCGGCCAGTAGTTTAGAAAAAAGTTTTACATCCACGTTTAATAACGAAATCGGCCTGTAGTTCGAAACAGAAGATGGATCTTTCCCTGGTTTGGGTATGACGCTGATATGGGCCTCTAGAGATTGAGGCACAAAATCCGATCCCCGAAGTATAGCATTAAAGGCCAGCAACATTACCGGGGCTAGATTGTTTCGTTTTTGAGCGCTACATTTGCTGTAGATTTTCAATCAAGCCCAAGAACCCATTTGTAATTATTTTAATTTTGTACTCTATCAGTCAATTAATTTAATCCAGATTTTTAATGCACTCAATAATATATTTAGACTGAATATAATATTTATGAATCTTCTACTTTTGAGCTGAGCAAAGTATAAACCAGATTGCTGGCTGCTTTAATGGCCCAAGTTGGCAGTTCATGGAAGCTGGACCACAGCACAGCTTTCATTCTGAGCGGCTGTTATGAGTTGGTGTATGTGATGTTTGCAAGCCCAACAAATCAAACTTCACCTAAGATGCCTGCAGAATAGGTAGTTTGGTGCTGCAGAGTATGTGTGTGTGGCTTCTGGGCCCGTGGCCTGGAAATTGCTTTTCTCGCCTCTGCACCTTGACATGCTAAATCCAGATGCGATTTGCTCACTTTTATGGATAAACGAGCTATGGCCCTACGTTGCCTGGGATTGTAACTAACTTTTCTTAGCTATAACAAAATAGAATGATTTAACAAAAAACATTTTTTTGCATACACTCAATTTTATTAACTACTTGAACTGGTTTTCTCTTTAAAATTTAGAAGTACGTTGACAAATGGGTTGTATGTATCTGATATTTAAGCAGTTAGTCTGTTTTATTTGTCTAAGGCCCCTTTCACATCAGCGGTAAGCGCTGATCGCGGCAGTTGCGGTGAAAAAAACGCAACTGCCGCGGTTACCGTATAACGGCCGCACTTGCGGTTCACCTGCGGCAAGCCCCATGCAATGCCTATAGGGCGTGCGGCAAGTGCAGTATAGTTGTGGTTGCGGCAGATGCGTCCGCGAAAAAACCGGTCAGCCGCTTTTTTTTTCGCGGCCGCAAGTGCCGAAACCGCACTTGCCGCACACTTACCGCAAGCCCCATAGGTATTGCATGGGGCTTGCCGCAAGTGAACCGCAAGTGTAGCCGTTAAGCGGTAACCGCTGCAGTTGCGTTTTTTTTCACCGCAACTGCCGCGGTCAGCGCTTACCGCTGATGTGAAAAGGCCCTAAGTGAGCAGTGCATGCGTTGTAGGTTTCTGATACATGAGCAGGGGGCGTATTTTATTTGTCTTGTAAGTTTGACATGTGAGCAGTGGGTGTGTGCTTCGGATGTTTCTCACATGGGTGGATGTGCTGTGTGCTTTGGATGTTTTCTGAAATGAAAGTAGTGTGGGTGTATGTAGGGCTGGGCAATTTTGGAAAAAAATCTAAATCTCGATTTTATTTAAACCTATGGACGATTTTCGATTTAAATCTCGATTTTTTTATTTATTTATTTATTTTATTTTCTTTGATGAATAAAGAGAAAAAACTAAGAGGTACTGTATATACTCGTGTATAAGCTGACCCGTGTATAAGCCGACCCCCCTGCTTTTGCCCCAAAACCTGGGAAAACCTATTGACTCGTGTATAAGCCGAGGGTGGACCCCAGCACAGGTATACAGCCCCCAGCAGTGTGGTATACAGCAGCCTCCCCAGTGGTATATACAGGCCCCAGCGGTGTGTACAGCAGCAGCCCCCAGCGGTGTGTACAGCAGCAGCCCCCAGCGGTGTGTACAGCAGCAGCCCCCCCATGAGTATACAGGGCCCCCCCTTGCTACCTTAAACCTGTAAAGTAATAGATCATTATACTTATCCCCGCCGCCATCGCGCTCCTCCGGCTTCATCTGGCTTCCTCCTCCGGTGGGCGCAGGCAATGACGCCAGTCTGTGCGCTGGAGGAGGAAGCCGGATGAAGCTGGAGGAGCGCGTCGGCGTCGGCGATAAGTATAATGATCTATTACTTTACAGGTTTAAGGCAGCAAGGGAGGGGCCCTGTATACCCATGGGAGGGGGAGCCATTTTAAATCGAATTAGACGATTTTTCATTAAACCACAATCGTGGCCACAGCAGGGGTCGAATTAATCGAATTAATTCGATTAATCGCCCAGCCCTAATTGTAGGTGTCTGACATGGGAAAAGTGAGTGTTTGCTGTGGATGTTTCTCACATGGGAGCAGTGGCTGTGTACTTTGGATGTCTGACATGGAAGTGCATTGTATGTGTCTTACATGTGAGCAGGGAGTGCATTGTATGTGTCTTACATGTGAGCAGGGAGTGCATTGTATGTGTCTTAAGTTACCATCACACGCGTCAATATTGCCAGGAATTTCACTGGCAATTTGCTGGTTGCTGTGAAATCATGGACACATTGTTCTATGTTTAATTTGTAAACTGCAACAAAAATGTGTCCATGATTGTCCTTTATGTGTGAGCAGGGAGTGCGTTGTAGGAGTCTTGCATGTGAGCAGGGAGTGCGTTGTAGGAGTCAGGGAGTGCGTTGTAGGAGTCTTGCATGTGAGCAATGTGTATAAAAGGTAACCAAAAAAATATAATGTAGAGAATCAGCTTTCCATACAAGGATGTCCTGGGATAGCTGGTACCTGGGATACTCCAGATAGGTCAGTCTGGGTAGTTGTCACGCTTAAAATGTGAGGGACTCGGGTAGCTGGATGAAGATGGACGAAGGAGGGGCAGGGGAGCCTAATCTGACACTGATACTGGGGTCCCTCGCCCTGTTCTCGGAGGTACCTCTGAAGGTACTGTCACACAGGGAGATATCGCCGGCAACATCGCGGGAGCGCGCATCCCTGACAACATCGTCCGGGAGATGTCAGACTGAGCAACTTACCGGCTAGTTGCAGCGGCTATCGCTCGCTGGGTTGCCCAGCAACCCAGCGAGCGATAACTCGCAATGTTGGAGATAGGCGGAATCGCCCGCAACATTGCAGGTTGCCGCGTTACACAGGGCGATCAGGCATGATCGCCTGACCAACATCGCCAGGTTTCCCAACATTGTTGGGAAACCTGGCGATGTTACTCAGGCGATTTTTCGCCTGATTATTGCCCTGTCACACGAGGCAACTCTCCGGCGATGTCGCCGCAACTGGCCACGCCCCTCAGTTGCCGGCAACATCGCCGGCGATATCTCCCTGTGTGACGGTACCTTAATGGTGAGGAGGTCAGAGCCGCCACCCTTTTCCCTAAGCTCCTGATAAGGCCCTAGGCAAAAAGCCCCTACATCCACCAACGGACCAGGGAACCCAGCACAGCTTCAAATGAAAAAGAATGCAGCAGCTCCAAAACAATGTCTGCACACCAAGGTCTCAGGCTGATTTCACACTGCGATTTTTTTTTTTTTTAAATCCGATGCTGTCTGATATAAATCGGACAGCATCGGATCCAAACTGATCCCTGCAATCGGATGCCAAATAGGCATCTGATCCCGACATTTTGCAGGATCAGTTTGGCCGTCTCCTCTTGTCATCTCGCTCCTCTCTGCCTCCTGTCAGTTCTCCCCACTTCTTCTCCCCTGTGTTAACCCTGCTTCTCCCCTGTGTTAACCCCGCTTCTCCCCTGTGTTAACCCCGCTTCTCCCCATGCTCAGTACAATAAAATCGGTCCAAGGAGACATCAGATGTTTCCTCGGACCCTGCTCCATAGGGCCCCATGTTACAGGAATCGGATCGGATTTGGCATAATTGCCATCCGATCTGTCAGATCCGATTTTTGATTCGGATGCAAAAATTGGAGCAGTCTCCGATTTTTGCAGCAGAAAGAAATCAGACAAAATCGGATCGGACGCGATTCGGATGCCATTTAGTGCACATCCAAATCGGTACGATCCCCATAGGATCCACATAAGGCCAAATTCGAATCCGATGCTGTCCGAATTCTATCGGATAGCATCGGATTTCAAAAAATCGTAGTGTGGAGATCTCCTCCTCCCGGCCACAGCTGATCTCCCGCCGGTGTCAGTGTGGGGATTTGAAGATACAACTGATCTGACAGCTGTTTAAATCTCCTGCGCCGACACCGAATTGGTGATATCGGTGCAGGAGATAAACAGCTGATCGCTGCTTCAAATCTCCCGCACCGACAGATTTCAATGACATCCGCAGCATTCTCCTGCGCTGTCATGCGGAGGACACTGCGGATCCATTTACTTCAATGCATGGTTCGTGCGCTTGCGGGCGCTTGAAGATAAAACAAGCGCCCGCGAACGCACAAAAAATGCAACGTGCTGCGTTCGGAGTGAGCTTGAAGGGTGCATAAATAATGCGCAGCCATGCGCAGGCACATGCGTTACCATGTTAAACATTGGAATGCATGTGCACAAGCATTTTGCTGCGTACCGTGCACTGCTTTCAAAACGCAAATGTGAAGGCACCCCTAGGCACATCTAGAATTGGAAATCTTTGCCCTAATTCAAATGCGTGATCCCAGTGTCTGAAATGAACATTCTCCTTCCAGGTATGATGTCGCAGTCGTGTAATTTCTGGTCCTCTATATTGTGGGCAGTGCACATTTTCTGGAGCCGGACAAGTACACCCAATAATTTCCATCAATGCACAGGACAGCGTCATAACCGGAAGGAGAAAATTAATTTCAGGCACCGGGTTTGTGCGTTAAAATTTGATAACACGCCCGAGTGGACGTGATTAACCAGGGAGCGAGGGGGGACACGGAGCAGGAGAATATGGCCAGAATGTCTGCACTCTTGACGACAACTTGCTTATTGACACAGGGACATGTAAGTAATAAAACCATTTTTCTCGGCGATTGCAGGACACATTTGGCTCAGACGCGGGGGGAGTGGGGGCGGTGCTTAGGGATGTAGTAGGAAGCTGTAGGGAGATGTACTGATAGGTTTGGGCAGGGCTGTGGAAGTCAGTAAGCCAAACCTCTGTCTACTCAATTTCCCTGACTGACTTCATGACTCCCAACTCTTCATGGTTCATTTATAAGTGATACATTTATTGTAGTTCAATGGTAACATCAAGCTTTTAATTATGATAAAAATAAGCTATTTAGATAGAACATAATAATTAAGATTCATAATAATCAGCACATTCTACATTACCCTATTTATTGTATATTTGAGGAGTCTGTTCATTTTATACCGACTCTATCTCCATCAAAATGGGCTTCGAATCTGCGACTGACACCACAGCCTTGGGTTTGGGGCATAAACAGCCTGACAGATACAGTATTCTATCAGCTTCGTCAGTCCCATAGATACTGAATGGGGCCGTAGTAGACATGAGCTACAGTGGTGTGCAAATTAAAGGGATCCTGTCACCTCCAAAACACCACCTAAGCTAGCAAAACATGTCCCTGCAGTATCCTATCACTAATCTCGCACTCCTTTTGTCTCCTAAAAGCATCCTGTGAAAGTGGATAAAAACGTTTTAATACTCACTCATTAGTGATTAGAATTAGCAGGGGCTATATTCTTTAGTCACCAGGGAGGGCTGTTTTGCAGCCTCGAGGATCCCACCCTCTCTGTCTGTGCTGCTGTGATGTGCACCTGAAAGCAGGACTAATGATTTGCATTCTGTGAGTGATAGAGAGGGGAGGGTAAAGCCTGCACAAGCAGAGCACACAGAGTGTGGATCCTCGAGGCTGCAAAACAGCCCGCCCTGGTGACTATAGAATATAGCCCCTGCTAATTATAATCACTAATGAGTGAGTATTAAAACGTTTTTATCCACTTTCACAGGATGCTTTCAGGAGACAAAAGGAGTGTGAGATTAGTGATGGGATGCTGCAGGGACATGTTTTGCTACCTTAGGAGGTGTTCTGGAGGTGTCAGGATCCCTTTAAGGCTGCTTTCACATCAGCGTTTTGTGCTGATCGCGGCAGTTGCGGTGAAAAAAAGCCGCGATTACCGCATAACGGCCGCACTAGCGGTTCACTTGCGGCAAGCCCTATACAATGTCTATGGGGCTTGCGGCAGGTGCGGCAAGTCCGGTTTCGATACTTGTGGCAGATGCAACCGCGAAAAAAGCGCGGCACACTGCGTTTTTTTTGCTGCCGCAAGTGCCGAAACGGCACTTGCCGCACACTTACCGCAAGCCCCATAGACATTGTATGGGGCTTGCCGCAAATGTGCCGCAATCGCGGCAGTTGCAGTTTTTTCACCGCAGCTGCCGCGGTCAGCGAAAAACGGTGATGTGAAAGGACCCTAATTGGGACAAAGCATTTTATTAAGTAAAATCGTAAGTTGGTTACCAGTCAGTGATTCAAACCAGTTTTAACTGCTTTGAACAGGTGTGCACAACCTTTAGTAACAAAGTGTGGTTTAACTGGTTTTAGGCTGCGTTCACACATTGCGTATTTTGCCGCATTTTTTTACGCGCGCTTTTCAAAATACGCAATGTGCTTTTTGTCTGCGTGCAAAGTGAATGGGAAATTCACTTTGCAGTGCAGACATTGCGTAAAAATACGCAGTGCGTTTTCCGGGAGAAAACGCAGCTCCGTAAAGAATTGATATGTCAATTCTTTACGCAGCTACTTCTGCGTATTTTCCCAGAGGGGAGGAAGAATCCAGCTTCCTCCTCCCCTCTGTGAGATGTGTGGCCGCCCATTAGATTTCACAGTGTGTTAATACACACTGTGAAGTCTAAATTAAACTAAAGCAAGTGTCTGAAAAATAAAAAACAATGAATACTCACCTTCCGGTGCCTTCTCCCGGTCTGCGATCCCCGGTTGTAAGTCAGATCTCGTGTGACAAGACCTGTGGTGATGTCAGAGGGGGGGCGTTCCCGGGCACTCGCGGTCATGTGATACCACATGACCGCGAGCAGCCAATCAGCGATGGGACCGCCCCGGGAACGCCCCCCCCCTCTGACATCACCACAGGTCTTGTCACACGAGATCTGACTTACAACCGGGGATCGCAGACCGGGAGAAGGCACCGGAAGGTGAGTATTCATTGTTTTTTATTTTTCAGACACTTGCTTTAGTTTAATTTAGACTTCACAGTGTGTATTAATACACTGTGAAGTCTAATGGGGCGGCCACACATCTCACAGAGGGGAGGAGGAAGCAGGATTCTTCCTCCCCTCTGTGACATCACTGCGCTTTCTGGGGGAAAGAAAGCGCAGTGTGTGAATGGTCCTGCGTATTTTGCTGCGCTTTTTTGCGCAGCCGAAAAACGCGGCAAAAAGCGCAGCAAAATACGCAAATGTGTGAACGCAGCCTTAGTCAGAAAATAACAGCTAGCTGCCCCCTCAGCATCAGTTGAGCTTGTTTCTGTGAGCAGGGGCGTAACTACAACAGGTGCAGGGGTTGCAATCGCATCCGGGCCCTGCAGCCTGGGGGGTCCCAAAATTCCCTTTGGCCCATAGAAAAAGACTAATAAATATTTGCAATAATTCGGTGCCTCAGGGCCTGAAGTTACACCACTGTCTGTGAGGAGTGGTTTAGTATACTTTCTCTGTGATTCGTGCCTGTAAAAATGGATGTTACTCCACGGAACAGGTCTAGAATTATTACTCTTAGGCTAGTTTCACACCACGGCAAGATCTAATACGGGGCTGTCCGGTGTAAACCAGGCAGCCTCGGACCGGATTTTGGCCCCATAGTATCCTACGGAGCTGGATGGCAGTTATCTGCCATCCGGTTTCAAGCTCTCCAGAAGAATGCGGGAGAATTTGGATTTTTCTCCCGAACACAAAAACGCTGGTTGCAATGTTTGTGTCCGGGGAGAAAAACCTCCCCAAATTGATGTCTCCCGGATCCTACCAGCACTCTGTAACATGGGAGCCTATGGGGCCGGATTGCCCCGATCTGGGAACCGGATACTGGCGGCTGCACGCCACTGGTATTTCAAGACCGCGGCTAGCTCCCTGCGAGCGGCGGGCCTAAATCATCAACTGTGTCTGGCTGCACACCGGCCCTCCGGTTCTGTGTGCTGATCCGGTCTGGGGCTGTCAGGTTCATCCCTGACAGCCCCGGATCGGATCTTGCCGTGGTGTGAAGCCAAGACTATATGATCATACAAGTCTGACTGTAAAGGTACCGTCACACGTGGCGACAGTACCACAGATTTATTAGGCGATGCAGGGGCGTGGCCTATTGGTGCCGATATCGCCCCTGCATCGCCTTATGTGAATGGGCGAGGGCGACGCGATTTACTGGTCGCCTGGTTTCAGAGCAGTGCTCTGAAATCAGGCGGCCGATCTGGGACGATGTGCACACATCGCCCCATGTAAACGGCTGCCGGCGACCTGACGTACCTGATGTACTGCATCGCCGCTGGGGTTTTAAGACACCCCAGCGGTGATGCCGCCTGTCAGATCGCCGGCGTGGCGCTGGAGGTGTCGCCCCATGTAAATGGGAACGGCGATGCTGGCGGGGCACTAAAAACGTGCGCACTGCCGACATCTCCAGCGCCGTCGCCTCATGTGACGGTACCTTAAGAGAAATCGCTTCCACCGTTTGTATTGGAAAATCTACTATTTCAAGAATAATTTGCGCACACACAATGAAACTGGATTGTTTTCTCCAAAACGAAAAGGGAAATGTGGGAGAAAAAGGAAACACCAAGAACTGATAAAACACTTATCAGAAATAGTAAAATTAATGCAAGAAAAACTTGATTTGTCCCAATTAATTTGCACAGCACTGTACTAATGAGCTTTCTCAAACATTGAACCCTAGTTATTAGTGGAGGCCCAGCAGTGGACACTTTGATCAGAAACTTTTTATCCATCTATTGAATCGTTAATTATTGATTGTAAGGGCCCTTTCACATCAGCGTTTTTGGAAATTCGCGGCAGATGCGGTGAAAAAAACGCATCTGCTGCGATTACCGCATACTGGCTGCACTTGCGGCGCGGTTGCGGTAAACGCCATACTATGTATAGGCGGACTTGCGGCAGGTGCGGCAAGTGCGGTTTTGGCACTTGCGGCAGGTGCGGCCGCGAAAAAAACCACGGCTGACAGTATTTTTTTTCGCGGCCGCAAGTGCCAAAACCGCACTTGCCGCACCTGCCGCAAGTCCGCCTATACATAGTATGACGTTTACCGCAACCGCGCCGCAAGTGTAGCGGTTATGCGGTAATCGCGGCAGATGCGTTTTTTTCACCGCATCTGCCGCGATTTGAAAATACCGCTGATGTGAAAGGGCCCTAAGACAGCCACTTAAACTAGGCAAATAATGGGAGGTTACATATTTTGATATGTCATTTAGAAAACTAATAGATGACAATGTTTAATCACAAATGTTGTGTTCTCACACTCTTTTCACTATAGAAGGTATTTTTAATAGGTGAAATTACATAAGTGTCTCTGTCCAGAACAGCTTAGTCTCTATTTTTCCATAAAGGTTTATTTAAACCTTTAAAATTTTTAAATTATTTAAACAGTATTAAAGTGAACCTGTTAGGTCCTCCATGCCCCCAGAACAAGAAATATCTTTAATTTCTGCCAAACAGTGCCTTCACTTTGAATACAAAACAGATCTTTAGAAGAAATATTTCTAAAGTCCGTTTGATATGCAATTTCATCCTCTGACGAGTCGAGGTGGTGTTAGTTCCCCAGACTAGTCGGCCCATTTAGCATGTCATCATGATCCTGTGGGCATAATGTGACCATCGCCAGCACTATAAAGAGCTTGCACATACATGCACACTGCTTTGTTCCCACACAGCACTGAGCTTCTAAAGCC
Organism: Allobates femoralis; assembly: GCA_033576535.1. NCBI lineage: Eukaryota > Metazoa > Chordata > Amphibia > Anura > Aromobatidae > Allobates > Allobates femoralis. The sequence continues at coordinate 501,879,426 of JARQOC010000003.1, forward strand.
AGGTATTTGTCCCTGGCTTCAGAGAAGAGTAGTGTGCATGACTGAAACACTCACAAGTGACTTCATTTTGGAATATAGGCCTATCAACAAAATAATCTAGGGGTGTGTGGAGCATTTTGAACCCATAGATTCTTCACAGAACCCTTTAAAATGTTACACTTTTTTGCTGTTGTTTTTTTAGCCTCAAATTTGTAATTTTGACGTATAATAGGGAAAAATAGATATTTCTTTACACAATTTCTTCCAAGGAGTGATCAAAAGCTGGGCACATCACAGGGCTCAAAGCGAACAACTATTACATTTTTAGAATGCAAATTTGGACATGTTGCATTTCCAGCGGTGCCAAGGATGCTCTAACGCCCACATCTAACCCCCATTTGGCAATCTGAATCCTATAATGAATTCATCTATAGGTGTGGTGAGTGTTTAACCCCTTAGGGATCAAGGCTTTTTTTTTTTTTTTATAATTCTGACCAGTGTCACTTAAAGGAGGTTGTAACTCTGGAACGATTCACCATATCCCAGTGATTCCAAGATTGTTTTTTCATGACATATTGGACTTTGTTGGTGGTAAATTTAGGATATTTTGTGCCTTTCTTTAACTAAAGAGTGTTTATAGGCAGTGACATTTCAAAGCCATGACAGGTATAGCCGTCATTGGTCATTAAGGAGTTAAACCCACAAACTATACTAATGCTATTAATGCTATTCGTAATGCTATTACTCCTATTAATACTGCTCTTAATGCTATTAATGCTCTTAATACTGTTATTAATGCTCATAATACTGCTAATAATGCTATTAATACTGCTATTACTGCTAATAATAATGCTATTGCCAATATTATTGCTATTGATGATGCGATCATTATTTAAAAATCTTAAAAAAAACAAACATATTCTAGACACCCGATGCATTTGCATCGGGCTCACAGCTTATATATATATATATATAATATATATATATATATATATATATATATATATATATATATATATATATATATATATGTGTGTGTGTTCAGAAGTTGTGTCATTATTAAGCCTGATTAAAAGACCTCATTTCTTTTGTGTGAATTAAAATTAAGACTAAAGTTAAACTTTTATGGAATCAGTTTATTATTTCCATGGCCCAATCTAATACAATTCTGTGTATTAGATTGGGCCATGGAAATAATAAACTGATTCCATAAAAGTTTAACTTAAGTCTTAATTTTAATTCACACAAAAGAAATGAGGTCTTTTAATCAGGCTTAATAATGACACAACTTCTGAACACACACATATATATATATATATATATATATATATATATATATATATATATATATATATATATATATATATATACACAATAATATACTAGCTGTGAGCCCGATGCAAATGCATCGGGTGTCTAGAATGTTTTTTTTTTTTTTTTAAGATTTTTAAATAATGATCGCATCATCAATAGCAATAATATTAGCAATAGCATTATTATTAGCAGTAATAGCAGTATTAATAGCATTATTAGCAGTATTATGAGCATTAATGATAACAGTATTAAGAGCATTAATAGCATTAAGAGCAGTATTAATAGGAGTAATAGCATTACCAATAGCATTAATAGCATTAGTATGTGCATTAATAGCATTAATAATAGCATTAATAGCATAAATATTAGCATGAATAGCATTAATAGCATTATTAATAACAATAGCATTATTAATAGCATTAATAGGCTAAATAATAGAATTAATAGCATAAATAATCGCATTAATAGCATGAGTATTAGCATAAAGAGCATTAATAGCAATATTAGCATTAATAGAATTTTGAATAGCATAAATAGCATGATTATTAGCCTTAATAGCATTATTAATAGCGTTAATATGATTATTATTAGCATTATTAGCATTAATATTAGCATTAATAGCATAATTCTTAGCATTAATAGCATAATTCTTAGCATTAATAGCATAATTCTTAGCATTAATAGCATAATTCTTAGCATTAATAGCATAATTATTAGCATTAATAGCATTATTATTAGCAGTAATTGTTATTTTTAATTTTTTATTATTATTATTTTTTTTTTGTTTGTTTTTTTTTTGTTATTTTTAAATTTTTTTTTAAGATTTTCGCGGCCGCACTTGCCGCAAGTGCAAAACCGCACTTGCCGCACCTGCCGTAAGTCCCCCTATACTTTCTATGGGGATTACCGCAACCGCGCCGCAAGTGTAACCGCATTTGCCGCATAACCGTTACACTTGCGGCGCGGTTGCGGTAATCCCCATAGAAAGTATAGGGGGACTTGCGGAAGGTGCGGCGGCTCAGGCAGCGACTCGCAATGGCCTCGCGGCCATTGTTCGCGCTACATGAGCGAGTCGCATAGAAAGTATAGGGGGACTTGCGGCAGGTGCGGCGGCTCAGGCAGCGACTCTCAATGGCCTCGCGGCCATTGCTCGCGCTACATGAGCGACTCGCATAGAAAGTATAGGGGGACTTGCGGCAAGTGCGGCGGCTGAGGTAGCGACTCGCAATGGCCTCGCGGCCATTGCTCGCGCTACCTGAGCGGTAAATTGCTAACTTTGTGGCCGAGCCTCTGGTTCTATTTTCGGCCAGCGACTCGCAATGGCCGCTTCGCGGCCATTGCTCGCGCGTGGTGACGTCACAGAGTGACAAAGCCACGGTCTTTTCGGGGTCCGACACGGAAGTGCCTACGGCAATTATATAGTAGATATATGAGAGAAAAAGAGAAAAAAAAAATACATGCATATGCGTGTGTTCAGAAGTTACCATTATTAAGCCTGATGATAAGACCATAAAGTCTCGAAAGCTTGCTTTTTCTTCCATTTTTTTAAGTTAGTGGTTAATACCTTTTAATGGCTGAGGCTCTCAGATTATAATATATATTTTTCTAACTTTCTTTACCCGTTCCTGATATACGATGTATCCAGTATGTCATGATTGGCAATGTGCTGCCAACGGATGACATATTGAGTATGCCATGGTTATTTTGCAGGCACAAGAGCTGTATTTGCATGATTGCCACCAGGTCTTCAGCTTATGTGAAAGACCTGGCTCTCAAAGCTAGAAGTGGTCCCTGCATCAGCCCTGGCTGATAAACCCCTTTAAATGCTGTTGTCAGAAGTGATCAAACAATTTAGGAGGTTGGGAGAGGAGTGCGCTTCTCTCCCAAGCTATTGGGACCCCTTTGACATGGTCACGTGGGCCGAACAGCTACAACAGCTGCCATGGCAAGCCGAGATCATCATTGTGGTGATCTCTGGGTCACCCAGCTACAGAGCTAGCCTCATACACCATGCTAGGAGCAAGATGCAAAAGGTGATCTGTCACTGCAGTACTAACAGTTATACATTGCAAGGCTGGTGCATTGCAATGGATTAATCAGCGATCAGTGCAATCAACAAAATGAAACACCAAAACCTGCGCTTCCAAATCTAAATGCCCCTCCCCCCTCTCTTCTGAGCCCTGTAATGCGTCTAAACCGCAGTTAACATCCACATGTTTTGCATTGTTTTAGTGAGGAAGCCCACTTACTTCATGTTTTTTTCCTGTAGAAACATGAGCTGTGCACAATATGCGAGAGCACTACAAGTACTGGGTGCTATGGGGGCTTATTTACAATTTTTAATAATGAAACATTCACTGCATTTGATTTCATGAGTTTTCTCCAGAGACAAAATGGTCATTGCACCTATAGACAAATTCTCAGAAGGGTGTATTTTCCAAAATTTTGTCACATCAGGTTTTTTTTCTGCTGTTCTGTTAGTTGAAGGCTCTGTATATGGCGTCTGCAATTTATTTAAAAAAAAAAAAAAAACTGTCCTCCAAAAATCAAATGACAACCTTCCCTTCTGAGCCTTGCTGTGTGGCCAAACAGTACTGTACAGTCACATGTGGTGTATCTCCACCAGGGTGGATGTGATTTAAATCTTAACTGATTTAAATCACTAGTCAGTAAGGCTTGATTTAAATCGGTGATTTAAATCAAAGTTTCTACCTAAACTAGTTCTTGCTACTTTAACATGCAAGTAGATGAAGGTTTTTAGAATCACTTTTTATATTACTTTTTTCTCCCCAGTTTAATGGGTTAATCATTCATATTTGGACACCACTGTTCTGTTGTTCTTAAGAAGGAGAAAAATAATCCTGACCTTAATAACAATTTAAATAGATTTATTGAACTGAAACAATAACATTACAGCATAAGTTATTTGCTTAAACAAACATCCATGTTTGTTAACTAATTTGGCTAAACAAAATATATATATATTTTAAGAAACTTATACTGTCAGCCCAGCCGACACATGAAAAACTTAAATACTACTGTCCCTGCTGTCCTCTGTAGCTCACTTGTCATCTTCATCATCATCATCATCTTCTTCTTTGTTCCTATTCATAATCTGGAAAAGAAAAACAAGCTTTCCTGCTTTATTGGGTCCCAACCGATTTCTCAATTTAGAATGAATGAGTCCAAAGGAAGAGAATATTCTTTCAACGCCTGCAGAAGAAGCTACTGCTGTTAAAAGTGAAATCATTACTTGAACAGTCTCTAAATCCAAGCGCTTAAGTGACTTCCACCAGTTTACTGGTGTGACCTTCCTTAAAATATCTTAAGCAAACATATATTTCTTGAATGGTTCCACCTTAGCTCTGAAGTTTTATAGTTGGCATTAAAGATGGATGATTGCTGGATACCCATGTCATAGCTAACTCCTCTTCCTCAGCACTTAGGTTTTGACCCTGATATTGGATATTGACAATACTTGCCAAAAAATGAGCTGGAGTCAGTGCTTGTCCCATTCGTTTGTTTACTGCTTGTAATTTAATTCTGTCCATGTGTAGTTCTGTTTTTAAGTGTTCACTCAGTTCCTTCCAAATTTCAACAGCATCCGCAATAAAACAGCTATTTTTCTGTGTTTTGTTTAAAGCTTGAGAGATGGGTTTCAGGAAGCTCAGCATATGTTCAACATTTCTCTTCAGCCCAATGTTGAGGATTTTGGCCGTGACAGTGCCATCTATTTTATCTCGATTTTCTTCAAAGTGTCATCAGAATAGGCCAGTTTTTGATATACTGCTCAAAACAGTCCACCACAGAGTTCCATCTAACATCTTGTGGGAGCGTTAGCTTGGTTCCACCCATCCTTTTCAGAGCTGCTGCAGCAAAATGATTATTACGGAAGTATTTAGCAATTTCAACAACATTAGCCTTTATTTCTGGAACACTTAAGTCTTTGGCTAAGAGGTGCAGCAAATGAGCACTGCAACCATATGTTATTAGCAGCTTTGTATTCCCTCCCTGCTCTTCTAAATCTCTTCTCATCTTGGATACGTTTGCAGCATTGTCAGTGACCAAACTGCGTACTAGACATTTGAATTTTTGTTCACATGTCGTTATAGCTTTTACTGCCACTTCTTGTAAGCATTCTGCTGTGTGTGCATTTCCTGACGTATCAGTTGTTTGTGCAAGGAAGACTCGACCTTCTTCTGTTGTTATACAAGCACATACAATAGGATCATTGTGGACATTACTCCACCCATCAATACTTAGGTTAACAATTTTACCCTCCAGAGCTGTTGCACATTGCTCCATTTCTCTGTCATACACTTGATCCAGCAGTTTCCCTGCAACATCAGCTCTGCTGGGTGGACTGTATCCTGGTCTCAGTGACTGAACCATATTAATGAAATGTGGGTTCTCAGTCAGACAGAAAGAAGAGTTCGTTGCGTAAATAAACTGGGCAATTTTTTCATCAATCAACTCTTTTTCTAATCTGCTAGTTCTTATCACAAACCTATCTATGGTGGTTCCAGGAGGTAAAGGTTTTTTCTTCCTTTTGGGTGATGGTGATATGTGGCTGTGGGTGTCTGATGATGATGCTGCTGCTAATGAAGCACCATCCTGGATGGATAACTCTGAAACTGTAGAACAGGATGATGGTGATCTTGGAGGTGGATAGTTTCCAGAATCCATGAATTCCCCTAAACAAAAAAAGTCAATGCTGTTATTTTATTGTTTATGATACAATTTCTGCTTATTGTACACAACACATCACTGCCCCTGCCCCAAAAGGAATATTTGTTTTTCTTCATAACTGTACCAAATGACAGTAACATGCAGTAATAATAAGACATATAATTTTTCATGACAGTTCAGTCTTTAGAAATAGGATTCAATAAAAATGTTTACCAACCTGAAGATCCTGCCTGTTCAGAAGTGGTTCTTTGGTCATCTTCATCACTGCACTTCTCATGATGTTGCCTCATTCGCGCCACCAGGCCTTGCATCTCTTTGTTGCATCGTTTGCATTTTGCACGCATGCCTGCCTTACCGATAGGCGAAGAAGCTTCATTAAAATATTCCCAAACTGGGTCTCTTTTACGGCCTGCTGCCATTATAAGGAAAGAATGTAATAAACCTCAGATCGTACACACAAACAGATCCAGACTTGTCTGTCTGTGGCTATGCTGCAGTATTGTGCTCAAGGTTTCACTTTCATTTTCTTGTCTGCTTGCCCTTCCTCCTCCTCATACTTAGATTCACCTTCTTCTTGTGTTGTGCAGATCTATTCCACTCCAAACAATCAGAAACATATTGTCTAACTTCTTGGACTTGGCACTGAAGGGGTTGATTCTGTATTCATAGGTTTGTAGAACAATAGGATTAAGGTCTTTTTCTCAACTCTTTTCATGTTGTAACATTTTTGCCGTGAAGAAGAGGCTGGGACCTCTGCGGAGTCAAATTCAGTTTTGAGAACTGCGTAAGTAAAGCAAGCGTCTGTGATAATATAGGAGAGAAACTGCCCACTAATCCTACAGAAACCTCTGGAAGAGCATGGCATTGTGAATGTTACACATATACAGCCTTTATTCTACTGAGTTAAACAACTCAGCTTTATCTCATGATGGAAGAACCTTTGGATGGTAAAATATTTTCCTCAAAAAGCAGTTTATTTATTCAAAAAAATCTGATTTAAATCAAAAAATGTTTATTTTATTTATAAAAAAAAAAAAAAACATTGATTTTTATCCACCCTGATCTCCACATTTAGAAGGAACTGTAACACATTATGGGGCCTTTGTACCGATTTACCTTTGGTAATTTAAAAATCTGGGTCAAAACAACATTTTAGTGGTAAAAATGTAATTATTTTTTCTTCCCTACCCAATAGTATAAAATGTTGTGACACACCTGTGATGTCAATATATTCACTGCACCCCTAAATTCATTAAGGGGTGCAGTTTAAGTGGAGTTCAGTTGTGAGGGATATCTCCTATTCTGGCACCTCAGGGGCTCAGCCCATGCGATATGGCACCCACAAACCATTCCAACAAATTTTTTTTGCCATGAATAATTTTTATTAGAGCAAGTTTGAAAATAACAAAGGCAATGTGTCAGAAAAATAGAAGCAGTGTGCACATGAATGCGCATCCAGTATCTGTTAATTGACTACGTTAAAATGAGAAACATATACGTAGTGGCAGAGTAACAACAACGCAAAAACATTGCCAAACAAATACAACCATAAAATAAGAGAAAATTTGGCTGGGGAAGGAAGGGGGGAGCTAGTGCGAGGGAAGGTTGGGGAAGGAAGGGGGAAAGCTAGTGCGAGGGAAGGTAAGATGAATTCCAGTAGGGGGAGGGCCATAGATAAAGGGGGGGATCAATGACAGGGAGGGAGGCGGAGAGAGAGATAAAGTAGCAGGGGTTAGAAGGGAGCGAAAGTAAAGAAACGAGAGAAATCATGTGAGAGAGGAGGAGGAGGAGAGGGAACCAAGCACCGGAGGGGTCTCAAAGTCCGTTAATAAAAGCATGACCAAAAGCATAACCCTGTATCTGAATAGGGCAGGATAGGGCTTAGGATGGCTCTCACGGAAGGGGAATAGCCTGGGGGAGTATACCAATCCAAGTGTCTTTTTCAGCTGCTCGTGATTGTTGCATCTGGATGCCCTCAGGATGCACCTAACCGCTCCCTCCCAGTCCGCATCAGCGAAGGACAGATCCCGCTCCCATTGCCGTCTATACTGCAGCCCACTCGGCGAATCCTCCTCCAGTAGTCCCGTGTATAACGGTGACAGGCCCCTCCTCACCTCCGGTCCCGCCAATAGGTAGGCCCGCAATGGGGAAGGCCCCGGTGTTGCCAGGCCCATATCCACCCCTGCCGGGGTCAAAAAGTGGGATAACTGGCACAACTGGAAGAAGTGGCGCCGAAGGGGAGGGTGCTTCTCCATCAGCTCCCCTGACGTGATAAGGCGGTGATCCACAATTAGGTCCGACAAGTGCTGCAGCCCCTGGTCAGTCCAAGGTGTGACATTGAGGGATGGAATATGCAACCGAAGAGCGGGTAGGGGGATCAAGTCCTAAGGGAGAACAGGCCAACCCTCAGGGGCACGTCTCCAGGCAAGAACAAGACCTCTAACAGTTGCCAGGCCCCAAGCGGTCCTCACAGGACCCAGTGTCTCTGCCGCTAGGAGGTCACGCAATGAGCCTCCGCGAACATCACAAGCCTCAATCTGCAACCACCCCACTCCCTCTCCACCCTGCCACCACTTTTTTGCCACCTCCAAGAGCGATGCCCTGTAGTATGACTTCACATCAGGTACCGCCATACCTCCGGCTGACAGCCTGAGGTACATAGTTTGTCTGCGTACACGTGGACGTCTAGAAGCCCAAATGTATCTGGTAGTGTCCGATTGAAGCCTAGCTAATAGTCGTGAGGAAGAAAGTATCGGGACACAACGAAAAAGATAAAGGATTTTGGGACGCCACATCATCCTGTAAGCCTGGATCCTAGAAATCCATGAAATGGGAAGATTCGTTTGGGCATCCGTTGCCTTGCACAGGGCTCCCAGGAGGGGGTCCAGATTACGTATCGCCAACTCAGTGGTGGGACACAGTGTGACTCCCAATTAAGGAATACCTCCTGGGGACCAGTGGAAGGGGGGGAGCAAGTGGGCTAGCCGAGTCATCTCATCCTGTGGGACATGCACTGGGAATATGACTGACTATGAGGCATTAAGCTTGTAGTAGGAAACAACTGAAAACGCTGCTATCATCTCCAAGACTCTCGGAAGGGGAGGTACTTGGGCGACACATGAGACGATGACGTCGTTTGCGTACAGCACATGCTCCCTCCCCCTGACCCCATCCCCACCACGGAAGGGTCCACCCGGATTGACGCAGCCAGCGGTTCACCACAAGGGCAAATATCAAAGGAGAGAGGGGACACCCTTGTCTCGTACCATTTGATATCTTAAAAGGCGAAGAGATGAAGCCGGAAGAAAAGATCATGGCAGACGGGTTCGAGTAGAAGCCCAAAACTGCAGAGAGTATAGGGCCCTCAAAGCCAAATTTTTTCAAAACCTACGAGAGGAATACACTGGGGGCACCCCTGGATTCGCCAGGTCAATATGGTCAATCATGCGCCGAGTCCCATCTCTGGCCTGCCTGTGGGTAACAAAACCAACCTGATCCGGTGGGACCAGCTGCGGGACTACCTCCGAGAGCCTCACCGCCAACATTTTCGCGTAAATCTTCAGGTCCGCAGCTGAAGAGGAGGTAGTTCGGGAGCAGGGAGATCGGACAGTAGCTCTCAGGCAACTCTGGGTCCTTACCAGGCTTGGGGATCGTGACAACGGTCGCCTCCAATGCCTTCTCGGAGATGTAACCATCCAGTCTCCACCTGCCAAACAGATGCAGAAGATACGGAGCCAATACTGTACGAAGGACCTATAATACTCGTTTATAAAACCGTCCGGGCCGGGCCGAGTTAGTTTTTAGCGAGGCTATGATGTTCGTGACCTCCAACAGAGAGAAGGGCTGGTTGAGCTCCTCAAGCTGCTCCGCCAGAAGCGACGGGAGATTCAATGGCGCGAGGAATGAGCGAATAGCGTCCGACGTGGGTTGCGGGGTCCAGGGGTCATGTCGTAGATTATACAGCGTCGAGTAGTTCTGTGCAAAGACCTCTACTATTTGCCTGGGGTCCCTGATCCGTTTTCCCCCCGATATCGCGCATGGCCATGATAATGGACTGTAGGGTTCTTGATTTCAGTTGTCTCGCAAGTATTTTTCCCACCCTATCCCCCATGGCGTAGTATTGAGTTTTTTAATTTGCGGAGGCCCACCTCATGTTGGCGCAGGAGTGAGTGGAGCGGAGTCCGGGCTGCTGTAATCTGGGACAAGAGGGCCGATGAAGGGCTGCTCTTATTCGCCATTTCCAGCCTGTGGATGAGGTCTTTCCACTCTCTCCTCTGCAAGTCCCTTTGTTTTTTTTACGTTTGGAGGCCCTCTGCAGGAGAAGGCCCCGCATGACCGCTTTATGGGTAGCCCACAGAGTTGTCAGAGACTGCGCCGTTATTGTTCATGTCAAAGAATGCCCTAATATCTTCACCAACGTCGTCTAAAAGCCGCTGGTCCAGTAACAAGTCCAGGGTCAGCCGCCGTCGTCTCAACTCCCCCAACCCCCCGCCACGCCCCTGGGCTACCACCAATGACACTGGCGCGTGGTCCGACCACAGACTGAGAGGGGTCGTCCACCAGGAAAAAAATCGATCCTGGAGTACGAGGCTTGCGGACCAGAGTGAAAGGTGTAGTCCCTCTCCTCCGCATGAAGGTAGCGCCAGATGTCGTGGAGGTGGAACTCCCGACACAGCTGGAGGAGGTCGCCCCCTCCGCGAGGCAGGGGAGGAGGATTCAAGTCTGGCCTCCATTACCGCGTTAAAGTCCCCACATACAATGAGGCGCCCCACCGCGACCTCCTTCAATTTTGTCAGTACAGATTTCAAAAATTTGGATTGACCCACATTGGGGGCATAAAGAGTAGCTATGGTGAAGGCCACCCCTGAGATCTCGCAAAGCAAGAAGAGGTAGCGTCCCGCAGGGTCCGCTATCACTTGCCCCAGTACAAACAACCCTGGAGCTCACCAGCAGACACTCCGGCTTTCTTCACTATATTGTTGGCGAAAAAGGAGTGAGGAAACCGGGGGTGTTGCAGTCTGTGATTATCACCGGCCAGAAGGTGTGTCTCCTGTATACACACCACCTCAGCTTGGGATCTCCCGACCTCCCTCCACAAAAATGACCGCTTAGCAGGGGAATTAAGCCCTCTGACATTTAGTGAGACGACTTGAAAACTCGTCTCCGGTGCTCGCTAGCCGCCCCCACCAAAAGGGAGATAAGGATAGATAGAGAAAGAAAAGGGGGGAAGAATAAGAAAAAAAAAAGAGAAGTGGCAAACACCGCTGCAAAGAGAAGGGAGAAAAGCGGGGAGGAGAATTCTCAGAAGGGAGGGGAAAATAGGTCGGGAGGGGGGGAAGGGGAGTGGCGACAACAAACAGGGGAATCACAAAAATGTAAACAATGAAGATGTGTAACTCAGGAATCCTGAGTAGAGAGGGGGGTGTAAGCAGGTGGAAAACCAACAGACCTCTGTCCCCACGACAAGTAGGGAGGGGAAGTGCTTACACACAATAGGACTCCACAGTCCGTTCCCAGACTGGGACCACAAGGAGACTGGCAAAAAGAGTCACCAAAACATCCAGCCAAGGTGCTCCCTCCCAGGCAGTCTGATCAACGTCCATTCTCCCTCGCTTGCGAGGGCTACCACAATCTCCCCAAGACCTAGGGCTAGCCGAGGAGGACCCAGGTCGATTCATCAACTTCCAGTGCATGAGGGCCGCCTTTAGCCGAGAGGGAGAGGAAAAAACATGCTTCGTTCCCTTGTAACGGAACGTGACGTTCACAGGGGACCCCCAGGCATATTGAATACCCCTCTCCCGAAGCACCAAGCAATGAGGAGCAAACTCGCGGCGCCTCGCAAGGGTTCCAGGGGATAAGTCCAGGTAAATTGCCCAGTGGACTCCCGACAGGGGGCATGTACGCAGTGAATGTAGAATCCGGTCCCTCAACTTCGGGAGCACCAGGCACACCAGCACATCCCGGGGGACCTCCTTCGCAATACGGGGGGACCGGGGCAACCGGAAGATCCTCGCCAGCGTAAGGTCCAAGGGGTTAGCATCAGGGAGTATGAGCCCCAGAAACCGGGATACAGAGTCAGCTAAGTTCTCCTCTCCTTCTGCCATTCCACGAATTTTAAAGTTCCCCTTTCTCAGCTGGTCGTGTAAGTCCCATACTGAGGTTTTCATAGATTAAGATCCGCATATACCTCTTGGTAGCTGTCAGCCAGGGTGATGTGGACAGATGCATTTTCTCTCAGCTTGTTCTCACAATGGCCGGTGCGTTCCCCCAAGGCTGCAATGTCTGCCCGCATCTCCCCCACAATCCCCTTCATGTCCTCTTGAATTGAGAGGCGCAGGGTGTCCAGCATTCCCTTTAGATACCTCTTGGTGAGGGGTTCAGCGTCCTCCTCCATCTCCATATGATCGCGATGCATAGGGCTGCGGGGAGAGCGGGAAAGAGATGCAGCCTGTGCAGCTGCTGGCGCCATTTTGGGAGCAGGGACGTGCTCCGGTGTGTATGTAGTTCGTGAGTTTCTGCAGGGGACCGCGGACCCTGAGTGTACCTCTCGGCATCTCCGCACCCTCAGGAGGTGATGAACAGTCGTTATGCGCCGTTAACGGCAATTAGGAAGCCTTTAGAAGCCGGGGAAGGAGCAGTGAGGCCGGAGCTCCTGAACTATGCGACCTGCATGCACAGAGCCAGGTCACGCCCCCATTCCAACAAATTCTGAAGTCCAAAAATGGCGCTCTGTCCCCTCTGAGCTTTGCACTGTTCCTCAAAAGTAGTTCCTGATTACAATGGAGGGCGCACTTTAGAAAACTGATACAGCAAACTGTATGGTCCAGTTTTCCTTATTAACCCTAATAAGAATTGAAAACTTGGTCAAAACATTTGTGATAAAAATGCAATTATTCTTTCTTCATCAGCCAATAGTATAAAATTCAGTGACACACCTGTGGTGTCAACATGCTCACTTGCACCCCTTGGTGAGTTGATTAACAGGGTATAGTTTTTAAAATAAGGTCACTTATGGAATCTGCATTTCTTGCAGATTGGGGATCTGCCAATATTGCATGGCACCTTGACACCATTCCAAACTAAATCTTAACTCCAGTATGACACTCCTTCCATTCTGAGCTTTGCATTGAACCTCGCAAGTACAGTAGTCTTCGTTCACATATGTGCTCAAGAGAAAATGCACAAAAAATTAATGCACTTTCTTCTATTATCCTTGTGAAAATACAAAATTGTGCCAAAACATTTTTTGTGTGAAGTCATTTTTTTTTTCTTTTCACAGCTTAAAATTAAAAAAAAAAAAAAAAAAAAAGTGATGACCCTAGGGGTTTGAGATTCTCACTACACATCTCGATAAATTCTTTGAGGAGTCTTATTTCCAAAATAGGGTCACTTGTGGGGGATTTCACGGTTAGTCACATCAGGGGTTCTGTATAAACGACATTGTGTTCGTTATTGATTCCAGTCAATCTTGTGTTTAAAAAGACGAATGCTGCTCCTTCCCTACCGAGCCCTGCGATGCACCCAAACAGTAGTTTTCCACCACGTGTGGGGTTATGTGCGTTATCAGCAGAAATTGCTGTAAAAATTGTGGGGTCAATTTTCTCCTGTAACGCCTCTTAAGGTAACCGTTACACGGTTCAACTTTTCAGCGATGTCTGAAGCGATGCTGCCCAGTGTGCGCTCGCTTCTGACATTACTGCATTACCTGTCACACAGGCAGATGTTGCCTGTGATGCTGCGGCGATGTTGCTGCAGCGATTGCTCGCTGGGCTGGGTACAACCCAGCGAGCGATATGCTTCCATACTGCAAATAGACGGCATTGCTGGTAACATCGCTGTTGCAGTGTTACACAGCAATTAGCCGCCAAATTGCTGGTTGCAAGTTGCCAGGTTTTTCAACATGTTGAAAAACCTGGCAACTTGCAATCAGAAATTTATCGCGCTGTCACACAGCACGATGCTCCAGCAATGTTGCTGCAACTTCCTGACACAGCAAATTTCAGCGAAGTTGCATGCAACATTGCTATGTGTAACAATACCTTTAGAAAGGTAACATTTTGTGGGCAAAAGTAACATTTCTTATTCGCTCCATTGGGAGACCCAGACAATGGGGTGTATAGCTTCTGCCTCCGGAGGACACACAAAGTACTACACTTTATAAAAAAAAAAGTGTAGCCCCTCCCCTACTGCCTATACACCCCTTCCTGGGAAATTCCCATCAGTTCTTAGCTTTGTGTTGAAGGAGGCACACTCTGCACTCATCCACTCTTATTTTAGTCTTACTCACTCTCCCTGGAGAGTGTCGGATGGAAGCAAAGTGGATCTATATGGATCCCCAGCATATCTCCTTCCTCACCCTCGGGCAGGGGTGGTTGAGGTACCCATGGGGTACAACGGGCTGGAGCCCTCATGCGGTTTTCCTTCTCCATCCCTTAGGGGCCCTGGAGAAGTGGGATCGTCGCGGGCTTCCATGTAATCTGGAGCTCAGACTCCATCCACAGCCCCTGTGGGATCTGCTGGCCGGAGTTGTGGACCCCCAGGGATCGGCCCCTGCACCAAATGAGGTACTCTGTATCTGTGCATTGCTGCTGCTGCTGCAGCCTGGGCTCCGGATCCATCCACATGCTGATGAGGTACACTGGGGGTGATTACATTGTGGGACTAACCGGCACTCTGCTGCTCAGTGAGTCCGGTCCCTTCCATGCTGCGGGCATACCGGTTCTGGCGCCGGCTCCCGCGCCATCTCCTTCGCCATCCTTGAGGGAGTTATCTCGGGCATCCATGCTTCGCTGGAGCCCCTGCTCTGTCCACAGCCCTTGGTGGACCTGCTGGCCAGAGCACTGTTATCCCCAGGGACCAGGCCCTGCACCTAATCGAGGTAGTCTGTATGATTGTGCATATGGCTGCAGCTGCAGTTCGGGGCTCCAGATCCGACCCAGTTATCTGTGAGGTACTCTGGGGTATTATGTTGTTGACCGGCACATCTCCCTTCGGGGCTGGCTGCCGGGATCACAGCAGGTAACCCGGTTTCACCGGACCTCTGCGACTGCTGCAGCTGCTACAGCCCGGGCCTTCGGATCCCTGTTGGTATATGTCTTTTTTACTGTGCATGGAGGACCTGAAGCCTGGGGCTGGTCTCCGACACCCCCTCTGAGGGTGTCAGCGCTGTCGGCCGGTGATCGCGCCGACTGTGCCTGCACGTCGGGCACGGTCTCAAATTTAGGCCCCGACTTCGCCTGCGGCCTAGTTTTGTAATGCCCGCCCCCGGCTGCCATTCAAGCAGAGGGGCGAGTTTTGGCCTGTCCCTGCGGCCATACTGATGCATGGAGGGCCTCTTCCCAGCTGCCTAGGTGACGCCCATTCCTCTCAGTTTCTATGGGGCCCAAGATTCCCGCACTTTGTGCCGGTCCACCCATTTTTCACTCCCCCTCTGCTGGCTCCGGCGGCCATCTTGGCTTTCTACCGGTATATGCTCAGCAGCTGCAGTTCCCTGAGGGGTTCTGCTCTCACCACGGTCCAGCGGTCGGGCCACACCAGTTACTCCGGCTGTGAGTCCCCTTGCGTGGGCATCCTTTGCTGGGGATTCCCACAGTTATACAGCTATGTGGGCCATTTAAAGTATAACCCCCAACGTCCGCGCGCATGTCGCAGCCTGCACTTCATATAAGGCTTAGTTGCCCGCTGGATACACTTCTCTGCCTGCACGCAGCCAGAGCCAAGCCCAGAGCCACAAGCTCACTCCAGCACCTCGACCCAGGTTGATTGCCCTGCTGCCCTCCCGCAGGGCCCTCTAGGACGCCGACTGGACAGAGGTTCCAGGAACCCTTGTCCGAGCCTTACTTAAGACTATATTAGGCTATATAAGCTCAGACCGGGTCCCTTACAGGATCCCACCACGGGACCGCTCTCAGGAGTCTAGGCCGGGTCCTTCACAGGATCCCCCTACGCCTGACCCTCCCCGGGGGGTTCCATAAGTCCAGGGCTGCGGGCCCACTAGTTGGACTGCCCCGGAAAACAGCCGAGGACTCTTCCTCAGGCCACTGTCTGCGGCCCGCTACGCGGACCCGCGGGGCTACCTCCCCCTCCTCCTCGCATTACTCAGGATGTCGAGAATGAACAGGGGGTCAGGGTTCAGAGTCAGAGCTCATACTCACTCTGAATGCCCCTGAGGGGGGACGCACTGGTGGATGACCTTGTTCTTCCTCAACATGGTTGTTCAACCTGCTTCCCCTTCTCTGGTGGAGCCGGCTTCCTTTTCAGGAAACGCACCAATTTAGGTTCCCTAAAAGGGCTCGGTGTGTTGCTTCCACCACCCTAATTTGGAGATGCTGTCCAAAGCCCAGGCTGGCCCGGACTAGCACTGTCCTACGAGAACCAGCAGTGCCGTCACTATCTCCTTCCTCGGAAGTGGTCAATGGTTGGTCTCATTCCCACGAGGTGGTCCCTCCGGGTCCAGACTTGCAGCCCGGACCGTTGTGCCCTGGCTAACGGCTCTTCCCTGAAAGAGCTACGGACCGCCAGATTGATTTATTTATTAACTCGATCGATGAAACTACGGTCGCCAGCTTTTGCAGCTGTAGGAGCAGGGCAGCCATGTCTGCGTGCTCGGCAGAGTCCGCTACCTTTCGGGGGTTTTCTTGCTTGAGGTCATTACATAACATCTCTGACTATCTTGGTTGGCTATCCGCAGGTCTATGGCCTTGGAATATGATTAGCTGACCCCACATCCAAAAAGGTACCTTACGGGGTTGTCTTTTTGCTGGTAACAGGCTGTTTTGGGAACAGCTAGAAGGACTCCTCTGGCGGGTAAGCTCTTCCGTGCCGCACGCTACGGTTGGGAAACCTGTGCAGCAAAGGATTCAGTCCACTGGCTTGGACTAAAGCTAAGGGTGTGACTTGGCATGGCGTTCCAAGATCGCCTGCACTCAGTGGCAGGAGGCTCAGCCTCTGTGACGGCCTCCTCATGCCTATCTGCGTCTTCAAGCCACATCCTCGGTCGCGGACAGGCTCTCCAGTTATATCGCATGGCTACTAAACTCCCTTCCTCGCTTCCTCCAGCAAAGGCGCAGGCCTTTATCCAGGCTCTGGATGCCTTGAGGCGAGACGGAGTAGTTGCTGTTCCTCTCAAGGAACGCTTGCATAGCATCGATCGCCATCAAAAAGGCGTACCGGCTCTTCCCCATGGCGTTCGCTAATCAGCGTTGGCTGGGTTTGCGGTGTGGGACGACCATTTTGGTGGTTCTGTCCTCACGGCCCTGCACTCCCAGGGCCATGCAGTAATATCGTACTTGAACGACCTACTGGTCAAGGCATCTTCTCTGGAACAATGCCAGTGCAGTCTCTCACGACCCTCTGCACTCCTACTCAGACTCTGACGTGCCAGTGAAATGGAGTCTCACGACTATTCAGCTTTTGTCAAGCTGCCTCTGGACAAACAACTAGCACTTCAGTCAGAAGTCCGCTCACACCTTCGGTCATGCTCAGTCTCCCTAGGGCGGCTGATGTACATCTTATGGAAAATGGTAGCGGCCATTGAGCAGTATACTTCGTACAGTTTCACCTGCGGCCACTGCGGTTGCAGATCCTCCGCAGTGGGGACAAGCACCATCTTCCCGCGACAGGAAGGTCTCCCTGTCTACATTGACAAAGGTCTACATTCATTGGTGACTGCTACCCCTGTCTGTCACGGGGGAGGCCCTTCCTGCCCCCCTCTTGGGCAGTCGGGACCACGGCCGCCAGCCTCTCGGGTTGGGGCGCAGTATTCCTCCACCGCGGGGCTCAAGGCACCTAGACGGAGTCAGAATCCATTCTCCGGATCAATGTCCTGCAGAGTAGGGCCATTTGCTTAGCGCTTTTGGCTTTCCAACGGTTCCTGTCAGGAAGACAGATCCGGATTTCATCAAACGCGATAGCGTCTCCTATGTCAATCGCCAGGGAGGAACACGAAGCATCTCAGCACTGCTCGAGGTTCAACGTATCCTTCTAGGGGTAGAGGACAATGACTCCTCCATCTCGGCAGTCCACATCCCCGGAGGGGACAGCTAGGAAGCCGACGACCGAAGTCGCCAGGGCATGGACTCGGGCGAGTGGTTCCTTCATCCAGATGTCTTTCAGACCATCTGCAACCGATGAGGAACGCCGGACGTGGACCTGATGGCCTCAGGTTCCAGTTTTCATGGCCCGGCTTCAGGATCTCCAGACCCTGGCTGCGGACGCACTGGTCCAGAACTAGTCTGTTCCGTCCCCCGTACGGGTTTTCCCCGTTGGTAATGTTGCCCAGAGTCCTGCGCAAGATCAGGGAAGAATGCAGGCGCGCTCTACTGATTGCCCCGGACTGGCCCAGGCGTGCCTGGTACCCAGACCTGTGGCAGCTCACGGCAGGGGAACCGTGGAAGCTTCCAGATCGTCTGGACCTGTTGTCTCGTAGTCCGTTCTTTCACCAGAATTCTGTGGCCCTCAGCTTGACTTTGTGGCTCTTAAATCCTGGCTGCTGACATCCCTAGGACTTCCCCAGCGGTTGCCGCTACTATGAGACAGGCCAGGAAACCTGCGTCAGCAAAGATCTACCTCAGGACTTGGAAAATTTTCTTTTCCTGGTGCCGCTCAAATGGGCACTCTCCTTGGCCTTTCCCTTTGCCAACCCTGCTTTCCTTTCTTTATTCAGGATTGGGTTTAGAGTTCTCTTAGTTCCCTTCAGGGACAGATTTCTGCACTATTCGTGCTATTCAACAAACGTCTGGCTAATCTCACTCAAGTTAGGACGTTTGTGCAAGGGCATGTCACATTGTCCCACCCTACAGGCGTCGGCTGGACTCCTGGGACCTTAACTTGGTCCTCTCGGCTCTGCAGAAGCCACCCTTTGAACCACTGAGAGGTGCCCCTCTCTAGGCTTTCACAGAAAGTAGCCTTCCTTGTGGCTATCGCCTCTCTCCGGAGAGTCTTTGAATGGCAGCCCTGTCTTGTAAGTCAACCTTTCTGGTGGTTCACCGGGACAAGGTGGTGCTTAGACCGGTGGCTGAGTTTCTTACCGAAAGTGCTTTCTCCCTTTCATCTTTTTGTCCAAATCCTGTCCAGCAGTCCGAGAAGGCTCCGCATTCCTTGGATCTGGTCAGGAGCTTTCAGGATTTATGTCTCCGTACGGCCCCTCTACGCCGCACGGATTCCCTGTTTGTGCTTACAACAGGCCAACAAAAGGGTACACCGGATTCCAAGTTAACCTTGGCACGGTGGTTCAAGGCGCCTATCCAGAGGGCTTACCTTTCCTCTGGAACGCCTCTCCCTTTGGGAAGCAAGGTGCACTCGACTAGAGCTGCTGGAGCCTCATGGGCCTTGCGGCACCAGGCGACGGCTCAGCAAGTGTGTCAGACGGCTACTTGGTCCAGTCTGTACACCTTTACGAAGCATTACCAAGTGCATGTATATGCTTCAGCAGACGGAAGTCTGGGCAGGCGGGTCCTTCAGGCGGCCGTTGCCCACCTGTGAATGGAGCTGCCGTCTTGCCATTATGGGTTATTTGCCCAACCAGGGATTGCTTTTGGACATCCCCATTGTCTGGGTCTCCCAATGGAGCGAATAAGAATAAGAGAATTTTGTTTACTTACTGTAAACTCTTTTTCTTCTAGCTCCTAATTGGGAGACCCAACACCCACCCTGTTGGCCTTCGGGCTATTCTGTTAAGTTTCTTGTGTTAACACAGGTTGCTTACGTTAATCAGTTGGCCGCCGTTATACGGCCGGACCTCATTTTTCTGGTGTGGGTTATCCTCCTTCCTGCTTGTGCACCGAACTGATGGGAATTTCCCAGGAGGGGGTGTATAGGCAGTAGGGGAGGGGCTACACTTTTTTATAAAGTGTAGTACTTTGTGTGTCCTCCGGAGGCAGAAGCTATACACCCCATTGTCTGGGTCTCCCAATTAGGAGCTAGAAGAAAAAGAATTTACAGTAAGTAAACAAAATTCTCTTTTTTCATTGTTTCCTTCCACATTACTTTAGTTCCTGTGAAACATCTGAAGGGTTAATAAACACCTTGGATATGTTTTTGAGCAGTCTGAGGGGTGCAGTGTTTGGAATGGTTTCTCTTTTGGGCATTTTCTGTCAGTTAGGCGCCTGTCACTTCAAATGTGATGTGGTCCCTAAAAAAAACAAAAAAAAAAAAAACCTGGTTTTGTAAATTTAAAAAAAATGAAATTGCTGAAAAGCTTTTAACTCTAAAGGCCCTGTCACACAGAACGAGATCGCTAACGAGATTGCTGTAACGTCACAAATTTTGTGACGCAACAGCAATCCCGTTGGCGATCTCGTTCTGTGTGACACGCACCAACGATCTGGCCCCTGCTGTGAGATTGATTGTTACATACTGCTCTGGATCATTTCTACGTCGTTGCGCTGGGGAGCGCTACATCGTTGTGTTTGACAGGGACAATGACCAACGATCTCAATGCTACGCTATGGAGTAACAATTCCCAATGATCTCAGTATAATTCTGGATCGCTGGTGCGTCGTTTTTCACATCACTGGTGAGATGCCTGTTTGACATCTTACCAGCGATGTGAAAAAGGACGCACCAGCGATCTCTGCACATCGTTATTGGATCGCTGGTGCTTCGTTATGTGACTGGGCCTTAAAGGGAACCAACCACCCCAAATGACCCCCCCCCCGGACTGTTAATATGTGGCCCTACACCCAGCACACACATTTGGGGCAATCATTTTTGCTAAAAAAAAACAGTTTAGTAGAAGCGAAGATATAGCTTTATAAAGTTTAAAAAATCTTGCCGACTGGGCGTTACTTAGTTTGTCCTGCTGCTGAGTTCATCTGCCCGTCAGCCTCCTCTCCCCCCTCTCTTCAGTAAAGCCCTGCCCTTTCAGCCTCGTCACAGGCTGCTGCATGGACTCTCATGGCTGTGCACACGTCATCAGCTACAGCCAAAGTAAAAAAATAGGGGGGGGAACAAGAGGCGCAATAGTGCCCTATCACTAGTGACACTAATGTATGCGGTGGGTATGAATTCACTCACCTAGCACAGTTGTGAGACCCACAACTGGTGTAAAAGCATTTGGCATTAAATGCAGCTGCTGCAGGACTTCCACCTTACACATGCACGTGGGAATCATCCAGAAGTTACCTCAGGGGAAATGGTGTATCAGTGTCCGCGCTGCTGAAATCCCAAGAAAACGATCCGGAAACCATATGTAGGTTGCATCAATCATCCATTTATTCCTTTCCTACGCGTTTCAACACTGTCCTAGTGTCTTCCTCAGGGATCAGCTACAGCCAGGGTCACGAGCACACGCTCTGTGATCACCCGGCAGAATGAGTCACAGCTGCACAGGCAGGAAGTCACAGAGCGTGTGCTCGTGACTGACCCTGGCTGTAGCTGATGACGTGTGCACGGCCATGAGAGTCCGTGCAGCAGCCTGTGACAAGGCTGAAAGGGCAGGGCTTTACTGAAGAGAGGGGGGAGAGGAGGCTGACGGGCAGATGAACTCGGCAGCTGGACAAGCTAAGTAACGCCCAGTCGGCAAGATTTTTTTAAACTTTATAAAGCTATATCTTAGCTTCTACTAAACTGTTTTTTTTTTTTTTTCTTAGCAAAAACGATTGCCCCAAATGTGTGTGCTTGGGTGTAGGGACACATATTAACAGTCCGGGGGGGTCATTTGGGGTGGTTGGTTCCCTTTAACTTCCTAACAGTGTTTAAATAATGCCAATGTAATGTGAATGTTTTACTATTTTTTTTGTCATAATTTTTGCTTTAAGGGCATTAAAATGAAGTTTACAAAACACGTAGTTTTCAAACGAGGCGCTATATTTCTGCTATTTCAAGAAACAAAAAAATTTGCCCTAAATGTACCACTAGCATATAAAGTACAATATTTCTTGAAAAAAATAAAACATTTTCCGAATCACTGGGATTAAAATAATCTAGAATTTATAAGATCATAAAGTGATACTAGTCACTATTGCAAAAAAAAAAAAAAAAAAATGGCCTGGTCATGAAGGTGAAAACAGGCTGGATGGTGAAGGGGTTAAAACATGTACTGAAGACAACACATTTTATACTGCTCTAAAGAAGCAAGCTGAAAATGCATTTTAAATGCAGCATTTTTACTGCAGAGTGAATTTTGGCTGGAAAGAAAAAGCAGCAAAAATGCAGCATGTAACATAGCTTGTATAAGTGTTGAAACAAATGATTTTTTTTTGTTTACAGTGTGGTGTATTTATTTAGTGGTTCCTAATGGACGAGTCGAACATTGGTTTGACATTATGAACCAGACTTGGTGCTAGCTGGCAATACATAGCTGGCATTAACCTTTTATTACCCAGTCTGCCAATGCCACAGGGCAGCTGGAAGAGTTTGGTATAGGTCCAGAAAATGACGCTTCTACAATTGTACCATTTTTTTGGGCATCTGCAGGCTGCAATTTGCAGAGTGGGGAGCCCAGAATGCGTGGGCCTCCCCATGCTGAGGATTCTAGCCCCCCCAGCTGCCTAATTTTATTTGTCTGGAAAGCCTCATGTAATTTATTTTTAGTTATTTCAAGAAGTAAAAATAAAAAAGCATCCCTGCATTTTGATTACCAGCCAGGTAGAACTGGGCAGCTAGGGCTTGTTGGCAGCCCTTTCCTGCCTGCTGTACCTGTGCTGGTGACCAAAAATACAGCAGAACCCGTGTTTATCAGTGCAAAATTTGCTGCAAATCCGCTCTAAATATGCAGCAAATACTCAGTGTGAACACTGCTGAGTATCAGCTGCATATTTAGCAGCTAAGATTAAGGTCTATGGGTGAAACCTTGTGAATTTCACTTTAAAAATTAACATTTCCTTGGTAAAATCTGTACAATTTCTGCAACAGGAAAATCTGCAACATGGGCTCGACCACTTCTATACTTTGTAGGGAAGGTGCTGTACTGTGGATTTGTCAAAAATACACCAAAATAAGTGGGAAATCTGCAACATAGCACATAGGCCTAATCTATGTTCACACAAAGCATTTTTTCTTTTTCTTTTCTGCATTCAAAACCTTGCTCTCTTGGCAGTAAAGAAGCTGCTTAGATAAAGCAGGTTTTGTTTTATTTATTTATTTATTTATTATTATTATTTATTTATTTCTTGCTGTGGATCATCTACCAATCATGTTTAATATAGTGAGCTTTATTCACTAAAAATGCATGGTTGTGTTTTTGCAGCATTTTTGCATGTTCCTTGCTTTATATGGTAAAAAAAATAGCTGAAAGAATTGCGTTCTACAATTTGAAAAAATGCTGCAACTTTCCTATTGTCAAAAAAACTTGTTCATATTTCTGAATTCTCATAGCTTGTGATGGTACTGTAAACACAGCTTTTAATATGCAGAAAAAACGCAGAAAAAAGCACAGTAATGTAATGTGTGAGAATAGCCTAAACTTGTGACCAACAGAATAAAGTTACATAAGAACTGTGCTTAGAGGACCTGCCACCCCCTTGTTCTATGCAAACTGAATGCAGCATGTCTGTTGCATTCAGGGAAGGGGTCCCCCCATGTCTCTAGCCCCCCCCCCCCCTTGTAAGCTGTTAAAGACTTTAAGTGTACAGATAAGGAGTCCAGAGGGACTTGCTTAGTAATGAGTCCTCACTGCTCCTTAGTATCCTCCACGCCTCCAGCCCTCTGTGTCACCTCTAGCCCCACTCAGTGCCACCTCCTTTGTGTTTGCCCTCCTTGGCCGCTCAATGCTGCTCTGTCTGAAGTCACACAGACGCAGAGGGAACAATTGGCGGGAAAGGGTCCCGGCAGCTGACACACCTCCTGCCGGTGACAGCAGCGGCTGAGCCCGCCCTGCCGTACATACATAATCTGGAGCAGGACTGACTCCGGCGCTGATGTCACCAGCAGGAGGCATGTCAGCTGCCGGAACTCGATCCCACCCATTGTTACCTCTGTGCCTGAGTGACTTAAGATAAAAGATAAAACAATTTGCGCCACACTGCTAGAACAATGTACAGGGGGCCGGTTACAATTGCAATTTGCTCACCTGATTATGTTGTGCCAAGTCGCACAACAGACTGACAGGTAGGAGAGAGTCAGGTGCAGCCTCCAGGCCGGACGAGTCTGGTGGAGAGGAGTGCTGCGATCCTGGTTCGTGCGGATCAGGGGGTTGCTGGCTGGCGGATGAGAAGCAAACTGAAGAGGCCTACGGAGCTGGAAGCCGACACGCTGGCTGTGTTAGTTTCCTGAGTCGAGCGGGCCAATGAACAGCGAGCCTCAGGGATGGGAGTGGTGGGCGTGTTAGTGAGCGAGGTCCGGGAGCAGAGCCGCTCAGACTCGCGCTTCCCGAAGGAAGGCGTGAGACGTATGCAGGGAAATGAAAGAGATGTCAGCGCTCAGAATACAACCGAACAATTGCTCGCAGCTATTTACCTTTAGGCTTTATTAATCCAGTATAGGGTTCCAATTATCCACAACGCGTTTCTGCGCTCAGTGCGCCTTTCTCAAGTGATTAGTGGAGCCCTCTTTAACAATTGTTTAAATACATTGTTTAGGATAAAGGGGTAGGGAATAGGTGAAAAGTGGGAGGTTTTACAAAAGTATACACAAAAATACGTGCTGGATCATGGAATGGTTTCCATACCTACAGAAAATTTGTAGATAATTAAAAACATAAACTAAAAACAAGTTAAAAACAATAGAACTTCAGATAGATACTAAAAACTATAAAAATAAAAATAGTAGAAAACAATTTTTTTCAATCATGATACAGAAAAAGATACAACTGAGAACAATTATTATATGCACATATATATTTACAGAGAATCAATATGGTTACTAAAATTATTTTAAAAAATATATAATAAAATAGTAATAAAAGGGGCATTATTCTAAAATTAATTCGTATTCTCAAGGGTGAGGTTAAGTCCTTCTGGTGCTAACGTGCCCAATTTAAAAATCCAGAAGGATTCTCTTCTATTCAGAATATTCATTCTATTAATGATGTTCTCATTTATCTGTTCAATAACCAGAAGTTTTAGTTTAGAGGATCTCTATTATGAGAAAGATCAAAATGCTTGGAGACACTGTGTTTGGTGAAACCAATACTGATATTGTGCCTGTGCTTATTTAGTCTAGCCCTCATGGTTTGTGTGGTCTTCCTATGTACTGTTGCCCGCACGGGCATTCCAATAAATAAATAACAAAACGGGAAGAGCAGTCTAGCCGCTGTTTAATTTCATATGATAAATCGGTAGTATTGGATATGAAATTTTTTGTACCATTAGTAATGCTGTTACAGCATTTACATCGGCGGGTCCCACATCTGTAACACCCATTCAGGAGGTCAATTGCGGGTGTCAAAGATGATGGTTCTTTATCATTACTGGACATGAGTCCTCTAGGGGCCAAGATATTGTGGAGGTTCCTACCTCGCCTAAATATAATTTTAGGTTGCTTGGTAATAATTTTAGACAGGATGGGGTCCCCCTGTAGGATAAACCAATATTTTTTCATTAGGAGATAAATATTTTTATATGATTTATTGAAGGTTGTAATAAGGTTGCATGATTTAGCGTTGGTATCCTCCTTTTTTGCTTTCTTTTTTTCTTTTATGTTCCCTAAAAAATCATTTTGTGTATAATCTTTACATTTCAAATAGGCATCCTTCAAAAGTTGGCCTGGGTATTTCTTAGCTTTAAACCTCTCCTTCAGGATTCGTGCTTCACCAGCAAAATCACTATCTTTAGTGCAATTCTTCCTAATACGGAGATACTGTCCGTATGGAATGTTCCTAGTCCAAGATGGTAAGTGGCTACTGCTGAACTCTAAGTAGCTATTCACGTCCACCTTTTTAAAAAAAAGTGGACGTGCTAAGGTGTCCTTCCTGGTCAATTTTGATCAAGAGATCTAAATAATGGATGTGGGTATTAGAAACATTTATTGTAAACTCCAGGCTCCAATTATTATTATTGAGATAATCCACAAACTCCTTTGCTTCATCTTCATTGCCTGACCAAAGGATAAAGAGGTCATCCAAATATCTTTTATAGAATCTGATATATTTAGTGCCCAGTGTTGACTGTGCGATGGCACCAGACTCAAAGGCACCCATGTACAGGCCAGCATAACTGGGTGCGAATCTGGTGCCCATCGCATGGGCACCAGATTCGCACCCAGTTATGCTGGCCTGTACATGGGTGCCTTTGAGTCTGGTGCCATCGCACAGTCAACACTGGGCACTAAATATATCAGATTCTATAAAAGATATTTGGATGACCTCTTTATCCTTTGGTCAGGCAATGAAGATGAAGCAAAGGAGTTTGTGGATTATCTCAATAATAATAATTGGGGCCTGGAGTTTACAATAAATGTTTCTAATACCCACATCCATTATTTAGATCTCTTGATCAAAATTGACCAGGAAGGACACCTTAGCACGTCCACTTTTTTTTAAAAAGGTGGACGTGAATAGCTACTTAGAGTTCAGCAGTAGCCACTTACCATCTTGGACTAGGAACATTCCATACGGACAGTATCTCCGTATTAGGAAGAATTGCACTAAAGATAGTGATTTTGCTGGTGAAGCACGAATCCTGAAAAAGAGGTTTAAAGCTAAGAAATACCCAGGCCAACTTTTGAAGGATGCCTATTTGAAATGTAAAGATTATACACAAAATGATTTTTTAGGGAACATAAAAGAAAAAAAGAAAGCAAAAAAGGAGGATACCAACGCTAAATCATGCAACCTTATTACAACCTTCAATAAATCATATAAAAATATTTATCTCCTAATGAAAAAATATTGGTTTATCCTACAGGGGGACCCCATCCTGTCTAAAATTATTACCAAGCAACCTAAAATTATATTTAGGCGAGGTAGGAACCTCCACAATATCTTGGCCCCTAGAGGACTCATGTCCAGTAATGATAAAGAACCATCATCTTTGACACCCGCAATTGACCTCCTGAATGGGTGTTACAGATGTGGGACCCGCCGATGTAAGTGCTGTAACAGCATTACTAATGGTACAAAAAATTTCATATCCAATACTACCGATTTATCATATGAAATTAAACAGCGGCTAGACTGCTCTTCCCGTTTTGTTATTTATTTATTGGAATGCCCGTGCGGGCAACAGTACATAGGAAGAACCACACAAACCATGAGGGCTAGACTAAATAAGCACAGGCACAATATCAGTATTGGTTTCACCAAACACAGTGTCTCCAAGCATTTTGATCTTTCTCATAATAGAGATCCCTCTAAACTAAAACTTCTGGTTATTGAACAGATAAATGAGAACATCATTAATAGAATGAATATTCTGAATAGAAGAGAATCCTTCTGGATTTTTAAATTGGGCACGTTAGCACCAGAAGGACTTAACCTCACCCTTGAGAATACGAATTAATTTTAGAATAATGCCCCTTTTATTACTATTTTATTATATATTTTTTAAAATAATTTTAGTAACCATATTGATTCTCTGTAAATATATATGTGCATATAATAATTGTTCTCAGTTGTATCTTTTTCTGTATCATGATTGAAAAAAATTGTTTTCTACTATTTTTATTTTTATAGTTTTTAGTATCTATCTGAAGTTCTATTGTTTTTAACTTGTTTTTAGTTTATGTTTTTAATTATCTACAAATTTTCTGTTGGTATGGAAACCATTCCATGATCCAGCACGTATTTTTGTGTATACTTTTGTAAAACCTCCCACTTTTCACCTATTCCCTACACCTTTATCCTAAACAATGTATTTAAACAATTGTTAAAGAGGGCTCCACTAATCACTTGAGAAAGGCGCACTGAGCGCAGAAACGCGTTGTGGATAATTGGAACCCTATACTGGATTAATAAAGCCTAAAGGTAAATAGCTGCGAGCAATTGTTCGGTTGTATTCTGAGCGCTGACATCTCTTTCATTTCCCTGCGTGACTTAAGACACTGAGCAGCATTGAGCGGCCAAAAATGGGAGACAAAGGAGGTGTTACTGAAGGGGCTGGAGGTGGCACAGGAGGGCTGGAGGCGGGGAGGACACCAGGGAGCAGCGAGGACTCATGTACACTTTATAAAAAGTCTTATTTACAACTTACAGGGATACTAGCGAAATGGGAAACCCCTTCCTGAATGCAGCAGACATGCTGCATTCAGTTTGCATAGCACCAGGGCGGTGACAAGTACTCTTTAGCCAAATTGCAAAAATCAGTATTGAAGGTAAATATAAGAGACTTTGTAATACATCTTACCAGAGGAATTAGCTTTGTTCCCACTCATGAGCAACTAATTCCCCACCTGAGCATTTGAGCACTTCATTAATAAAAGAGCTCAAACAAGACACCTGTGGTGTTGGGTTATACTGTCCATAATACTCAATGGTTGCAGTGGACATACAGTTTAAAATTGTTTTCTTGCTTAAAATTCCTCAGTACAAAATAAAACATTTGAAAAAACAAGCCCTTAAACTGTAATCTCAATGAAAATAATAAAAAAAAAAAACAAAAAAGTGGCTCCAGGAATGTAACAAAATAAGTTTAAAAATAGTGTCTAATAAGTAATCTGAAAGCCAAATGTTTGCAGGAACCTTGTTCAACAGCCTTACCAGTAGTCTGTGATGTCTGTGAGGAGATCTGCATACATCTGCCAACAGTTCCAACTTCTTTATTAAATTTGTAGGGTTATCCAACTTAAAACAAATTAAAGTATTGAGATGGGTATAAATGTTATCCCAATATTTGATTGGGTGCCACTGTCAGCAGGGATCACATGCTAACCACTTGTAAACATAGACTGGGAAGAACACTAAAGCATCAGCATTAAATGTCAAATTAAAAAAAATCTCCGTAAGGTAGGGTTGGGCGATTTTGGAAAAAATCAAAATCTCGGATTTTATTTAAACCTATGGACTATTTTCCATTTAAATCTTGTTTTTTTTTTTGGTCTATTTTTTTTTTTTGCTTTTCTTTGATGAATAAAGACAAAAAACTAAGAGGTACCGTATATACTCGCGTATAAGCCGACCCCCCCCCCCTACTATTGCCCCCAAAACCTGGGAAAACCTATTGACTCGTGTATAAGCCGAGGGTGGACCCCAGGGTATACAGGCCCCAGTGGTGTATACACAGCAGCCCCAGTGGTGTATACAGCAGCAGCCCCAGTGGTGTATACAGCAGCAGCCCCAGTGGTGTATACAGCAGCAGCCCCAGTGGTTATACAGCGCCCCCCATGGATATACAGGGCCCCCGCCCTGCTGCCGTACACCTGTAAAGGAATAGATCATTATACTTATCCCCGACGCCGTCATCGCGCTCCTCCGGCTTCTTCCGGCTTCCTCCTCCGGTGGGCGCAGGCAATGACGTCATTGTCTGTGCGCCGGAGGAGAAAGCCGGAAGAAGCCGATGAGCCGGAGGAGCGCGATGACGGCGTCGGGGATAAGTATAATGATCTATTCCTTTACAGGTTTACGGCAGCGGGGGGGGGGCTTCCGGACGCCATTTTAAATCGAACTACACGATTTTGAATAAAATCACAATCGTGGCCACAGCAGGGGCGAATTGATCAAATTAATTCGATTAATCGCCCAGCCCTATCCGTAAGGCTGCTTTCACATCAGCGGTAGTTTGTAATTCGTGGCAGATCCAGTAATGTCGCCGTGCCTGCCGGATCTGCCGCACAACGGCCGACTTGCGGCACTCATCCAGCAAGCTCCATTCCTTCTCTATGGGGTTTGCGGTCAGATTCAGCAAGAATGGTTTTGCTGGATGCGGCAGATCTGGCACCTCAGGCCTTGCAAAAAAAAGTTGTTGGCAGTGGTTTTTTTTTTATTTGTGGTGCCGCAAGGGCCGGAACTGGTGACCGCAATTGCGGCACCTGACCGCAAGCCACATAGAGAAGGAATGGCACTTGCCGAATGGGTGCCGCAAGTTGGCCGTTACGCAGCAGGCGTGGCGACATCTGCCGCAAATTACAAACTACCGCTGATGTGAAAGCAGCATCACACTGGCAGCTGTTACGGTATAACAGCACTCCCTATTTAGATCTCCTTTTACCATTAGGACATGTAAAGAACCTTGTGTCAAATCTCAAAGCCTCTGTATTGCTAGAATGACAAAACTACTGTTCCACCTTCTCCCCCCGCCCCCAAAATTCCCTTCCACTAACGAAAAATAAAAATTGTCTGTACCTCAACATCCTGATATCCTGTTAAAGAAATTACAACTTTTGCAGGAAAAGTAAACCTTCATACTGTTTTGTCAATTGAAATATTGAAGAATGATACCCCTTGTGTAGTGTCAAAGAATAGCATGAATGCAGATTGGCTGGTTCTTAGGAGAGCGTCTTATTACTCGTAATGTGATCATTCTTTTCTGGATTGTTAGAAGAAGCAATACTACAGTAAAAATTGAGGTATATTTTGTTGCTAAAAATTTGTAAAATGACTTAAAATATTGTAAAAGTGCCATATTGTTGTGACTAAAACCAAGAAGTCTGTCCTGGGTCTCTAGCCTACATTGAGACATTAAAGTTTAAAGTGACATTTCACCTGCCATGTTGAGTAGTTTTTGATGAGACTAATATTCTGTGTTTTTTTTTTTGTTTTTTTGTTAAAATCAATTCTATTTTATTCGAGAGCTTTATTAAAAAATGGTTTTACAATATTTGATGGTTAAGTATTTACGTTTTCATGTTACAGCTAAATGTGAGGGCTATATATTTAGTGCCAAAAACTGGGTAGATTCCTTCTGGGAAGTAAAAAAAAAAAAAAACTCCACTTCCAACCTTCCTTATTCCTCAAAAACAAAAAGTAAAGCTTTCTTAGTTTCCTTCAGGCTGGATCAAGCCAATTTTTGGTGCCAAGTTTACATCTATTTTAAGCTGGTTCTTTAAACAGTAAAGCACTAATTAACAATGTGCTAGAATATGATAATTGTAATGCCTTATTTGCATTTTCTTGCTTGTCTAACATGCAATACTTTTTGTGTCCATATTGCAGACGGCATCTCCAAACTAACATGGCAGTCAGACTGTGTGATGTGGCTTCTCTGCTTAGAAGTGGTTCGTGGGCAGCAGAGCCTTGGACTGGGGTCTGTGGGATTTTTCTTATGTTTCTATAGGCTTTTAGTAGTTGAATAAGGTCATACCAAAACCATAATATTTCAATTAATGCACCTCAAAATGTCTGAATTATTTAATTGTAGTGTCTACAAATTCAACATTATAAACTGAATTTATTCATATGACTTTGCTCTGAATGGCTTCAGGGCTATGTAGAAGACGGTCCTAATGTTTAAAATTGGGTATGTTTTGGTATGGCCTCAAACATTGCCATATTATGTGTGAGGGGTGTATATATTTATCATAGATAACAATGACTTAGTTAGGATTTGTAGTTTAGTGAGAACAGTTTTGTTGATCCTATCAGTACAATATTCATTACTTTGCAAAACTTCAACCAGAGTATCATTTCATTCAGAGCAGATGGTCCTATAGCTGAGCAGTGCTATTATTTCAGCACACACAGCCCAGTGCAGCTGTTCACTTGAATGTTGGCTTAAGCTCTTAGCTTTGCCACCTAAAAATAAATAAATGTGTAAATGGGTAAAAATTATATTTTGTAATATACTATTCATTATTAGAAGAATACTGACAAGTTTTTTTGTCTTTTGTAGTATACAATAAATGCTTAACGTAATTTAAAAAAGTCCTCAAAATTTTACTTTCTCTGTAAGCCAATTTTTTTTTGACCCAAACATACAGAAGGTGAAACAACTATTCAACATGTAATCAATTACCTGAGTAAATACCGTATATTTCTTAAAGGTACTATTGACATGAATTTCTCACCAGATGTCATAAGAACCCATCTAATCCAGACCGGTAAAGAAATCAAACCATAGATGTCCAAAAATGTAGTGATGATG
Organism: Allobates femoralis; assembly: GCA_033576535.1. NCBI lineage: Eukaryota > Metazoa > Chordata > Amphibia > Anura > Aromobatidae > Allobates > Allobates femoralis. Next base: position 501,911,300 of record JARQOC010000003.1, read on the forward strand.
TGTAATAATTAGGAATGGCACAAGGGAAAAGTATTGCACGTTTACTGAAATATTATTTATTACTTCTTACAAAAGTCTTTTTTTGGTGATAAAGCTGCAAGATGCCTTCTGTATGTAGAAACCAGTCGCATGTATTGCTCAGGTGTGATTTTGTCCCTTTCTTCCTCACACAAACACTTAAATCCTCAAGTTTCTGTGGGCTCCTTCTATGAACTCCGAGCTTTAGTTGCTTCCAGAAATGTTCTATTTGATTCAGTTCAGTGACTGGGTGGACTATTCCAGCAGCCTTAGTCAAGGAAATTCAATTTGTTTTAGAGAATGTGTTCTTAAAGTCCCTGTAACCTGCATGGATGATCAATAAAGCCAGATATTTCTAAGAAGCACGAGTGCCGCTCTTTACTCTGGAATCATGCTTTTTCTTAAAATCATTGTCTTGCTGAAATGTCGTTTCTTGTCTCTTCTTCATCCTGGTAGATAGCAGATTTTTATCAAGAATAACTAGGTACACTTGTTCATTCATCTTTCCTTCATTTATGGCGTTTCCCTATGCCCTACGCTGAAAAGCGTCATCACCATGATATTCCCACCTCCAAACTTCACTGTTTGTATGGTGTTTTGGGGTGGTATGTAGTGCCTTTTGGCCTACAAACATGGCGTTTATTATGCCATCCAAAAAATGTAATTTCGGTTTCATCTGACCAAGCTATATTCTCCCGGTATTTTAAAGGTTTGTCTAAATATTTCACAAACTTGAACATGCTTTTTGTACAGCAATGGAGTCTTTCATGGTAGGCTGCATACTGGTTCATGGAGGGGTGAGTTTTACTTACTGTTTACTTTAAAACCATTCTACCTACTGATTCCAGGTCTTACTCAAGCTCTCCACGGATGTTTTTTTGTCTCTTATACAACTCTTAAGAATTTTTTTCACTCCTTTATCTGAAATCTTGTGAGGAGCACCTGCTTGTAGCTGGTTTACAGGGAAATTATGTTCTTTCCATGTCCAAATTATGGTCACAAGAGTGTTTGCTTAAAGCTTCAGTAGTTTAGAAATTCTTCTGTAACCAATGCCATCACATCAGTATGTTTTGTAATAAGGTTGTTAAGGTCTTGAGACAGCTGATTGTTTTTACCCAATATGTGATGTTTTTTGTGGCACCTTAATAATGAGATACCATTTTAAAGGCAATCAGTTGAACCAGCTGATATAATTTTTCAGTAAATATCAGGCTTGATTTCTAATTATTGATTTCAGTTGGTGTCATGATTTTCCATGGTTTTTGCTCCTCTACATGTTTTTAACTAGTTATATAGACAAAATTTATAGACATCCATGGTTTGATTTCTTTGCCTGTATGAATTGGATTGTTACTGACCTCTGGTGAGAAGTTCATGTCAAGAGCACTTTTAGAAATAGTTAAATTGATGTGTTCAACCCTTATTTCACCCGCTACGTATACTGGAGATTTCAATATGTCCAAATATATAAAGAAAGGAGGCACTCACCCATATGTAAAATTGGTCTCAGGCTTTTTTATTCAGCCTTCCGGCATGAAGCAGGGTGCAGGTTGCAGGGGAGGGGGTGTTGGAGGTGCAGACAACAGCGACTGTTTCGGATGTAATCACCATTCAACTGGTCTTTGCTCTAGCAGTTGAATGGTGATTACATCCGAAACAGTCGCTGTTGTCTGCACCTCCAACACCCCCTCCCCTGCAACCTGCACCCTGCTTCATGCCGGAAGGCTGAATAAAAAAGCCTGAGACCAATTTTACATATGGGTGAGTGCCTCCTTTCTTTATATATTTGGACTATTACCTAGTGCTGACACAGGCGAGCACCCCCATTGAATGACTATCTGCTGCTATATTGGTACAAGGTGTCCAGTGCCCCAATTCATTCTTTGTGGATTTCAGTATGTACTTGGTACCTCATGTATTTTGTTTGATGGAACTAATTTTTAGGATTTGCATGGTAATAAGATTAAAGTGTAGATTAAAGGGGTTGTGCTTTTTTTAGGGGCACATTATTTTTAAATGCATGTTTTGTTTTTAAATATTGCAATCTGAGAGTCCTCAGTGGTTGATACCTTTTAATGGCTAACTGAAAAGATGGTAAACATAGCAAGCTTTCGAGACGACTCAGGTCTCTTCTTCAGGCTGATAATGACACAAATTCTGAAGACACATACATTTATACATAAGCAATAGAGGAAAAAAAAAAAAAAGGGGGAAAGAAGAGAACAGAAAAAAAAATTGGCAAAACAGTGTTATATGCTCTGGTGGATATGACAGGTGACGCAAAGCAGAGTCGGGTAGGGAGGGGTGGAGGAGCAGGGACAGAGAAAGCAGATTTCTAAGATAAGCGGAACCAATGTATTAGGTGGATGGTTAGTAACTCATGGAGACCTGAAAATACTTAGTTAAGTTGTGGAGAGCAGACTAAGTGACAGAGTTCACAGAAGTGTCAGGAGTTCATTGTCCTACGATTTCAGTGTGTAGCAAGCTGTCTCCAAATGCACTTTCATTTTATATATAAAATGCATGAATCTGCTATCCCCAAATGTCCGTTCATTTTACATAGAATCCCATAAATCCATGTGAAATATTTAATCCGGTTTCGAGTGTGTTGAAGGTCGTTATCAATTTGTATTCCCAAATTCTTCTCTCTCTGAGATTTGAAGTCACTCTTTAAGATGAGCAGCCTCATATCGGATTCCGTGTTGTGCTCAGAGCTGCAAAAATGCTTTGCTACAGGTAGATCCATACGCTTTTCTTTTATTGAGTGGCGATGAGAATTCATTCTTGTTCTGAATTGTAATCCGGTCTCACCTACGTACATGCCACCTGTTGGGCATTTGGTACATATGATTAAATACACCACATTGCTTGTGGTGCAGCTGAAGTTACCTGGGATCTTGTAGTCCTGATCTGTCCCAGGAATCCTTATCTTGTCAGTTGTCATTATAGATGAACAGGTTTTGCACTTTCTCTGGTTGCAGGGAAAGGTTCCTGTTGCTGCTGGAGAGGACAGGGCGCTTCTCACAATGATGTTTTTTAGATTCGGAGGTTGTCTAAAACACAAGAGTGGGGGATCCGGAAATATTGATTTTAGTCGGGCATCTTTTTGTAGGAGTGGTTGCAGTTTCCGTGCAGCTCCTCTTAGCACCTCCAGATTTGGATTGTAGGTGACTACAAGAGGAACTCTGTTGTTCTCTTCTCTAGTTTTGTAATGTAGGAGATGATTCCTTGATATTCTGGTGGCTCTTGTAATCTGGTTCTCGATTGTTCTTGGATGGTAGCCCTGGTTCAAAAAGGTCTTTCTGAGGTCCTCAAGGTGACTGTCTCTGTAAGGTTGGAACATATCCGATTGTATCTGATGGCCTGGCTGTACACAATAATAGTCCAAATATATAAAGAAAGGAGGCACTCACCCATATGTAAAATTGGTCTCAGGCTTTTTTATTCAGCCTTCCGGCATGAAGCAGGGTGCAGGTTGCAGGGGAGGGGGTGTTGGAGGTGCAGACAACAGCGACTGTTTCGGATGTAATCACCATTCAACTGGTTGGAACATATCCGATTGTATCTGATGGCCTGGCTGTACACAATAGAGTTTTTTATGTGCTTTGGATGAAAGCTGTCCCATCGGAGATATGTTGGACGGTCAATTGGTTTCCGGTACAATCGGATATGTTCCAACCTTACAGAGACAGTCACCTTGAGGACCTCAGAAAGACCTTTTTGAACCAGGGCTACCATCCAAGAACAATCGAGAACCAGATTACAAGAGCCACCAGAATATCAAGGAATCATCTCCTACATTACAAAACTAGAGAAGAGAACAACAGAGTTCCTCTTGTAGTCACCTACAATCCAAATCTGGAGGTGCTAAGAGGAGCTGCACGGAAACTGCAACCACTCCTACAAAAAGATGCCCGACTAAAATCAATATTTCCGGATCCCCCACTCTTGTGTTTTAGACAACCTCCGAATCTAAAAAACATCATTGTGAGAAGCGCCCTGTCCTCTCCAGCAGCAACAGGAACCTTTCCCTGCAACCAGAGAAAGTGCAAAACCTGTTCATCTATAATGACAACTGACAAGATAAGGATTCCTGGGACAGATCAGGACTACAAGATCCCAGGTAACTTCAGCTGCACCACAAGCAATGTGGTGTATTTAATCATATGTACCAAATGCCCAACAGGTGGCATGTACGTAGGTGAGACCGGATTACAATTCAGAACAAGAATGAATTCTCATCGCCACTCAATAAAAGAAAAGCGTATGGATCTACCTGTAGCAAAGCATTTTTGCAGCTCTGAGCACAACACGGAATCCGATATGAGGCTGCTCATCTTAAAGAGTGACTTCAAATCTCAGAGAGAGAGAAGAATTTGGGAATACAAATTGATAACGACCTTCAACACACTCGAAACCGGATTAAATATTTCACATGGATTTATGGGATTCTATGTAAAATGAACGGACATTTAGGGATAGCAGATTCATGCATTTTATATATAAAATGAAAGTGCATTTGGAGACAGCTTGCTACACACTGAAATCGTAGGACAATGAACTCCTGACACTTCTGTGAACTCTGTCACTTAGTCTGCTCTCCACAACTTAACTAAGTATTTTCAGGTCTCCATGAGTTACTAACCATCCACCTAATACATTGGTTCCGCTTATCTTAGAAATCTGCTTTCTCTGTCCCTGCTCCTCCACCCCTCCCTACCCGACTCTGCTTTGCGTCACCTGTCATATCCACCAGAGCATATAACACTGTTTTGCCAATTTTTTTTTCTGTTCTCTTCTTTCCCCTTTTTTTTTTTTTTTTCTCTATTGCTTATGTATAAATGTGTCTTCAGAATTTGTGTCATCAGCCTGAAGAAGAGACCTGAGTCGTCTCGAAAGCTTGCTATGTTTACCATCTTTTCAGTTAGCCATTACAAGGTATCAACCACTGAGGACTCTCAGATTGCAATATATTTTTCTATCTACTGGCTAACACGGTATAAATATTCTTTACCTTGTTTTGTTTTTGTTTTTTTTGTTTACTAAAAATACATTTTGTAGTTACTCATTAAAAGCTTTTCTCAGTTTGCCTTCCGCAGCCTGTGTTGTGCTGTCTATTATTGGCTGCTGATTGAGTTAACTGATAATTGGTCACTAAACTCAATTGCGTCACTTGTATTTTTTTGATACTTTAAGGCTAAGTTCACATTACTGATTGGTATCGTCCAGAATACATGGATAATTTTTCTCACTATGCATCGTGTTCAATCTTTTTATTTCTTGCAACAGTTATTTCACGAAACCTTTTAGTTTCCATTGTTAAAGAATTGCAATGTATCATTTAAAAAAAAAAAAAAAAAAATTGTATGCTGTCACTTAAGGCATTAGTTTTTTTTTTTTTGTTTTTTTTGGGGCACCCATTTTTGACATGTATAAATCATTTTTCAGGTTCAATTCATAAAAATGTCATCTACACTAAAGTACTCGCTCCAAAATAAAACTTGTATGAACCTACCCTTGTTATTTTTTTTATTTTTTTTCTTCCAGTCAATACCAGATCATGTACCACAAGTTGAGTTTGCAGTGAAAGATACTGTAAAAAAGCAAATCCGTGCAATATATGAAAAATTCTAATTGCAAAATGTTTTTTACTTTTCAAAGCCTCAAATGTATTTTAAGTTAAGAAAAACATTCAGCGTTAAACAGTCCCTTAAAAGAAATGTTTTCGGTTAAAAGATTTGCTTTATTATAATTAATAAAGGGATATTGCTTCAGTCACCCTGTTTACTTGTGCTGGGTCAGTCTATGGAGAAAGACTGATATCCAGCAAATTCAATTTTTGGATGGACATTGATTTAAATGAGAGCCATATAATGTATCAACACTGCGTGAAAACAAATTACAGTAGTGGGACCCATAGCTTTAGTCAGTAGAGGTTGCCACCCCAGAAACACCTAACAAATTAGTATGGCACCAACCCTTTATGAAGTGTAATCCTGAAGCCATAGGTAAAAATAATCAGGTCATTAAAAATAATGCAGGCATCATTTGTGTGGTTTATTGGCCGCTTTACATGTCCCGATATCGTCGTCCAACTTTGATAAAAAGTCACTGGTTGTGCGTTGGCGCCGATATCGTTCGTGTGTTGTGTGGTGTGAATGTGCAATTCGATGCAAGAACGATGCCAAAATGATATCGGGGGAGAAATGAGCAGGCTCTCCAACTGCCCGATATTGGATGGACGATCTGGCAGGATCGTGCTGTGTGACAGCCCAACAGCGACTTGGAGAGCAACTTCCCCTATTCACTCCCATGTTAAATGGTCGTTCCCTGGTTCGCGCGTACAAGGGGGCGTATACATCGCTGTTGTGTTGCCTGCCGATTTCTCCGTGTGACAGCTCCTATGCGATCTTGGACTTCAGCCAAAAAAGTGTGCGCTCCCGTGCCATTGTATACAATATGGAAACGATGTTGGGATTGTAAAGCGGCCATATCACTTGTCTTCAGAATTTCGTTACCAAAGTTTTCACATATTTTACTTGTAACATGAAATATAGTGCACAAAACATTTTCCAAAAACGTATCTGCTTTTCTGACATGTCTAAAAGCTCTCCTGGAAGATGACTGTCCTCCAGCAACTTTTATTTTGTTTTCAAACTTTGCATTGTACTGTCCTCCTGAAAATGCTCCTACAGCCTTATTATTCTATTAACAAGGCGATAAGTAAGAGTTGTGTAGATAATCCCACATTTCTGGGATAATAAAAACTCTACAATGCAGAGCTTTCCTGGTGTTATTTTAGAGAATACAAGTATGCATTATATTACAGATATGTCAGGAAAGTGGAGAACCTTAAAGGGGAACTCTGGGGACATAAAATGTATGTATTGTCCCTGCAGCAGAGCTGGGCACTACAGTTCTAGGATCTACAGATCACTTATAAATATGTAAAATCAGATCTGCTCCTCAGCCCTCACCCCTCCCTTAGGGCAGAGAAATTCAGTGATGTTTCAGCACATAGCAGGTGGTGTGTCAGGGGACTTGGACCCTGGGGACTCCACAATCTTATTACATCCCAGCCTCCTTGTACTTCTGTATGGGCAGGGCATAGCCTCCAGCCCCATCGTCACAGTACATACTACCCCTGATAATGAAAGCTTGGGGTTTATAGTATACCATGTCTAACAGATGCTGCACAGACATCTGGATGCGTTTTTGTGACTAAAGAGACAGTAAAGGTTTCAGGGGACAGGATTGTAGTGTGACCATGGGCTGGCGGCTATGTCTCTTGCCCATACAGAAGGGTGAGGGTGCGGGAATGTAAGACGATCCTGGACCTCCAGGGCCCACACCTCCGAAACACAATCTGCCTTTGCAGAAGCATCACTGAATTTTCTGTCCTGTAAAGGAGGGGTGAGAGCTGAGGAGCAGATATGATTTTATAGATTTATAAATGCGCTCTAGATCCCAGAACTTGGTACCCAGCTCTGCTTCATCATGTAAAAGAGCATGAAAAGTACAAACAAGTATCTCCCCGGAGTTCCCCTTTAAAGTGAACCGGTCACCCCTTTTGTGCTTGCTAAGCTAAAAGTGCCACCTTCAGCAGCGCCTATGTGGCATTTTACAAAGATGGCTCTTATTCCCCTACTCATCCTTACCCTGGTACATCAAATAAACAACTTTATAAACTTTCCCGCCCTGTTCGCTAATTAATACTTACGGCTCAGATGGGTCTGCATTCTGTCTAGTCCTCATCGCCCCTCTGGTCTTTAATCACCGCCTCTTCTAAGGTCCCAGTCTTCTTTCCATCACCTGCGGAGATCCCTCTCCGGCCTGTGTAGGTGCCCTGTGCTCTGCCCTACTGTTTGCAGAGCGTTTGACAACAGTACGCCTGCGTGAGCACAGTGATAAAGCACAAAGAGCTTGCACAGGCCAAAGAGGGATCTAAGCAGGCGTCGGAAACCAGATTGGGACCTGAGAAGAGGTGGCACTGAGGAGTTGGAGAGAGACCAGAGAGGTGGTAAGGACCGGACGGAATGAAGACTCATCTGACCCATAAGTATGGATTAGCATACAGGGCTGGAAAGTTTACAAAGTTGTTTATTTGGTGTATCGGTGAGGTAGGGAGATGTCACCTTTGTAAAATGCATCATAGGTGCTGCTGAAGGTGACACTTTTAGTTTAAAAAGCACAAAAGGGGTGACTGGTTCACTTTAAATGCTTCCACCATGAGTAGGTGTTCCCAGCTTAAGTTGTATGACGGGACAATCAAAATTTGTGAGTATTGCTTTTATTTAAAAATGCTGTAAGTTACCTATGTATTAGATGATCACGTAGATGGCATCCCTTTGACTGCAGGTGTTTGGGCAGAGACTATAAATGTAGATTGTGATGCCCGTGCCTTGTCCCCCTCACTGCTTCTAGCTATCCTCCTGGAAAGTTGTGTGTATGGCTGGGCTTTCCAGGTATGTTTATACCCACTGGGCTGTATCAGGCTACTACTCATGCCCAGAGCTCTCCAGAAGCAAAACCCATGGTTCAGCTATAATGTTAGAATGATGGTGCGGATGTGAGCAAATTGTATAGTAGGCGAACATACTATAAATACTGTAGCCTCACTAATTGCTCTTCTCCATTATTGTTAAACCTTGCTGAAGTGGTACCGTATATTATCGGACCTTTTATCACTACTGTGTAAGGGACCTTTCCCATCAGTGTTTGAGTTTTGCGGCAGATTTACTGCATCTGCCGCGTAACGGCTGACTTGCGGCAAGCCTCCATTTATTCTCTATGGGACTTCCAACAGGTGTGGCAAGTGTGGTTTTGCTGTGATCTGGCATTTGCGGCAAGTCAAAAAAAAATGCAGTTTTTTTTTTTACTTGCCGCAAGTGCCGGAAAACTGCAATTGTCGCACCTGCCGCTAGTCCCATAGAAAATGAATGGGGACTTGCCGCAAATCAGCTGTTACGCGGCAGATGCAGTAAATCTGCCTGATCTACCGCAAAATTAAAAAAATGCTGATGTGAAAGGGGCCGAAGGCTTACAGAGATTGCGTGAGCAGAAGTAAATGCTGTGAACGAGCTGCAGCTCCATCCAGAGTGCAGAGGCTGTTGCTGGTCACTGCAGAATATTTCCTGTTGTGATACCTTAGGCTGGGTTCACACACAGCATATTTTCTGCGTTTTGTGAGAATCTTTTTTGTGTGCAAAATTGCACCAAGAACGGATCCTCAAAGAATGCAGCGTTCTGTGTGAACGCTGCTGCGCTTTTCTTCCTGCACTTTTACTTACCTCACCGTACTCCATCGGTGACTGCTGGTGATTTCATCCTCGCTGGGCCGCAGCGAGCGTAGCCTCTAGGACCCCCGCAGCACCATGTGACTGGGTGACATCACCCGGTCACATGGTACCAGTCTCAAGTCCTTCAAAGGTCCTGTGTCATCGCAATGAGGTGGGATCTCCGTGGGAGCGAGGCAAGGTGAGTAAAAAACGCACCGAAAAAGTGCAAAGAATTGACATGCTCATTCTTTTTGTGGATCCGCTTTTCAGCCCAAAAGTGGATGTGTAAAAAGCTCAGCATGTGAATAAGAAACAGTGAAATGCTTTGACTTGGCTCGGACAGCGAGCGTCAATGCGTTTCATTGCATTTTACTGTATTTGCACATCAGAAAAATAGCGCGGCGTAGATGAAATACACTGTGTGTGAACCCAGCCTTACTGCAGCCTCCTACACTATACTCTGAAAAAGGATTGTTGCACAGCTCCGCTTACATCCAGCTGCTGGAATAAAGAAAAGCTTGTAGATGAAGTCTGTAGGACCCCCTTCACATTACAATTTTTTCCTGTCCGTGGGGGATCATGTTTTTTACAGGACCCCAGGGACAGGTACGGACAGGTCTGGATGTGTACCTCCGGATGCCATTTCTGTGTCCGGATCCATGATTTTGACTGATCCGAACACAGAAAGAGCTGGCAAAAGTGGGGCTGTACTTTCACTTTCGCAATGTATATACATACATTGCGAAAGTAAAATTAAATAAAGCAATAGTTAAAAATAAAAAAAATTCCACACCTCTTTGCCGAGTGTCCCGCGATGTGCGGCATCCACCTCCAATGGCTGTAGGACCTTTATCAACTGACCGGGCTGGGCAACCTGATCAGCTCGTGTCACACGACAACATCAGCTGATCAGTTTAAACTGCCCACGAAAACCAATCTTTTTTTGCAGGCGATTTAAACCGCTCAGCTGATGTTGTCATATGCCACATCAGTTGATCAGGATGCCCCTCCCCCACCCGGTCAGCTGATTAAGGTCCTGCAGCCATCGGCGGTGGATACCGCTCATCGAGGACACTCGGCGGAGAGGAGGAATTTTTTATTTTTAACACATTGCACTTTAATTTCACTTTATCAGGGTATGTAGATACACTGCTAAAGGAAATTACATGGGAACAGAGCAGTTTTCGTGTACTAAGTATGCGCAGTACATTAAAACCGGATCCGGGAAACAGTCTGTTTTTCCCAGACCCGCACTCCATAGGCCTCAATGTTATTTGCCGCGGACCGCGTTGGATCCTGATTGTGTCCCATTTGGTCTGCTGTGCCCAAAATCGGAGCAGTCTCCGATTCTGGGTACATCAAAAAATTGGACGCAATCGGATCCGTGACAATTTCAGCACAATGGGATGGCCGTATAGGACCAATCTGTCCCCATCTGTGCCCTTAGGTATAGATGAGAGCCAGATCAGATCTGTTTTACGACGGATAGCCACTGTCTTGCTAAATTTACCTGGATCGGGGCAGAGCCCGTACCTACGAAGCGCTCACTGACTTACAAATCAGGCATGAATAATAATATTCTTTATAGCAAGATTAAATTTATTTGTTTACAAAGTAGCACATGAATTGTCATCAATTGAATACAGGCTTAACACAAAGTATATCAATTATACCTAGACTTAATTATAGCGAATAAGCATCAATATATATTACCTGATATTGTAGCTGCTTCACCTTCTCCATTTGGGGGAACACGGATCAGTGAGAAGGGAGCAATATTGAGGCTTGCATCGCAGGAGGTGTACGTCCATCTTGCTCTGGAAGAGCTCCCCCCCTTTTACTGACCATGATTTTCCATATTTTATACTCTTTAGAATATCTATGAGCACGCGCAGACTGTACCATTCAATTTCCTTTGTGACCATCAGCCATAGGATATTGAATGAATGCTGAATAGGCCTTCTATAACTTGCTTGTCATGGGTTGCATGTCATGAGACATGTAGCCCGTATATAACAACACAATAGTCATTCAAAGACTCTTGCTGGTCATGAGATATTATCAATGCAACATTCATTGAACAGACCCCTGCCTGTCATAGGATATATGTCATGAGGCAGCCAGCTCATATTCTCATCATATTAGCATCATGTCAGACAGTTACCCCCTTTTTATATATATATCAACCTTGTACTGATATATTACAGTATATGAAATGATATAATACCTGTGGTCACTATTCTAATTATGAATACCTGTTCTATATCTATTCTATTCACATCCACACACCATTCTTATCACATTGGTATCACAATCGGTCCTTGACCACAGGAATTATCGTCCATTTCCATATTAAACAATCAGTACGTTTGGTTTTCTACAGAACATTTTGTACGCTATATAACAATTCCAGTTTAAAAGTGGAACTACTATAATAGCAATCACCAACACAGGGTGAATCGAGAAATTCAAAATTCTTCCAGCAGAGGGTGAACATTCCATGACAACATTATGCTAATGATGAGAAATTGCATCTGCAACTATATTTGATTAATACATCAATACAAAAAACTTTTCCATCTGATTTCAACTTTCTTGATTTTTTTCAAACAAAATTGAAATAAAAATACTATCATATTAACCAATAGATATATTAAAACTAAAAACAATATAACCTGGAAGGCCCCTTGCAGAATCCCCATTAACTATCCCCCAATTCCTTTAAACCAACTTGTTGGATTCAGGAAAGAAAAAGTATTGGCCCACCAGCTATCTTTGTGGTCATTATTATCTTTCTGATATTTTTCCCTCAAACACTGTATATTCTGGAGTTAAACGATCTAGGGTGCAACCAACCTTAACCCCTACAGGAAGCCATTTATAAGCATTTTGCTCACATACCTAATACATCTCTCTGGGGAGATCTCATATAGCTGAGTGTTGTAAAACTAGTCGGTGTACTAAATCAACAAAGATACTCACATTGGTTAATATACACCACCCCGGTTTTTGCCCAATAGGACTTCAATATCCTGCATCATGGTTACTACACGTTGGTTCATTAGCTTAAAATTCATTATACATTAAATTACCTGGTATATTACTACAAGTATCACTAGTTCTATTAATAAACATAGTGGCATAAGGCCAGAATACATCACTAATTGTCCTTTCCAGCAAACTAGGTTTGAAAGCATCTGCTGTATTTGTAATTGTCCCAAAACTTATACATATATTGTCCATAGGGAGCAGTCCCAAATCAGTCAACTCAGTTTTATTTCTCGGCACCCAAACTCCTCCTTTGAAGGCCATGTAAGGCAAGTTCTTAATTGTCCCGCTCAGATTTCCTTGCCACCATGGTAGATTAACCCATCCTACAATAGGGATAGGTATCGTGGTGTTCCATTGTCGAACATTTCGGGTATCGTTACTGGCCAAACTGTCTGAGCAATTGTCCCACATCAGGATTTCTTCCATTGTTACCAGTATAGCCAGGAAAGGAATACTGGTAGCTGTCACAGGCGAATGAGTACAAATCCAACAATCTGTGGGTTGAGTGTTATTCAACGCCTCCGTCACTTGATGGTGCACCAGGAACTTGTTGGCTATCGGCCCCTCTCGGTGTAGGTTGCTCCATCTATCAGCTACGCCTAAAAATATGCTTCCAAGGATTCCACTTAAGTCATACCTAGGGTACAATAAAAGATGGCATCATTCCCGTACATAACATTTCTCCTGTGGGACATATTCCCACTTCTCCACTCCTGGTCCCAGTATCAAGAGTGTTCTATCTTTTCCCACTGCAATGATATCAGCCTCAGATGGCGGTCCTTGGGTATTCTGTACCCATATTTTGGCCCCCACATTAGAGGACCCAAAACCTTTATCTCCCCTGACTGTCAATTCTGTAGGGGCTGTTCCTTCCTTAACTTAGGACAAGTTTAGAGGTATAAATAACATTTGGGCAATCTTTTGGCCCGTAGACAACACTAAGGGTTCTGTCTCTAGATTCAACATGAGAACCTTCATTTCTCCTTGATAATCAGGATCAATAACTCCTCCTACTACTATTGCACCTTTTAAAGCAAAACTAGATCTTGTTGCAATTTCACCAAAATGTCCTTTAGGAATATTACATGCATAATCAGTAGAAATGGTACTTACCTTTACCTGGTGCTATGAGCACTACCTCTACTGAGTAGAGGTCCAGTCCCGCAGCTGCTGGAATAGCTCTGTAAGGAATTTGCGCTTCCTCATTCAATTTACAATATATCAATGTATCTACGTGTACTTTATGTATGCTCAGATTATGTGTAATCAGTGATAGGTCTGTTCTTAATTATTTGGAAAGCTTCACTCAAATTATCTCTCCACTGCCCATTTAAACCTGTAATGGAGTACCATAATACTATGTGATCAGTTTTAGTGTTCTCACAGTACTCCACTGGGTGGCAGATTTACAAAGAAACCTCACCATCAATCCTGACTATGTGTCTGCAGCTGTACAGATATCTTTATAACTTCTGCTCTCTGGCAGAGGACCGATGAAATCCATCTGCCAAATCTAAGCTGGCAATTCACCTATGTGCCCCATTACAGTATGTGATACTGCCCTTGTCTGTGAATGTTGACATATGGGTCATTGTGCAATGACTTGTTTTATAAGATCTAAAGTTAAGGGCACTCCTCTGTCTCGTGCCCACCTGTAAGTGGCATTTTCTCCCAAGTGTCCACTTTTCTGATGCGTTCAGACAGCTATACCTTGCAACCATATTTCTTTCTCTTTATCAGGTTCGGTACCTGCGACAGACATTGAGGCTGCCACATCTGCTTGGGAATTAAACAAACATTTCAATGAGTCAAGAGGAACATGTGCATCTACATGAAAAGAGTATTTTTGGTTGTTTGGACATATTCTTCAATATTTTGCCAAACTTCTTTCCCCCACAACTCTCTCCTATGAATTTGTCAATCATTTTACTTTTCATCCTATGATCTAAGTACCTGAACCACTAACTACCAACCATGAATCAGTGAACAAATAACATTTTATTCCTTGTTCATATTTATATTTTTTAGGCTAAGAAAATAGCTAATACCCAATTTCACCTTCTAACTGTATAGCATCACCTGCCTTGGCAGGGATTCCCTCGAGTACATTAACAACATCGAGGGGTTATAAACCCTTGATCTTATTATTTCAAGCATCAGCTAATCTACCATGTAACAATTTCTGCGCTATGATATTGTAGGGAGCCTCAGACCAGCCTCGGACATCCAACTTTTCTGAAACCTGCAGAACCTACACAAAATCTGCAGAACATTCAACACAATCACTTCATTTGCAGCCTCCCCAAATATTAGTTAGTTTACTGCAAAACCACAGGCCACCGGCAAAACACGGACAGGACAAGCCCGACTACGTGTATTCCCAGTCTCTCTGCAATGCTAACAAAATACTTGGTTTCAGCTTATCTCATTCTCACACGTGGGACTATGTGTTTTTTCACTTTACTAAATGTTCCTCGTTGTATCCCAGATGCCAGTTGACAAGGGATCACAACTAATTGGACTAAGTGAACTCCTTTATACAATCAGAATTTTTATTTTTAAATCCTTATTACATGCATATGGTCATTCAGTTCAATCAAGGAGTCTCATACCAGTCACGTTCTTTCACACACAATTATTCACCAAACAAATGTTAATACACGAATACAATGTGTTTGCACTATCCCTTAAACAAATTTATCTATCTATTTTAATTTAAAAGTTATGCGGCTTTGAAAACTTTTTCACTTCCCCAATATTACTACATCACCTGCCTTTGCAGGGACCTTCTCGAGTAATTTTAACAGCATCGAGAGACTACTACATCACCTGCCTTT
Source organism: Allobates femoralis (assembly GCA_033576535.1). Taxonomy (NCBI): domain Eukaryota; kingdom Metazoa; phylum Chordata; class Amphibia; order Anura; family Aromobatidae; genus Allobates; species Allobates femoralis. Next base: position 501,926,484 of record JARQOC010000003.1, read on the forward strand.
GCAGGGACCCTCTCGAGTAATTTTAACAACATCGAGGGGTTACAACATCACCTGCCTTTGCAAGGACCCTCTCGAGTAATTTTAACAATATCGAGGGGTTACATCATCACCTGCCTTTGCAAGGACCCTCTCGAGTAATTTTAAACAACATCGAGGGTTACATCATCACCTGCCTTTGCAGGGGTCCCTAGAATAACTTCACAACATCGAGGGGTTATCACATCACCTGCCTTTGCAGCAGGGATCCCTCGAGTAACTTTACAACATCGAGGGGCTACTACATCACCTGCCTTTGCAGCAGGGATCCCTCGAGTAACTTCACAACATCGAGGGGTTACCACATCACCTGTCTTTGCAGGGATCCCTAGAGTAACTTCACAACATCGAGGGGTTACCACATCACCCGCCTTTGCAGGGATCCCTCGAGTAACTTCACAACATCGAGGGTTACCACATCACCTGCCTTTGCAGGGATCCCTCGAGTAACTTCACAACATCGAGGGGTTACCACATCACCTGCCTTTGCAGCAGGGATCCCTCGAGTAACTTTACAACATCGAGGAGTTACTACATCACCTGCCTTTGCAGCAGGGATCCCTATAAGTAAATCAACAACATTATAGGGTTCAGAATTTTTTAACTTATCCTGCCATTTTTCCGCCAGTCCACAATTGACCAATTCATGTGCTATAATATTATATGGAGCCTCGGTCGAACCGGGAACCTCCATAACAATTTCCATAGCTGTTTCCTTACTTTTTCTGACTAAAAATTAAGGTGTTCTTTAATTGCCCCACTGTGGGGTATCCTGCCGACTACGCCAATTAATGTCTTGCTAAATTTACCTGGATCGGGCAGAGCCCGTACCTACGAAGCGCTCACTGACTTACAAATCAGGCATGAATAATAATATTCTTTATAGCAAGATTAAATTTATTTGTTTACAAAGTAGCACATGAATTGTCATCAATTGAATACAGGCTTAACACAAAGTATATCAATTATACCTAGACTTAATTATAGCGAATAAGCATCAATATATATTACCTGATATTGTAGCTGCTTCACCTTCTCCATTTGGGGGAACACGGATCAGTGAGAAGGGAGCAATATTGAGGCTTGCATCGCAGGAGGTGTACGTCCATCTTGCTCTGGAAGAGCTCCCCCCTTTTACTGACCATGATTTTCCATATTTTATACTCTTTAGAATATCTATGAGCACGCGCAGACTGTACCATTCAATTTCCTTTGTGACCATCAGCCATAGGATATTGAATGAATGCTGAATAGGCCTTCTATAACTTGCTTGTCATGGGTTGCATGTCATGAGACATGTAGCCCGTATATAACAACACAATAGTCAAAGACTCTTGCTGGTCATGAGATATTATCAATGCAACATTCATTGAACAGACCCCTGCCTGTCATAGGATATATGTCATGAGGCAGCCAGCTCATATTCTCATCATATTAGCATCATGTCAGACAGTTACCCCCTTTTTATATATATATCAACCTTGTACTGATATATTACAGTATATGAAATGATATAATACCTGTGGTCACTATTCTAATTATGAATACCTGTTCTATATCTATTCTATTCACATCCACACACCATTCTTATCACATTGGTATCACAGCCACGGATCCCAAAAAATTGTGATGTGAACGGGACATTTGAGTCCAAAATGGGTGTGTCGGTTTCTCTACTCTTAAAGAAAGCAATGGAGGAGATAGGTGTACAAATGATCATCCTTCCCCAAGGCACACCACTTATACTTTGTTGCTATCCTTCTAATATTGGATTTTTCAGCACACAATATATAAAGCTCAAAGGTACAGTTCAGACAGTTCTGTCTAATCTGCAGAGATAATTTTAAGACTGCTGGTTTTATTACACGTTTTCCAGAAGCAATGTGTAATAATGCGTAGTTTATTAAAGAGGTACTTGGGTTTGAGCAATGCATGTTGCTAATTGTGGATGAAAGTTTCAACACAAATGGGTCCTTGACAGCCTTTCATTTTCTCTCCTGCATTCTGTCTTGTTAGCAGGTAATTGCTGCCATGGAAACACAGCTGTCCAATGGTCCCACTTGCAATAACACAGGCAACTGTCAAAACGCCATAAACAACTGCACATCTCCAGTGGACTCCAACAATACAGAGGATAGCAAGACCAACTTAATAGTGAACTACCTGCCTCAGAACATGACGCAAGAGGAATTAAAGAGCTTGTTTGGGAGCATTGGCGAAATCGAATCCTGTAAACTAGTCAGAGACAAGATAACGGGTATGCATTGTTAAATCACACGTATTTTGGCATATTTTATTTATTTATTTTTTTTAATAACTGCCACCAGTAGTGGATTCAAGGGACCTTTTATTAGGTGCCAGAGACAGGGAAAGTTAGACACAGGCTCAACATCGGACCAACCTGTTATTTTCCCTTTTCTTGTCTTTGAAAAGTAAAATAAGGACCCCAAAGGGGTTGTCCAGGATTAGAAAATCATGGCTACTTGAATAAACTGTGCCACCACAAACCATGGTTGTACATGATATTGCAGCTCATTTGTGTCAGTAGTTCTGAATTGCAACTCCATGGTCAGGGATGGTGTATTCTAATCCTCAACAATCCTTTAAAACCTTGGCAACTGGACTATTTCCTTTTTGATTCAGTTTTGCTATACAAAAAGGTTTATTTTGCTTTTTTTTTTCTTAGCACCCATGCATTTTGCATTTTCAGAAAACAGGATTTAATTCTATTTAAAGGGTTTTCCCATGAGCAACGTAAATTTTAATCAGTAAAACTAAAATAAGAATTTCCACAAGCAGATGTGTTTAAAAAAAGTGCTATGTACTGTTATGGATGTGCTTGACTGCACAGCACAATCTGGATCATAGACTATTTTTGTGAGAAAACTTTTTTATGCCTGTCTTCAAAAAAATGTTTCACCTGAGAGAATTTATTACCCCTTTTAAACTTTTCAACCTTTTGCCGCATTTCAGGCTTCAAACATAAAAATAGAAATTCAAATTTTTTGTGAAGAATCAACAAGTGGGACACAATTGTGAAGTGGATTGAATTTTTTTTGGATATTTTAAACTTTTTTTTACCAAAAAAGCCCCTGAAAATTGGGGCGTGCAATATTATTCGGCCCCTTTTACTTTCCGTGCAGCAAACTCACTCCAGAAGTTTAGTGAGGATCTCTGAATGATCCAATGTTGTCCTAAATGACTGACCATGATAAATAGAATCCGCCTGTGTGTAATCAAGTCTCTGTATAAATGCACCTGCTCTGTGATAGTCTCAGGTCCTGTTTCAACTGCAGAGAGCATCATGAAGACCAAGGAACACACCAGGCAGGTCCGAAGTTTTAAACATCTCACTGTGCAAGCGATCATATTTAAATGGAAGGAGTATCAGACCACTGCAAATCTACCAAGACCCGGCCGACCCTCTAAACAGATTTTCTTCCAGAATGGTCCTGTATTTGGCTCCGTCCATCTTCCCATCAATTTTAACCATCTTCCCTGTCCCTGCTGAAGAAAAGGATGCACAGATTTATAGATTGTCGGGGAACTACTCTGCGCTGACCACAGGAAAGGTTAAAAGGATGCTTTATTGGATCACCACCACCATACACCACATGAGTCGCCAACGCATTTCGTGGTCACCTGACCACTTCATCAGGGCATACATATGCCCTGATGAAGTGGTCAGGTGAAAATGAAACTCTGTTGGAGACTCTTGTGTGGTGTGTAGTGATCCAATAAAGCATCCCTTTAACCTTACCTGTGGTCAGCGCGGAGTAGTTCCCAGAAAATCTATAAACCTGTGCATCCTTTCCTTCACAGGATCTGCAGTGGCCAGGCTTACAAACTGATTGTGGGCTACACAACCAGAGGAGGTGAGTGGACCCTTGAAAAATTAATGTGTCCCCCAGTAAAGCTGGGTTCACATTTGCGGACCCCTCCGCAGCGTTCTGCGGAGGGGATCCGCAATGTGACCGCAGCGGCCGCGAGCTCCTATCTTTATAATGGGAGCGCACGGTGCTGCGCATGACGGTGCGCACCCATTCACTCCCATATGTGATCTGTGCGCAGGCGGATGCGCACAGATCACATATGGGAGTGAATGGGTGCGCACGGTCATGCACTGTCAAGCGCAGCACCGTGCGCTCCCATTATAAAGATAGGATCTCGCGGCCGCTGCGGTCACATTGCGGATCCCCTCTGCAGAACGCTGCGGAGGGGTCCGCAAATGTGAACCCAGCCTAGCCACTCTGTGCGCTCCCCCCTCCCCCCTTTCTGTCTCCTGCTGAAGAAAAGCAGGCCCAAACCATGATGCTGCCACCACCATGTTTGACAGTGGCGATGGTGTTTTCAGGGTGATGAGCTGTGTTGCTTTTACGCCAAGCATATCGTTTGGCATTGTGGCCAAAACATTCGATTTTGGTTTCATCTGACCCGAGCACCTTATTCCACATGTTTGGTGTTTCCCAGGTGGCTTGTGGCAAACCTCAAACAAGACTTTTTATGGATATCTTTGAGAAATGGCTTTCTTCTTGCCACTCTTCCATGAAGGCCAGATTTGTGCAGTGTACGACTGATTGTTGTCCTATGGACAGACTCTCCCACCTCAGCTGTAGATCTCTGCAGTTCATTCAGAGTGATCATGGGCCTTTTGGCTGCATCTCTGATCAGTCTTCTCCTTGTTTGAGATAAGTTTAGAGGGACGGCCGGGTCTTGGTAGATTTGCAGTGGTCTTATACTCCTTCCATTTCAATATGATCACTTGCACAGTGCTCCTTGAGATGTTTAAAACTTGTGAAATCTCTTTGTATCCAAATCCGGCTTTAAACATCTCCACAACAGTATCTATGATCTGCCTGGTGTGTTCCTTAGTCTTCTTGATGCCCTCTGCACTTGAAACAGAACCCTGAGACTATCGCAGAACAGGTGCATATATATGGAGACTTCATTACACGCAGGTGGATTCAAATTTTAACATTACCAGTCATTAGGACAACATTAAATCATTCAGAGATCCTCACTGAACTTCTGTAGTGAGTTTACTGCACTGAAAGTAAAAAGGCAGATTAGTAATTGCACGCCCTACTTTTCAGTTTTTATGTGTTAAAGTTTAAAATAACAAATAAATTTTGTTCCACATAACGATTGTGTCCCACTGGTTGATTCTTAACAAAAAAAATTGGAATGTATATCTTTGAAGCCTGAAATGTGGCTATATATATATATATATAATATATATATATATATATATATATATATATATATATTACACAAATTCGCACATCCTCAAATGTCACCCAGCACATCGGCCTTTGGACGGATTGCTTTTATAGAATGTGGGGTTATTTGCTTGGGGTAAAATGGCACATTTCGGGCTGGCGCACTGCCCTAGATCCAGCACAGACTGGCTGCTGGCCTACTTGCTGCATTAGTATTAGCAGTGGATAATAACAATCTATATACCCAAAAGATCTGGACATTTGTTTGATATATGAGTATAAATTGATGTAAGGTATGCTCATATCATAATACATATCTTATGTCTAATTTTTATATATATATATATATATGTTGTGTGTGTATTGGTGCAGGTTTATATAATTTGTATATATATACTTCCGCAATCAAAATTGGAGAACTATATATGATCACTTGATTTTTTTTTCAGAAATTGTAATCTACATTGCTAAACATTTAAAGCTTTATGTGTAAGGGGTACACCATGCCACTAGAAGTGTTTTCCAAAATAGCCAAAGTTTTATCAACTTAAGGGAATCTCTCATCTAGTTTATGCCTCCCCAGCTATCACTGTCTGTACCTGCAGCTTTATATCTATTCTGATCCTTCCTGTCTGAGCTGATAGTGTAATGTGAAAGGTGAAAAAAAGCATTTATACACTTACATTTCCTTATGTAATGAGACAGTCAGTCTCCAGCTTGGAGGACTGAGACTGTTTGGCAGGTTAATACTTAACATTTCAGCCTTATGTTAGAACATGTTGGGAGACCTGATGTGATGTCATAACCATGTGACTACAATAGGTGGAGCTAAGTCCCTATACATGAGTTTGCTCACTTAGCTCCGCCCACTATGGTCACCTGATTGCTACATCACAAAGGTCCTTTAGCCATGCAAGTTAACAGTGAGAACTATTATCCTGTCAGTTTCCATCCTCCAAGGTGTAGACTGAAATGTAAGTGTATACATTTTTTCACCTAAACATTACCTGAGGAATCCTGATAAGGGTAAATAAAGCTCGGATGTCAAGCTGCGCTGACCACAAGGATACATAGTTAATCGCACACTGTTTATTCAAGCCTATATGTTTTGTGGCAAACACGCCACGTCATCAGGGCATGATCAGGTGATGCCCTGATGAAGTGGTGTGTTTGCTACGAATCGTGTAGGCTTGAATAAACAGTGTTTGAATAACTGTATCCTTGTGGTCAGCACGGCTTGACATCCCAGCCCTATTTACCCTTATCAGGATTCTTCAAGTCTTTGCTGGGAGCCTGCAGCGACCTCGTGTGTCTTTTACTGTAGTTGTGACACTTACAACTACGTCAGGTGAGTTTAACCATTGGGGGTCTTTGGGACCCTCTATATAAGAGGTACTACTCTGCACGCTTCCTTGCCCCCTTAATTTCATTACTGAGCTCAGACAGGGATGGTTAGACTAGTACTATGAAGCTGCAGCCACAGACAGTGATGGCTAAGGGGCATAAACTGCCTGACAGGTTCTCTTTAAAACCTTTATTTTAATAGCAATGACTGCAGCATTGAGAGATTTTTTGACGGTTACAACATTTACCAAATCAGTAGGAAGTATACAGGCCTTTGCTCTGAATGACTTCAGCACATCTGCGGCCACAGAACATAACTAGTCTCTCATGCTGCGATTTGGGCCACTCTTCTTCCAGTCTCTTCCCCAATTCTGTGACTGTTGTGGGATTCTTGGCCATAACTTTGTCACCAAGGATTTTTCAAAGGTTTTCTATTGGGTTTAGATCAAGACTCCAAGCTGGCCATTTCATTGTTCCAATGTTTTCTGTTCCAAGCAGGGCTGTAGAGTTGGTAAGCCAAACCACCAACTCAGACTCCTCAATTTCCCTGACTCCAACTCCTACTCCTTCATACATGGCTCACGTTTAAGTGACAAATTTCTTCTAGCACACTGTGAACATCACATTTTAATCATTATGATAAAAATAATCAAGATATTTAGAGCCTAGTAATAGTTCATAATATTCAGCACATACTGCATTTAACTTCTGTACCCAATTTATTTATTTTGAGTCTTGAGTCATTCCACTCTCTACCGACTCTGACTCCACTGAAATGAGCACCGACTCCACAGCCCTGGTTTCAAGTAATTGCTTTACTTGTTTTTCTGTGTGACGGGTCATTGTCATGCAGGAATGTTGCTAACTGAGTTCTTTATGTAAGTAAGGAACCATGTGTTGAAGGTTCTGATACACACTTGCTTTCACTCTGCCATGTAGTTGTATGAGAGGTCCACACCCTGTAGCAGAAAACATTCCACATACCATGACACTTCCTCCACCAACTTTCACTGACTTCTAACACTCTTTGGGTTTGGTTTTAACCCAGTTTATTGATGAACATAATCTTTGCCATCAGACCCAAATAATTTGAACTTGCTTTCATCACTAAAATAAACTGTGGAGCACTTCTCCTCTGTCTACACAACAAGCTCCTCACCAAAGGTGAGTCAAGCCTTTTGATTCTTTCTGCTAATGAGAGGTTTGGTCACTGCAGAGTGCTTTGAGCCCAAATGCTCTTAAACATTGTGACACTAAATGACGAAACAGATCCTTACCCTGTTTAGTGCTAGACTGGTAAGCTATTCCAGCTGTAGTGTTGAAACAATTACCCATGGAGATTCTCTGAATTATCCTGTCCTGTCTTTAATTTGTCTATCGAGGGTGACCAGCCTTCTTGGGGGACTTGAGTTTGTGATGTTGTAAAGATACAATATTCTAGAAATCACTGACTTGAAATTACCAATTTCGGTTACTATAGCTGATGGGGCGACCCCTTTGGCCTTCATCTGGACAATCTGCTGTTGGAGCGTTTGTCACTTTGAAATGCAACACAATTTTTGGAAAATGCGTGCAAACTGAAAAGTTAGACTGCCAGTTAAAATTGGTTTGTCAGATAATTACGGAAATTAGCACCAGGTGCCAGATTAACACCCATAACTTGCAGGTATCTGAAAGTGTTCTCTAATTTTGATCAGTGTTAGTTTTAATTTTTCTCATTTTACATTTTTATTCTGTGCTTAAGAATATATTCATGTTATGAAATAAGCTTAAAATACTGCGATCTTATTCATGTTAAGATATTTTCATGTAGGACAACACAATGACCTTAAAATTAAGGAAATTATTGTTCTCTAATTTTAATTGCCAGCATGTATGTGTGGTTTTTTTTTTCCTCCTTGGCTGTGATATTGGCAGACCATGTCCCTGTATGGTTAGACACATCCATTACTCAGTACATAGCAGGGATATATATACAAGATTCTCAGCAAAGGAACAGGTTTTTAAACACATCTATTGTAAAAGGTATTATTCTAAGATCTATTGATTAAAATGTATTTTGTGGAAAAAAAAACCTCTTTAAAGTGGGTATTACCATCTTTCTGAATGTCTGCAAATTCTGCTCTGAAGCTGACTGGATCTGCCCAGCTTCAGTGATATTGTGAACCTCTGCTGCTGTAAACACTAAGCTGCCTCCTTTAACAACATCAATGTGTATAGTGGTACAGCCATGCTGACTGTCCGAACTGTCGGTTATCAAAAGCAAAATATCTTCAACAAGCAGGAAGTTGGGAGGCAGGAGGCTGTGCACCTGTAAAAATGAATTAGTTTTTATCAGTTTTTGAAGTGAATGCATCACTTATTTGGAATACTAGCAAAGTCAACGGGGGTTTTAATTTTTACCGTTCAATCTGTGTGTTTTTGACTTGATACGTTTTTACGTGATCCGTAAAAACAATGAGCATGTCAATTCTTGTTGCGTTTTTCTGAACAGCTTTTCCCATTAAAACCATTGTCTATGGGCTTAAAAATGCACCAGAGAAAAATGCAGCAAAAAGTGCACTATACACATATGATTTGTTTGATTTTTGAGGAGCTTGTCAGATGAGCCTTTATAATGTGACAGAGCCAAGAATTTTTTTTTTTTAATATACCACTCCTCTGTTTTGGCACTCTAACCACTTCAAGCCCAAGCTTCCTGACCAGGCCAAGTTTTATAACTCAGACCAGTCTCACTTTGTGATTATAACTCTTAAACTCTTCATAGTATTCCAGTGCATCTGAGATGTTTTTTTGAGATATTTGTACTTCATGTTAATGAAAAATATTGGTCGTTAACCATTTTCATAAACAAAAAATGATAAAACATTGTCAAAAAAGTGACATTTTTTTAACTTAACTATTTTATGAGCATAAGTTTTATATCACACAAAATACTTAACATTTCTCACTTGTGTACTTCACATCAGCACCACTTCTAAGTTTTTGTTAAAGAGTTAAAGGTTAAGTTTATTATTTCTAATTTTTCCAACAAAATTTGCCAAATCATTTTTTTAAGGACCACATCATATTTGAAGTAACTTTGAGGGGCCTATGTGACAGAAAATACCCCAAAGTGACACCTTTCTAACTACTGCACCCCTCACACTGCTCAGAACCACATTCAAGCAGATTATCCGTCTGGTGCTTCACTGGAACAAAAGCAATGTTGAATGAGAAATTTTTTTTACTTTTTACTGCTTCAACTCCAGATTTTCACTTTTACATGGTTAATTGGAGAAAATGTACCATACGCTGATAGATGTTTTTCTCCACACATGTAAGAAACAAAGATACAAGATTGCGCCACACTGCTATATTTTAGGGCATAGGAACGTTATAATGTATCCCGTGCTCACCTGATCTAGTTGTGCTGACTGCACAACTAGTTATTGCACTGATTTTCAACCCCGAAGGGTCTCCAAGTCAGCCGGAGCCAATGCAGGCAGGTTCGCGTGGTGTCTGAGGTGCAGACGCTGTTGATTCACGTGCTGCTCTAGGGGAGTGGTGATTGACGTTCAGTACGTCCTGGAAGCTGAGCTGCTGGATACCACACTCCCCAGTGGGAGGACAAGTGTAGGTTCAAAGATAAAAGTGGTATTGTATTAGCGCTGATAACTCCAGGACGACACTCCGTGATAAATTACCTTAAGGCTTTATTCAATCGGTGTAGAATTCCCAGTCTCCACAACGCGTTTCGGCGCTAATTGCGCCTTTCTCAAGTGATTCACTTGAGAAAGGCGCAATTAGCGCCGAAACGCGTTGTGGAGACTGGGAATTCTACACCGATTGAATAAAGCCTTAAGGTAATTTATCACGGAGTGTCGTCCTGGAGTTATCAGCGCTAATACAATACCACTTTTATCTTTGAACCTACATTTCTCCACACATGGGCTGTTTAAGCACACAGCAGGGCTCAGAATGGAAGGTTACTATTCAAATTTAGTAGTGCAAAATTTGCTGAAATAAATGCACACCATGTTGTGTTTGCAGAGCCCCTAATGTGCCTCAATAGTGGAAACTTCCCACTTTACATTACAGTAACACTCCTCAAAGAATTTATCTAGAGTTGTGGTGAGCATCTTGAATCCTCAGGTGTTTAACAAAATTTTATAATGTTTAGCAATGAAAAAAATACATTTTCACCACAAACATTTTACTTAAATCCCAACTTATTTTCACAAGGGTATCAAGAAGGCGTGTTCACAGAATGTCTTATGTCCTACCCCTTTGGGGTTATTTTTTTTAATTTAAAAATGGACATGAAAAATATCTCAAGTCCCGATTGAGAACCAATGATAAAGGGATTAATAGAAGGTCAAATACTGTTTTACATTGCAGGAATCCCTCTTATGGAAGTCAATACGCTGTACCATATAGTTAAACAAGAATCATCCAAAATTCAGCTCTTCATTCAAACCTCGAGGAGCTACAGTATCAACATGGAATATCCATCTTTCCTCTCTAGAGTATTGTACGATGCCAGTCTCCTGCCCTTCTTGGCTTATCTACCTTGTCAATACCTATGAATCTAATGGCATCTTCCTGACATTCATGTCTTTCACAGATATGCCTAGATAAAGGTGTATTGCTGTAATGCTCAATGTCACCTAGGTGATCACCCATGCGCCTTCACAACACCCTCTTTGCTTTTCCAATGTACTCAATCCTGCAGATGCATGTCACCTTATAAATCACAGTTTGTGTGCACTAATTAATGAAGTACCTTATGGAGAACTCCTCCTGTGTCACATTTCCTCTAAAGGTTTTCCCCTGGGAAACATAGGCGCATGCCACACAATTTGAAAGGTGGAGACTTGGTTGAAATCTAATGTAAGGGGCTGCTATAAATGTGCAAATTGTGTGGCATGCACCTATGTCTCATGGAAAAACCTTTAGCGGAAATGTGACACAGGAGTACTATTTTTGTTTACCTACATATTTATTAGTATGAAAATTTAACCTTTTTCTGTTTTTATATTTTTTTTATATTCATTCATTTTCGTGCCATACATTATACCTGTTAGTACTGCACTGATGGATCACCTCTTAGACCAGATGTGGGGAACCTCAGGGCCACATGCGGCCCTCCATTACCTTTTCTGCAGCCCCATGGCAGATTCCTGGGGACCACAGTGCTCAGGCTGGCAGACGCATTTTGCAGACTGCCTGCCTTTTAAATCAAGCTCCCAGTGATTTCTATGCTCCAGCCGCAGGTTCACCTGTCATGTCAATGGTGCTTGCAAACCTGGAAATCCAGTTGCGAATCAACATGATCAGTATCACATATCAGTCGCAGAGAAGCAGCCACAGCTTACACAATAGGGGTGAGTTGATTATTTAACCAAATATAGTAGTCATTTTCAAGTTGATAATTTTGTGCGGCCCTTGAATGATGGTGGAGCTTTCCAAATGAGTCCCCAGCAGAAAAAGATCCTGAGATGCTTGCCATAGCTGGCTGATTTGGAGTGTTAATATCAAAGAGTAAGTCTGCTCTGCATGCCTTAATGGTGCTATAATACGATTATAGTAACTTTAACGTTGGATGGAATCACAATAAAGTAGAATTTGATTTGAAATTCAGAGAGCTGAAATCTCCATCTGTGCATGCACTGCCTCCATAGCCGTTTTCCTGGAGTAGATTGCTTTAGAGGCAGCGCATGTGCAGATGGAGATCTCAACTCTGAGATCTCCATCTGCGAATGTACTTCCCCCCAGGGCAATTTTCCTGGAGTCACTCGCCTCCACTGTTAGCATATTAATGGGGTCCATCTCGCACCACCATGACACTTCGTCCTCTTGGTCTCAGCCTGCAGCATCCCCAATTCTGTCCTGTGACCTGTTGCACTTCCTTGGTGAGCTATGTCCCCCCCCCCCCCCCCCCAAATATAGTGCCTGTTGGCGGTACTGGCCCATTGTGCAGCCACCCGAAACAGACGGACACAGTCGCTGCTACTCTCGCAGCCCACTGCTGCTGTACCTCACCGCCGCATAAAATAATGCCTCAGTAAGTAAGCATGTGCGTACTCTGCGCACATGCCCAATTGCTGAGGCGGGCGCCATCATTGGACACATGGGTGTCCAAGAAAGTGGCAGCCTGCATAGCTGTGCTGCACACGCTGGGTATGTGCATGCACACTCATGCTGCCATCTTTGGACACCCTGGAGTTCAAAGATGGTGGCAGTGTGACGCACAGGGTGGGGGTGGAAGGCACAAAGGCATAAAGTGATCGGTGTATAAATGTGGCACCCACTGGCCTACTGGCACATTGCGCTGCCGCAACCACTGCCAACAAACTGCCGCCCACAGCCGCCGCTGCTGGCACATCACTACCTAAGCGCACATGCATATACCCGGCGGTAGCATCCAGGCCCACATCTAGTACTTTACTTCCTTCTACCCTGTGTGTTCTTTCATCTTTGGAACAAACTCGCGTTTGCCACATAGCTGTATTTTATTATGTTTTAAACATTTTGCTCTTCGTTATTGTTTGTTACATATAGACTACAATATAGACAACTGCAGGACAGCTGTTTTGTTAGCAAGACCAGGTTGTATAACCAGCAAATGTGTTTTTGTGCCACCCTTTGTGAGGAATAATTCCTGGAAGGCTTTTTTTGTTCGGTAGCTCAATGTCTCTGTATGCTTTGCATGGGTTCTGGAATTCCATCAATGTAATTCCTAAAACCAAATGGGGCAAGATCTATCATAGGCACATGAGTGCAGGGTTGTGGAGTAGGTAAGCTAAAAATCCCACTCTGACTCCTCAGTTTCCCTGAATCTGGCTGCATCAAATGGACACTGACTTGCATTCCACAGCCCTGCATGTGTGTCCAGTACGCACATTAATGCCATATTGGATGTATTACTTAAAACTTCAAAACTAGTGCAATAATATTTGGTGTGCTTTGTACTAGGATGGGGAGATGATGTACCAAGATGGAAGAGGGGGGATCAGGTGATGTACCAGGATTGAGTGGGGGAGATGATGTACCAGGATTGAAAGGGCTGCTGCTTTTCCACCCAAGGCTTATACTCAAGTAAATAAGTTTTTCTATTTTGTGGTAAATTAATGGCCTCTGCTTATGTTCGGGTTAGCTTATACTCGGGTGATATGGTACTTTAGGAGCCCTACTAAGGCAACATGGTGCCTGCAATCTATTTCAGCCAAATTTGAGTTCCAAAATTCAAATATTGCTCCTTCCCTTCCGAGTCCTCCCATTTGTCAAGAGGTTTGACCAAGCTCTGAGGAAACTGGGTAACAAATTTGGTGGTCCATTTTGCGTACCGTTATAAAAGTGAATACATTTGGACTAAAGTAACATTTTTAGAATAAATGAAAAATTAAAGCACATTTTCATTTTGCATTAATTCCTGGCAACACCTGAAGGGTTAGTAAACTTGTTAAATGTGCTTTTAAGTACTTGAGGGCGTGCAGTTTTTGGATTGGTGTCACTTTTGGGTGTTATCTGTCATGTAGGACCCTCAGTCACTTCAAATGTGATGTGGTCCCTAAATTAAAAAAAGTTTTGTAGAATTGGGAAAAAAAGGAAATTGCTGATGACCTTTCAACCCTTCTAACTTTCTAGCAAAAAAAAGTTTTGAACATTGCGCTGATATAAAGTAGACATTGGAAATAACCATTTTGTGACATAACTATATGGTTTAAGGGTATAAACATTCTAAATTTAAAATGTTTTTAAGTTTTCTCCAAATTTACAATTTTTTTCCCTACAAATAAATGCAAAATTGTCACCCTAAATTTACCACTAACATAAAGTATGATAAATTAAAAAAAGCACTTTTAGAATAACTGGCATCCATTGAAACATCTGAGTGATTACCTCTTCACTGTTCAGAATTTTGTAAAATTGGCCTGGCCATTAAGGACAAAATTGGCTGTCACTAATGGGTTAAAGAATTCTAATAACTATTCTCAGTGTGGAGTCACAAAAGTGTTTATACAAAGGTAGTAAGAAGATTAAACTATAAATCTGCTGTCCCCAAAACTGTGTTGACCCATAGAATAATGTTACCACCTTATTATTTCAAGCAATATATGAACAGGGCAATTTAAAAGCATGTCTTTCACACGAGTGTTTAATCTGTGATTTTTCATGATACAAACATGTAGCACCCATTATAATCTATAGCAATTTTCACATGTCTATTTGCAGACTAAAGGCCCTGTTCACACCTAACGACAGTGATCTGTCTAACGATCGGGTCGCTGGGACATCGTTGGCTAATGACTGGTGAGCTGTCAAACAGGCAGTCTCACCAGCGATCAGGACCAGCGAGAACGCTGGTATCCAGGGTAAACATGGGGTAACTAAGCGCAGCGCTGCACTTAGTTACCCGACGTTTACGCTTGTTACTAGCTTCCGCATGTGCTGTGCGAGGTTGGGAGGTCGTTCATCATTGGTCTCCCGCTGTCACACGCACCGATGCTGGATGCCCAGTGGGAGACCGATAAATTTATGGTCCAGGTCGTTTACCAACGATGAACGACCTCATCGATTGGTAAATGTCACACGCAACAATGTTTAGACAACGCTGCAACGTCACCAAACCAGGGATGTGGCAAAGATATCGTTACTGGTATCGTAACGTATAAGTGTCTTAAGTGTCTGGAAAAAAAAAATTGTGAAGAAATGTCTTTCAAATAATGCAAAAAAACAGCATCTGTGCAATTTTATTAGTTGTTCCAAATGTGAAAATCGGAAATAAACTGACATACTGACCAAATGCGTATAAAACTGATTCAAAACCCTGATGACACTTGCACTATTTTTTTTATATTTTTTTATTTTTTTAGGACATTTGAATGAGGCTTAAAATAATTAGATCACATTAACTTAAATGATTTACAGGGTATCTGCACTCCTTCTCAGCAGCTGTCTTCTCCTTCCTCCCTTTGCTAACAGTGCAGTGTCAGGTTTCACTTACAGGTCTGTTCAGTTGATATCACTATGTAGGGAGAGAGCTACTGCGGGTCTGCCTTATCTAGACTCCATTTGTTTCTGCAAAGCAGATACTGTCACAGCACAGCAGGATATGTTGTAATTCACTTCTTGTGATGCTGCCCACAGAGAACAGAGAGAATAGTCCCTCACTAATATCCTGTGGCAGTGATGTGAATATATGACATGCATATTTATGTATGGGGAGTGGACGCCAGAGAACTAAGTGGATCATTCACTGTGAATGGAATGATTCTCTGTAGTTGAAATTTACAGAGGATAGGAGGGGAATATAGATAAAAAAAACAAAAAAAACATCAATAGAGTTTTAGAGCGAGGAATTAGAAAATGATAGCAGTTACATGTGGATTTTTGACCTGACAGTTTTCCTGTAACATTCCAGCCGAATGTCAGAACATGCTGGGAGACCTGATGTGATGTCACAACCATATGACTACAATAGGCGGAGCCATGTCCCCATAGGACATGAGTTTGCTCACTTGGCTCCGCCTATTATGGTCACATGATCGGGACATCACACAGGTCCTTTATGTTCAAAATATTTTTATTGAACAGATATAATCATACAACTTAATGGATTTTACAATCAAGTTCAATAGGTAGAATCTCAGAATCGTACAGTTCAGATTAATTTTTGTAATTAAGTCAAAATTGAGGTAGTATTATACATAGAATCTAGTAACTTCGAGTTTTATATAGTCTCATATAGCTTCAGAGATTTGTAGTGCGTATTAGCATCAAATGGGTTAGGCTACGTGCACACAGGAAGGTTTACTGCAGGTTTAGCCGCGGAAACCGCCGGTCGGTTTCCATGAGGTTTATGTAAATTTATGTTAATCCAAAAGCGGCTTTTGGGTTAACTTATAAACCTATGGAAACCGACCCCCGGTGTGCACACACCGGCGGTTTCCACATGCTCATCCGTTGCTAACCCGCTGGGTTCCCAGCGGGTTAGCAAAGAATGAGCATGTTCTATAATCCGGCCGGTTCTGCAGCGGCTGCAAGCAGAATCATGTGCTGCTTCCAGCCGCTGCAGAACCGCCGGCGCTAACCCGCTGTGCACCCGCCGCACACCCGCCCGTCTCCCGCCGCACATACCCGACAGGAAGCCAGTGGACGGCTCCGGAGCTTCCTGTCGGGTCCGCCCAGCCGCCCACCGGCACAAAGCCGACGTAGTGTGCACATACCCTTACAGTCAAAAAATAACTATTTACAATTTTATAAATCATGTTAATCAATAAGGGAAGGCAGTAGAAACGGGAAATTGAGGGGAGATAAACTGGAGTGTGAAGAGCCCATTGGAACCATTTAGACAAAACTGTAGAGTATTTCATTATTTATCTACATAATGCAAGGACTCACATCGGCGATGAGGGAGTCATAATGTGATTCTAGTCATACCATTTTCTATAGTATTTGTTTAGTAGGTTGTTCCTGAGAGCAAACGCATGTTCATAGGTGTTGTGGAATGCAATTTTTTCAACTAAGTGTTCAATATTAGGGGAAGAGGGTCTCTCATTTAGCTGCAATAATATTTTTTGTGGGCTGTGGAGTCGGAGTCGCTGCCCATTTTGGTGGAATCGGAGTCTGAGTTGGAGTCGGTAGAAAATGTTCCGACTCAGACTCCTAAAATATATAATAGTAGTTCAATGCAGAATGTGCTCAATGTTATTATGATTTATTATTATGTTCTATCTAAATATCTTGATTATGTCATTATAATGATTAAAGCCTCATGTTACCATTGACCTAAAATAATTTTATCACTTAAAAACGAGCCATACTTCCGGTTCCGGCCCCGGTGCGGATGCCACGAGAGTGAAAAGCTCCGTCACCCCGCGGCCAAAAACCCGCAACAAACCGCAAAAAGCCGGCGTCGATACGGCAGAATTCGTGGGTGAACACTCGCGGAGCCCACCAGCACCGACTGCGAGCGATCGAGAGGCCGGATAGTGAGTGCGTGCAGGAGGCGCGAAGACGACCGCAGACCCGCCACGAGGGAGGCTGCTGGGGCTGGAGAAGCTGCACAGTTCAGACATCGGCGGCTGGCAGGTAGAGCCGGAGAGCGGGAGATAGTACATATTATACAGTCCACTAACAGCGCTATATCCGCCCGGGGCCTGACCAGCCTGGATGTCTTGCTGAGTGACGGGGACTCCCTGCACCGCCGGAGCTCTCACGCCGCCATTCCACAAGTGGGGAGCGGGAAACCTGAGCTGGGCCAAATACACACTGACGGGGAAGCCTGCGACTGGGCAGTTACAGCACAAGAAATCCGGAAACCCTGGAAGACGGTAGACAACGGGAAAAACATCCGTGAACCTTCGGTGCTAGTCCCTGGTCCCAGGTCCCGAACCCTAGAGACGCTGGAAAGCCAAGGGAGCAGCCAGGAAGAGAGAGTGTCCATGATCTGCCGCCACTACTTCATCTCAAGGCAAGTTACAAATAACGGGAAATTTCTACTGCTGGGAGTGATAGCCAGGTTAAACTGCATGGACGCTCTTGAGATCCAGCCCTGATTACAGGACACACACATAGCTAAAGAGTGATGTAAAAGAAGGCTGTGAGACTTCAATGTACCGCTGGCTGAGGAGCCACAATCCACAACAAATTCCAGCATCAGACAACTCCAATACTACAACAATGGCAGGTGTGGGCAAAAGAAGGGAAAAACCAGCCTTACAACAGGGCCAGCTGCGACTAACAGGGGGAAGTCAGGGTTCCCAAGGAGAACCACAGACCTCATCACACAGCAAGGGGGACAAGGGAAGCCCCGGAACAAAAGAGGGAGGAACTCTGGGACAAAGAGAACTGGGAAAGGCTTTTGCAGATATGGCGGCAGATCTCAGAAAACACCTAACAGACAGCCTCCAGGTGGCAGTCAAGGAAGCAATAACTTCAGCTATGGCAGACTTAAAGGAAGAAGTCAACCAACATACTACCAGACTCTCAGAGACAGAACAGCGCCTGTCTGATGCAGAGGATAGGATTGAGAGACTTGAATTTGAATTACTGGAGGCGGCCAAGGTCTCACGGTGGATGAGGGAAAAGATGGACGACTTGGAGAACAGGTCTCGTCGGAACAATCTGCGGGTGGTCGGCCTGCCTGAGAGCATCTCTTACGCTCATCTACACGATATCTTTGAACGAGAGATACCTGAGGCCCTGGATATAGCCCTAGTATGTAAGGTTGAAAGAGCTCACAGATTGGGTGCCCCTCCCAGCTCATCACAGCACCCAGGCTCCAATAACGGAAACAACAAGGGATCTCAGGAATCCTTCAAGCCGCGTCAATCTATTGCGCGCTACTTGGACTTTAAAGAAAAGGAACAGATCTTACAGGCCTTTCGGAAAAAAAGATCACCACTGCTTATAAGAGGCCACAAAATTGTCATTTTTAATGACTTCTCTCCTGAAGTTTCTAGAAAGCGAAAACTCTTCAACCCAGTTTGCAGCATTCTATACAAAAGAAACGTCCCATTCCAACTGATATATCCTGCCACGCTGAAAGTCTCAGACGGAAAGGGTCCTCCGGTGTACTTCCGGGACGCACAGGAGGCTCTGAGAAAATTCACCACAAGCTCCAGAGTCTCTCATGGATCATCCTCACCTGCACGATCAGATGTGGCGGCTTCGCCGTTCTCCTGCATCTACTGGAGGTTCCCCAAGAAGGGACACTAGAACCGATTCGGGTCAGAACATGGATCAGAGCTCACCACGAGAAAGGAGAGAATCAGCGGTACAGAAAACTGGAGACTCTTGAGGATCCCGAGGGAAGTGCTGTCTCCAGGACTTAACATCAACAATGAGGACGGGATGTAGGGGGCCACGTGAGGAAGGACGGAGGAGGAAATCCCCCCCCCCCCCTTTTTTTTTTTTTTATTTTTATTTTATTTTTTTTTTTTTCTTCTCTTTTCTTCTTCTTCTTCCTCTCTTTCTTCCTCCTCTTCTTTCCTTTTATTTGTTCTTGTTCTCCCCTTCTGCATTCTTTCTCTTATACAGATTCGGTCAGTTTGGTTTTCCCCCAGATTTAGATTTAAGTTCAAAACTAACGGTCAGAAGACGCCTTCATAATGTATACATCAGGCCGTGGGTGGAGGCAAAGGAGGGTGGAGAAGCACCGGAAAAAAGGAAGCACACTGCCTACACTTGTTGATGAGGGAGACCATGTCCCCTTTGTTGGACTTCAAACAGAGGACCAATGTAAAATTCATTTGAAATTATCGGGGGTGGGGGAGGAGACAGGGAGAATTGATAATTGTTTTCACACTTGTTGGAGAGTTATGTTAGGGGAAAAATTTATTGCCATTAATGCCATTTATCCATTTACATATGCTGAGTATGGGATATGCCACTTACAGAACAAGATACGCAAACAATGGTTAACATTCTAACGTGGAATGTGAAGGGTCTAAGATCACCGAGCAAAAGAAATAGGGTCCTGCGACATCTCAAGAAGCTGAAGGGAGACATTGTACTACTACAGGAAACACATCTTGGCCAAAACGAATTCCACCGTATGCACAAAATGTGGGTGGGGGGGCGGTATTTGGCTCCGGTGCCAGGGGACGAAAGGCGGGAGTGATCATCTTACTACACAAATCCCTATCGTACAGACTGATTTCTAGCGATCAAGACGAAGAGGGGAGGCACGCCAGTGTGACTTTAGACATCAGGCACAACTTTTCACATCCATAACATATATGCCCCAAACACTGACAGGAAACCGTTCTTTTCAGCTTTACAGGAGAAATTACTCACACACGACCACCGTTCTCTCATCCTGGGGGGAGACTTTAACACCACTATGACCAGGGGGGAGGATAGATCTTCAGAACAGATCGGGACTCTTCCGGAAGCGACGAGGGGAAGGGAGAGACCAGACGACTTTACCTTACAAACCTTCGCTAGGGCCACGGGGTTGAGAGACGTTTGGAGACTCAGAAACCCACTGGAGAGGGAGTTTACGCACTTCTCTCACCCTCATGGGACCTGGTCCAGAATAGATCTATTCTTGGTGGGAGAGGGGATCATTCATAAGACGAAACACGTTAGTGTCGAAAATTTGGTGATCTCAGATCATAGCCCGGTAAGTTTGGAACTCCTAGACAGGTACCCTAGAGGCACAGACTATCTGTGGCGATTCCCCACCTTTCTACAGAAAGATTCAGACTTTAACAAACTTCTAGGTGAATGGTGGTCAGTGTACGTTTCAGACAATGAGGCTCACAGAGAGGATGCAGTACTATTCTGGGAGACTGCCAAGGCGGTAATAAGGGGGAGGATACTAGCATACACCACCACCTTGAAAAAAAAATATCTAACATGTACATAAAATACAGTGATGAAGTTAGAGAGGCATACTTAGCGTTTAAAGAACTGACCCAGACTAACAGAACACAATGGACTCAAACTAAAAACAATTTTGACAAATGGACAAAGACGAAAGACGACATGTACAGAACAGAATGGGAATCCAAATTATATCGTCATGGAGATAAGGCGGGGAGAATACTGGCAAATCTGGCCAGTGGTCAGCGCCCTAGGACGAACATAGCCACTCTGTCAGACACTGATGGGACACTGACTTCGGACCCCAAAAGAATAACAGACATCCTCCGAAAATTTTATGCAAATTTATATAAGGCCCCGGAGAGGAGGGGGGTGATGGGCGACAATGGTTAATTGAGACAAATATGCCTAAGATTTCAGACGGAGACTTGGAAATGTTAAATGCAAAATTCGAAATTAACGAGGTGTTAGAAACCATCAAAACCCTAAATCCCAACAAAGCACCAGGCCCAGACGGCTTCAGCGGCGGTTTCTACAGGGCTCTAAAGGACCAGGTGGCACCATGTCTGATGGGAGTCTTCAATGGAGTGAGAGACGGTACCCCAATGGCGGAACAAATGAACCTGGCCCACATAATATTATTGCCAAAAGGGGATAAGAATATGGAAAATCCGTCTAATTATAGACCGATATCTCTCATTAATACCGATTTGAAAATTGCCTCTAAAATCTTAGCAAATCGCTTGGCCAGGATCCTGCCAGGTATCATAGGGGAGCACCAGTCAGGCTTTATTAAGGGCCGTTCAGCAACTAGCAATGTTAGAAAGGCATTGTTAGCGGTGGATGTCGCCGGAGGGGTGGAAAGAGGGGGGAGGCCGGGTCCGGCCATGGTCACCCTAGATGCTGAAAAAGCTTTTGACAATGTCAGGTGGCCATGGCTGGATCTGGTCTTAGATAACATTGGTCTGACTGGACCGACGCGAACATTTTTGAGATGCCTCTATACCAATCCCAGAGCGAGGATCAGCACCCCAGGTTTTTTGTCGGATGTCTTTCCATTGGGCAAGGGTACTCGTCAGGGATGCCCGTTATCCCCACTGCTCTTTAACCTGGCATTAGAACCGTTGGCAAGGAAGCTAATCTCAGGCACGCTTTTTGAGGGCATCAAGATGGGACGTAAGATGTTGCGAACAAGCTTATTTGCGGATGACATAGCGCTATATTTCGGTAATGTACAGAGAGACCTACCAGACGTCCTGAGGTGTCTGGAGGAATTCGGTAATTTCTCAGGGTTTAGATTAAATAAGTCCAAATCCGAGATCTTGTTTCTACGGGAAGGAGATGGTGCCCGCAACACTGGAGGATCGGGTTCTCCCCGGATGCTTCATGGCATCCCAATAGCTAAAACATACGTGAAGTATCTAGGGATCAACATAGCTAGATCGGGAGGTACCACTTATCAACTAAACTACAACCCTTTAATAACCAAAATTGAAAACGAACTAAAAAGATGGGAGGGACTCCCATTGTCTCTACTTGGACAGTGCCACCTGGTCAAAATGATCCCTTTTGCTAGATTGTTGTACCCCCTCCAAACCCTTCCTCTATTACTGAAACATCTTGATATCCGGAGACTTAACACTCTATTCACCAGATTTATTTGGAGGGGAAGGAAACCGAGGATTAGATTGAGCACACTTATGCTACCTATAGGGGAAGGGGGCCTCAACTTCCCCAATATTCGGGGTTATAATCTAACGTGTTTGACCAGACATATTCTGGATTGGATGAGGGGGACCAGTAGATACTCAGACTTCCCTTTGGAGAGTGAATTGTGCAGCCCCTGGAGTTTGGTGTCGTCACTTCATGCCCCAGGCCCGTCACTACCGCCCCTTATGAAGACGGCCTTAGTTTTCATGGATACCGTAGCCTCGTGGAAGGCAGTCCGAAAAAAATATGGCCTATCATGGAGAATCTCCAAACACAGAACTGTGGAACTACCCGGCCTTCCCTCAGGGAAGGGAGAATAAATTGTTCAGGGTGTGGGAGGAAAGGGGAGTGGTGAGAATTAAAGATTTATTCCATACTACTGAACCGAGGTGGGCAACATGGGAGGAATTACAGTACAAATTTGGGTTGCCAGGGTCACACACTCTGCAATACCTACAGATCCGTAATCACATCATGAATGCCCTGAAGTTCATTGGAGCGGAATACATTAACAATGAGTGGGACACTTTACTGTCATTAGAGCCATCCACCACTAATATCTCTTCCTTATATGCCGCTATAAGAGACAGACTGCTCCCTGAAGCTGGAGACAAGCTATTCCACAGATGGACGGAACAACTTCATGACCCAGACATAAAATCTAAAATTCTATCAGGATGGAAACAGTTGAGAGAACATATTGTAGACGAGAGGTGGAGGGACTCTTTTTTCCGCATCTTTCACAGGGCTATAATGGGTTTCAATCTTCGGGTCACAAAAGATAGACCAAACAGACTAACGCACTGCCCCAAATGCGGAACGCAAAGCACAGACATGATTCACGGACTTTGGTATTGCACGAACACCTTGAGACTCTGGGAGACAACTAAACAATTGGTGAAAGACATAACAGACAAAACTGTCCCACTAGACTTGGTGAAATGGATCTTTCACGATGCAAGGGGCACGGGTCTGGGAAAGGAGGAGTTGGGTATATTTCACATGGTGGCAATGGCGACCAAACGTCTAATTCTGGGGAGATGGATTACAGATTCTTTACCTGGGCTACAAGACATAGTGACTACGTTGAAAACACTGTTAACATGGGAGAAAATGGAAGCTCAGAGAGATATGAACAGATTGTCTCCCAGATTCTTTAGAAGATGGAGGAAATTTATATCCACCCAGCTGTCCCCGGAAGAAATCAGACAGATCATGTCTTCATTCTCACACTCTTCCTGGTACAACATGGAGGAATTGAAGGGTACATTGGGCAATCTAAAACTGTGAGATAGAGTGGGAAAGTGATCGAGGAGATTCCGAGAAGGGACGTCAAAGTGCCTTAGCACCCTTACAGATATACTAACAACATTAGACAGTTACTTAATGCCCTAAATCACATAGCTGTAAATTTCGTGGAATCTTAGTTACTAATATGGCTCAACTCAGTAGATTCACAGGTTTAAATGGCAAAGGGGGAAGGGATGGAGGGGGGGTAAAAGGGATTTAGTTACAATATTCTGTTATATCGATAAGATCTTAATTTCTTGGTGACTAATATTTGTTCATGACTGACTGTTACTACAAAGCGGAAATTCTAATTATTATGTCATGATGTATAACAACTTTAAAAATGAATAAAAATTATATGTTAAAAAAAAAAAAAATCGAGCCATGACTGAAGGAGTCGGAGTTGGAGTCGGAGCCAGGGAAATTCAGGAGTCTGAGTCGGAGTTTGAGTCGGTGGTCTGATTTACCGACTCCACAGCCCTGGCGAGAAGGATATGTGCTATTATAGGTCTATATTTGTTTGGTAGATCTTCAAGGCCTAGTAGCAATACTTCTAGTTCTGGAGTGAGTTTCACATTTAGGCCTGATAATTTATTAGAGATTCAACTCCTGACCAGAAGGGATTAAGGACTGCACTATCCCAGAAAATGAGAGTTAATTACCATTATGCGAACAATTTCTCTAACAAAGGGGAGAGTTAGTTTCTTAAATTTTGGAGAGCTTAACTGGTGTAAAGTACCACCGAGAATAGATCTTGTATTGTGTTTCTAATAGAAAACACACGGGTTACATCTGTATATAGCTTCAAAGTTTTTTTTTTTTTTAAGTGTTTTTTTTTTTTTTTCTTCCTTTTCTTCATACAGGTCCTTTCTAAGAAAAAAGAGTAGGTGATATGGAGAATGGGACAAAGAGAAAAAAGGGAAAAAAGATCCAGTATTCATTCCTCCTTACATTGTAATCTCTCTAAAGAGGGAGGAGTTTAGAAAAGTCTCAATGGAACCATCTTTGAGCTGTCTCTTCCCGTTCTTTTTGGGTGTGGGCAATCAAAGCTTCCATATGTCTGGTCAGGCTCACCTCCTGAAACCAGTCTTCTAGCGTTGGGGAAATAGTTTGCTTCCACAGTCTAGTAATAATGGTCTTAGGCCCCTTTCACATCAGCGTTTTACACTGATTGCAGCAGTTGTGGTGAAAAAAACGCAACTGCCGAGATTACCGCATAACGGCCGCGCTTCACCTGCGGCAAGCCCCATGCAATGTCTATGGGGCTTGCGGTAAGTGTGCGGCAGTTGCGGTTTCGGCACTTGAGGCAGGTGCGGTTTTGGCACTTGCGGCAGATGCAGCCGGGAGAAAACCGCAGCCGACCGTGTTTTTTTTCGCGGCCGCATCTGCGGCAAGTGCTGAAACCGCAACTACACCGCATTTGCCGCACCTGCCACAAGCCCCATAGACATTGCATGGGGCTTGCCGCAAGTGAACCTCAAGTGCAGCCGTTATGCAGTAATCGCGGCAGTTGCAGTTTTTTCACCGCAACTTCCGCGATCAGCGTGAAACGCTGATGTGAAAGCGCCCTTAGCCGGTTGCAGTAGGTGTCTTAAAAGGGATATTTTATACACAGATTTTGGAATAGAGGTCATATTTAATAGGACCACCTCTGAGGTATGAGGTAGTTATCTCTGTGACTTCAGTGATGACAGTCAGTACACTTTTCCAAAAGGGTTCAAGGATCGGACATGACTACCAGGCTCCTGTCCATCCACCCAGACCAGCCACCATGCTGCTGCACTGACACAAAGGACGGAGTCATATGCTGAGTACCATCAAACAGGGTACTGGCCTGAGCAGTTGCTCATGTGGGAACTGAACCACAAACCCCCTTTCTATATATACAGAAGACTCACTTGAGAAAGGCTGAACTGGAGCCGAAACGTTGTGTGTTACAACCTGTTTTTCACCTCCAAAAATAAAAAGCACAAAAAGGATAATCATCTCTCTTCTTTTATTGTGTGCCGGGGATATATTTAAAGACTTTGTGGCCTATTTTTCCCTTGTGCACCTAAACGGTGGTCGAGCTATACTATATGCTCTCTGATATTTAATAGGACCACCTCTGAGGTATGAGGTAGTTATCTCTGTGACTTCAGTGATGACTGTTGTACACTTTTCCAAAAGGGTTCAAGGATCGGACATGACTACCATATATGCGTCACTGATCCTTCTCATGACCACATCTCCAGCAAAGGCCTGAGGTTTCCGGGATACCACCCATGCAGGCCTGGGGTTCTCTATACCACCTTGAAACTATTTTAAAATGAATGATTTATGGGACAGTAGAAAAGATCTGTTCCATTGTTTTACAGTAAACGTTTTCCAAGTGCTTTTCCCAAGCTCTGCAGAAAGGAGGGACCTCCGCCCCTTCGACCATAAGTAGTCTGCATAGATTTGCTATGGCATATGCAAGTGGAAAATCGGAAGGGCACCAGATCTCGAAAGTCATCAGGGGGCGGGTGATGTCATGATCTCTAGTTAGTGAAGAAATAAAATGTTGGAGCTGCAGGTGTTCAAACCTGTGGCGTGTACGTAAGAGATCTCTCCCAATCCTATCAGAAAGGGGCAGGGTGGTTCCTCTCGGAGCCACTTGGTGTATATGTAAGGGAGATTTCTTCGTGCTATTTAGGAAAAATTAGAAGAGCAACCAGGGGAGAACTTTCGGTTATCTGTTCGGGTAACAGATGTCCCTTATCAATAAAAGTCTCGTCCTGACAATCGGCAGACACATTTCAAAGTTTGTGATAGGCTAAATAGTATCTCAATTTTACGTTTGGACAGGTCAGACCAGGTCCAAGGGGGGGTTGCCACTGACAATGGGCAAACAGTCTGCGTAATCTGTAACCACAATTTTGACTGAGTTATGTAGCAGATCCAACACTCTTGCATATGCTGCCGCCCAATGATAAAATCTGCAATCAGGGAGACCATCCAACCCATCTCCTATTGTCTAGTTAGAATATTAAATTTGAGTCTTGGACAGCTCCCGACCAAATAATGACCAAATATTGTTTGACCTTGTTCCAGAAGAATGACTGTATGTGAATCGGGACAGTCTGTAAGAGATAGATCCGTTTAGGAAGTAGTGTCATTTTCAGAATGTTAACCTTTCCAAACCAGGAGAAATTGCCTCGACTCCAAGACTTCAGTTTTCCTTCCAACCTACATAAAAAAGGAAGAAAATTAAGAGCAAACAATTGACATCTGAGGGTATGAGTCCCTAAATGTATTGCTTTGTTCGAAGGCCATCGGAACGGGTAATTAGATTTCATTAAGTTTGTTTGATGTGCAGAAAGCCCAACACCCAACGCCTCCAATTTATCTATTTTGACTTTATAGTTTGACCATTTTCCAAAACCTTCTAGCAAAAACATCAAGAGTGGGAGTGATGTATGTGGGTCAGTTAAATATATCAATAGGTCATCTGCAAAGGCAGAGCATTTGTGTTCCTGACCCGCTATTCTCATCCCTCGTATATCAGGGCATGCACGTATCAACTCCATCAAGTGTTCCATGACTAAGATATATAACAACGAGCATAAGGGGCATCCTTGTCGGGTTCCATTTTTGATGGGTAATGAATCTGAAAGAGTACCATTAATTTTAAGTTTGGCCAAGGGAAGTGTGTATAAAGCTAGTATTGTTGAATTGAGTAAAGGCCCTATGCCAATATGTTTGTCTGGATAAAAGCTGGATAGGCAATTCGATCTAAAGCCTTTTTCGACATCAAGTGGTAAAATTAACAGAGGACTCTTGTGTGTTGGCATGATGAATTATATCCAGTGTTTTAATCGTATTATCCGAGCTTCTCTGCCCAAAACAAAGCCCACTTGATTTAAATATGTGGTTCTTAACCAGGGTTCGATCTAACCCAAGGGGTATGGTGTGTCGGTCTCAGGGTTTCGACGGAGCCTCCGCCACGGAGGTCAATACACTCCCGACGGCTGCATGTAGATTTATCACTAAAGAAGGGTTCGGTAAATGTCCATATGAAACTGGTGGGTTGGGTACCTCAAACAAGGTTAAGAACCATTGATCTAAATGGATTCAAATCTGGGACCAGAGGGGTTAGTCTTTGTGCAATTAATTTAGCATAAATTTTCCAAGTCCACATTTAAATGTGAAATTGGACGGTAGTTTTTACATAAAAGTGGATCTCGTCCAGGCTTGGGGATAACTGCAATATGTGCTGTAAGTGCTTGCTCTGGAAAAAGGGTTGACTCTGAGATTGAGTTAAAGGCTGAAAGCATCAAAGATACAATTTGATCAGAAAAAAATTTGTAAAACTTAGTCGTGAAACCATCCGGCCCAGGACTCTTATTACTCGGTAAATTCTTTATAACTGCACTCAACTCCTCTATCTTAAAAGGGGTCTCCAGGTCTGCCACTATCTCAGAGGACAAGGATTTGAAGGGTGACACAAAGCCTCGATCTGCCCCAGACTGTGCAGGAAGATTATATAAAGTAGAGTAATATTTATGGAAGAGCTTGATTATTTCTGGGGTTGAGTGAACTTTATCATCTCGTGAAGTCTTAAGGCATGGTATGTGATTCTGAGAAAATTTAGCCTTTAATGCTAACATCCTTCCCGGCTTATTGCTATACTCAAAAAATTTGCTCCTGCCAATCTGGAGTGATCGATGAAAAGCTTTATCTAACAGTTCACTCACCTCTAGTCTAGCTTTAAGTAATTTCCTGAGAGTCTCGGTTGACAAGGCCTGCTTATGGACTAGCTCAAGTCTGGTAACCTTGGCCAAGGCTGATTAAATTGACTTTGTTCTATCCTTTTTAATTCTGATTCCATTCTTAATAAATGTGTCCCTCAGCACACATTTTAGGGCTTCCCCATTTGTAAGATGGTGCTGTTTCATCTGAGGCATGATCAGACATAAAATCAGCCATTATAGACTGGACCTCTGCATTGCAATTGGCGTCCTCTAACAAGGACTTATTAAGTCGCCAGGACCAATTTCCCCTTCGTGAGTGACGGAATTCTGAGTGTACAATATACTGGTGCATGATCAGACCAAAGAATATTGCCAATCTCAGAAGAGGTCAGCCATGGAAGAGTATTTTGTTGAATCAGGATGTAGTCCAGGCAACTATACGAATTATGCGGGACTGAATAAAAGCTATAGTCCCTATCTGAGAAATGTTGGATCCTCCAAGATTCATATAGTTGAAGTTTAAGGAGTGCTCTTTTAATGCGTTTGATGGAGGAATAGGAAAGGTGGGGCTTATTTGTGGAATTATCTAGTGTTGGATTTAAAGTGGCATTAAGGTCACTAAATATCAATGTACCCTTAAGTAAGGGAATAATTTAGTCAAACAAATTTGTGAGGAATCTAGCCTGGTCCTGGTTCGGAGAGTAAATATTGAGGATAGTAAAAATTTGGCTGTCAATAGATAGGACCAAGATAATATCTGGCTTCCTCATCTACTTTACAATCAATCACTTGACAACTCAAAGATTTATGGTTAGGTATCGCCACTCCCTTGGATCACGAGACAGTGTTATTAGCAACAAAAAAAACCCATCTAAGGGCCCTTTCACATCTGCGTTTTTCGTAATTCGCGGCAGATGCGGTGAAAAAACCGCATCTGCCGCGTTTGCCGCATAACGGTTCCACTTGCGGCACGGTTGCGGTTTTTTCCATAGGAAGTATAGGGGGACTTGCGGCAGATGCGGCAAGTGCGGTATTGCACTTGCGGCAGGTGCGGCAGAGAAAAAAAACGCGGCTGACCGCGGTTTTTTTCTCTGCCGCACCTGCCGCAAGTGCAATACTGCACTTGCCGCATCTGCCGCAAGTCCCCCTATACTTCCTATGGAAAAAACCGCAACCGTGCCGCAAGTGGAACCGTTATGCGGCAAACGCGGCAGATGCGGTTTTTTCACCGCATCTGCCGCGAATTACGAAAAACGCAGATGTGAAAGCACCCTAATATAGTGTTTATGGTTTATTCTGGGAAGTTTTTGTCTTAAAGTGAGTTTTCTGAAAGCAGATTATATGGGTTTGTAGTCTATGAAAATGGTGTAAGATTTGTGCCCTTTTATCGGGAGTATTCAAACCCTTTGCAAAATACCGCATCTTTATCTGTTTACATTCTATGTTCATATGAACAGATTTTTTAAAATATTTTTCTTCAGTTTGAATTTGATCTCTATTTTGGTTTTCTGGGTCTATTTCAAACAGGTTATTCATGAAATTGGGAACTCAGCCTTATGATAGCCTGTGGCTCAATCCATTTGGCTTTATACTATAGAAAAAGGTCATTGTTGGCCTCCAATTGCCATAGCAACTATTTCCCTACAATCGTATTTCAAGGATTTGATTGACAGGAGTCAAACTCCTTACATGCTGTTGTTACTATTGATGGAGGCATGTAAAGACTTTACACATCACAGTACAAAGACCTCATCTCCACTGGTATCTGTGCTAGCCGCGGGGAGGAAGCAAAATCACGGTGAAAGCCCTGGTGACGATGCTGTGGTGAAGATGAACTGCCTTTTCACAAATAAAAACTAGCGTATCCATTAGAGAGTGAAAGCGCGCAGCACTTTTGTTAAGTAACCTTCTAGTGACTATAAGGTGAATTAACTTTTGTAATGTTATAACCCCATCAGCTAAGTCACCTGTCAAAAAGAGTTATCTTAATAAGAAAAGGAATCTCCTCAAAACATGCATGTTGAACAGCTGTCCAACATAGGTCATAGCCTCACGTTCTATTTTGATAGCTGGTTCACAAAGCATTAAGTCATACAGTTGTACAACTTGTAACACTGGCATCTGACTGGAACGACAGAGTCCAGAACTCTAAACTATTTAGATGCTGCTGTCAATCACTTGCACAGGCAAAAATACTGGTTGACAATTTGCGTAATGGTTCCTGTTGCCTATCCCACGTCATAATCATGAGGTGGTAATGGATGAGAGGCGGTGCTCTGTAATCTTCGTCCTACTGTAAAGCACAGCATAGGGCAGGGGTCCCCAACCTATTTTGCACTGGGGACCGGCTTCATGCAAGACCGTTTTCCGGGACCTGGCGGGGCTTTGAACTTATGGGGCGGGGCTATGGAGAAGGGGTGGAGTTTACCACCCCGACTCCTCAAAAGATGCGCTATGTCTAATTTTCATATAGTATAATGCAGCGTCACAGCCCTCCATTGTATAATGTAGCCTCACAGCCATCCATATAGTACAATGCAGCGTCACAGCCCTCCATATAGTACAATGCAGCATCACTGCCCTCCATAAAGTATAATGCAACCTCATATCCCTCCATATAATATAATGCAGCGTCACAGCTCTTCATAGTTGAATGCAGCGTCGTATCCCTCCATATAGCATAAATTCTCCTCCCACACACACTGCCTCCTGTATAACCCCCGCACACACACATTGCCTCTTGTATAACCCCCGCACACATACTGCCCCCTGTACAATCCTCCCCACACACACACTGCCGTCTGAATAACCCCACACAGACATTGCCCCTTGTATAACCCCTCACATTGATCCCAGAATACCCCTCACACATATTGCCCCTACACACACATACTGACCCCAGTACAATCCACCCCCCACACAGACTGACCCCTGAATGTGCCCCCCCACAGACATTGCCCCTGAAACACACATTCACTCTTGAGCTGATGTTAGCCTCTCCTGCCGGCAGTACAACTGACGAAGAGACGTGGCCGGAGTTTTTCATATCTCGCTCTATTTCCAAGCGCATCACGTGACGCAGAAGCTCACGTCTCTGATGCGCTTGGAAATTGTGCGAGATATGAAACTCCTGCCACGTCTCTGCCTCAGCTGCTTAGCTGTACGAGCGAAGCTGTTGGCCAATAACAGCACGGCAGTAGCGGGCCAATCAGGATATTGCTGCTGCACTGACTGGCCGACAGCTCCCCTTGTGTATCTATGCACGCAGCTGAGGCAGAGGCCTCAGCTCAGAGCGGCGTAGTTCAGGAGGTGAGGGTCGCGGTGGATGGGGACATAAAGGGTGCGGGGAATCTGGTAGCTCGCCGTGGACCGGCACAAAGACCCCCTCGGCCTGGTCCGCGGAACTGTGATTGGGGACCCCTGGCCTAGGGGAATCTGGTTTTCACCATTCTGAAATGGATAACAAGTACAAGTTCCCTGTTGGGACTAAAGAATTTGTGGTGCTTGAAAGCTTATTTTTTGCATAAACATGACTGAAAACTAAATTAGATTTTTATACAAACTCTAAAATTAGGTAACAAAAACCACACAATTTAGTCAAAAATATTAATTTGTGAGTGACAGAAGTGAGTGAACCTTTAATTAGCAAATATGAAGGAGAGTAGAGTAGTGTTTCTCATTTAATTGATAATCAGATGTGAGTGGGTGACCTACCGTATTTTTCGCTTTATAAAATGCACTGGATTATAAACATGCAACTAAATATGAAGGAAAAAAGATAGTTTTTTAATGTTAAATGGGGGGGGGGGGCTCATCTTATAATTTCATGTCCATCTTACAATCTGTATATATGGCCCCATCCTGATATTTGTCTACCTTCTGGTATATATATATAGTCCCCCATTCTGGTATATATGCCCCCTGTCCTGGTGTACATGTCCACCATCGTGATATACATGCCCCCATTATGTGTATATGTTCCCTCTCCTGATATCCTTGTCCCCCATCCTACTATATGCCCCCCATCCTGATTTCCATGCCACATGTCCCGATATTTATGCCCCCCATCCTGGTATCCATGCCCCCTCATGATATATAGGTCCCCTATCCTCGGACGTATCTCACATCTTTGTACATAGCATCCCATGGCTCACCGAGGGGAGGTTGTAGGGGTGCATGATGCGGTTTTCAGTGGTCCAGACGGTTGGAGCAAAGCCAGGAGCGGCGGAGAAATGGGTAATCGTGGCATCATCCATTGGGCGCTGTCATTATGCCCCAGCATGCATTGCTGTCGAGCTGCAATACATGCTTGTGTCCAGACTTGCAGATAATGGTCGCGAATCAAGGTCTGCGTATGTGCTGCTTCCGCAGCCATTTTCTGGAGGTCTGGACACGAACATGTATTGCAGCTCAGTGACTGCAATGCATCCTGGGACATAATGGCGGCGCCCACTGGATGTGCAGCGATCCCCCTGCAGCTCCTAGCTTTGTCTTAACCCTCTGTGGACTAGTGAAAATCACATCATGCACTCCCCCTCACCCCCTACACTCCCACCTTACTCTGGGTTTTTTTTTAGTTTTGGAATGTAAGGCGCACTACTGTCCTTCCCCCCCCCCCCAATTTTGGGGAAACTAAAGTGTATCTTATAATCCGTAAAATACGATATATGATTGATCCCTGTTAAATAAGTCTAACGGTAAAGACACTGGCGTAAAGCGTTGGATGTGTTATAAATACTAATGACACTCAGCTCAGGCATTGCTGTTGGTGTGATCAGTGTGTCAGGCAACTGTGATCTGATCCTGATATCAAATCACAGCCGAGGAGGAGGAGTGAAATCTCTCCATCATGTGTGCTAGTGCAGACTTATATGGGTATGAGGGATCCAAGACTCACAATCACAGCATGCTAATATTTGCTCCTCAGCCCTTATGCGGCTGAGCAAAAACTTGCAAGTCTGTGCTGGATTGTGCAACATTCCATTGAGTGCAATGTGTAGGAAAATTGTTTTCGCATGAGTTTGATGCCAGTGTGACTATACTCTAATCATCACAACATGAGTGGAAGTGTATCATACATGCGCAAAGGAGATTTGAACACCTCAGTAGAAGAGTTGTTAATGTTCGTCAGACTGGAAAAGCTTTCAAAACATCTCTAAAGAGTTTAAACTCTACCCGTTCAGTTGTATTGTATTCAAATTGAGGAAATTGAGAATGAGGATTACCACTCCCCAGAAGTAAACAAATAGAAATCAGTGCAAGAGCAAGGTGCATCAGGTCACAAAGGAACACAAGGTATCCACTTAGAGGACCTGTCACCCCCCTGGTGCTTTGCTAACTGAATGCAGTGTCTGTTGCATTCAGAGAAGGGGTCTCCCAAGTCTCTAGCCCCTCTGTAAGCTATTAAAAAGACTTTATAAAGTGTACGGATAAGGAGTCCGGAGGGACTTACTCAGTAATGAGTCATCGCTGTTGTATGGTGTCCTCTCCGCCTCCTGCCCTCTCTTGTTCAGCCTCCTGTATGTGTCATCACTGAGGGCTGGAGGTGGCACATAAAAGGCTTGAGGCGAGGACACCAGCAACAGCGATGACTCGTTACTGAGTAAGTCCCTCCGGACTCCTTATCTGTACACTTTATAAAGTATTTTTAGCAACTTACAGGGGGGCTAGAAACATGGGGGACCACTTACTGAATGAACGCTGCATTCAGTTATACATTCACTTAGCATAGCACCAGGGGGTGACAGGTCCTCTTTAAGCAGCAAAAGGCCTCTTAATAATGTTTGAGTCCACCATCAGGACAACCCTAAAGCAATGTTGTGTATAGCAGGATTGAAAACAGATGGCTACTGCTCTCCTAAATGCAATCCATTAGTTTATTGGAACAAAGTTTTGTGAACTGTTGATAAAATTAGCTTTTTCCTTTAGATCAGAATCATTGTGCTTTTGAGAAAAAAAGCATTGCTTTTTCAGCATGAAAATCTCACTTTCAGATTTGTAAACCACTAGTGGAAGTGCCCATTTTGCGGCCTCTGAACCAGGACAGCTTGTTATTATTAAAGGGGAAAAATCTATTTAACTTACCGTATATACTCGTCTATAAGCCGAGTTTTTCAGCACAAAAATTGTGCTGAAAAGTGCCCCCCTCGGCTTATACACGAGTCAGTGACGGCTCCTCCCCCCTGTGGTAGTATATAGCAGCCCGCCCCCCTTCCCCCCGTGCTATATACAGGCCCCCCGTTGCTGCCGCTGCACACCTGTAAAAGAAGAGCTTTCATACTTACCCTCCTGTGACCGCGCGCGCATCCCCCGCTCTCCTTCCTGCTTCTACCCGGCGTCCATCCACGTGACCGCGCGCCTGTAATGACGTCATTATTTGTGCACGGTCATATGGATGGATGCCGGGTAGAAGCAGGAAGGAGAGCGGAGGATGCGCGCGCGGTCACAGGAGGGTAAGTATGAAAGCTCTTTTTACAGGTGTGCGGCGGCAGAAACGGGGGCCTGTATATAGCACAGGGGGGAGGGCTGCTGTATACTACCACAGGGGGCCTGTATATACCACAGGGGGAGGGCTGCTGTATACTACCACAGGGGGCCTGTATATACCACAGGGGGAGGGCTGCTGTATACTACCACAGGGGGCCTGTATATACCCACAGAGGGGAGGGCTGCTGTATACTACCACAGGGGGGACGACTGCTGTATACTACCACAGGGGGGACGACTGCTGTATACTACCACAGGGGAGACTGCTGTATACTACCACAGGGGAAGACTGCTGTATACTACCACAGGGGGAGACTGCTGTATACTACCACAGGGGGAGACTGCTGTATACTACCACAGGGGGAGACTGCTGTATACTACCACAGGGGGAGACTGCTGTATACTACCACAGGGGGAGGGCTGCTGTATACTACCACAGGGGGCCTGTATATACCACAGGGGGGAGGGCTGCTGTATACTACCACAGGGGGCCTGTATATACCACAGGGGGGAGGGCTGCTGTATACTACCACAGGGGGCCTGTATATACCACAGGGGGAGGGCTGCTGTATACTACCACAGGGGGCCTGTATATACCACAGAGGGGAGGGCTGCTGTATACTACCACAGGGGGGGGGACTGCTGTATACTACCAAAGGGGGAGACTGCTGTTACTACCACTGCGGGAGACTGCTGTATACTACCACAGGGGAGACTGCTGTATACTACCACAGGGGGAGGGCTGCTGTATACTACCACAGGGGGCCTGTATATACCACAGGGGGAGGGCTGCTGTATACTACCACAGGGGGCCTGTATATACCACAGGGGGGAGGGCTGCTGTATACTACCACAGGGGGCCTGTATATACCACAGGGGGAGGGCTGCTGTATACTACCACAGGGGGCCTGTATATACCACAGAGGGGAGGGCTGCTGTATACTACCACAGGGGGGGGACTGCTGTATACTACCACAGGGGGGGACGACTGCTGTATACTACCACAGGGGGGGACGACTGCTGTATACTACCACAGGGGGAGACTGCTGTATACTACCACAGGGGCAGACTGCTGTATACTACCACAGGGGGAGACTGCTGTATACTACCACAGGGGGAGACTGCTGTATACTACCACAGGGGGAGACTGCTGTATACTACCACAGGGGGAGACTGCTGTATACTACCACAGGGGGAGACTGCTGTATACTACCACAGGGGGAGACTGCTGTATACTACCACAGGGGGAGACTGCTGTATACTACCACAGGGGGAGACTGCTGTATACTACCACTGGGGGAGACTGCTGTATACTACCACTGGGGGAGACTGCTGTATACTACCACTGGGGGAGACTGCTGTATACTACCACAGGGGGAGACTGCTGTATACTACCACAGGGGAGACTGCTGTATACTACCACAGGGGGAGGGCTGCTGTATACTACCACAGGGGGCCTGTATATACCACAGGGGGGAGGGCTGCTGTATACTACCACAGGGGGAGACTGCTGTATACTACCACAGGGGGAGACTGCTGTATACTACCAAAGGGGGAGACTGCTGTATGCTACCACTGGGGGAGACTGCTGTATGCTACCACTGCGGGAGACTGCTGTATACTACCACAGGGGGAGACTGCTGTATACTACCACAGGGGAGACTGCTGTATACTACCACAGGGGGAGGGCTGCTGTATACTACCACAGGGGGAGGGCTGCTGTATACTACCACAGGGGGAGGGCTGCTGTATGCTACCACTGCGGGAGACTGCTGTATGCTACCACTGCGGGAGACTGCTGTATGCTACCACTGCGGGAGACTGCTGTATGCTACCACTGCGGGAGACTGCTGTATACTACCACTGGAAGGCCTGTATACCACTGAGAAGGCCTGTATACCTGTGCTGGGGTCCACCCTCTGCTTATACACGAGTCAATAGGTTTCTCCCAGGTTTTGGGGGCAAAAGTAGGGGGGTCGGCTTATACACGAGTATATACGGTAATCAGCAAATTCTAAAAAATATCAAAATATCTGTTAGAGCTAAATTTCATGAGAAAATGTGGATCATGGAGCAAGACAATGATCCAAAATACACAAGTCATTCTAGAAATTAAGTTCTTGACCATAATCCTATAGAAATGTTATCGACGGATTGGTTACCAGCAGCTCTTGGGAGAAAGCCACTAATGGAAGGCTACTTTCACACCAACGGTTTTCCAAATCAAGCTCAGATCCAGTTTTTGCAGCAAAAACTGCATCATGACATAATTAGTTTTGCTATCACAATGACGGCACCCATCGAGAGAAGGGATCCTCCCACCAGGACAGGAAACCTACAGATAAAAAGGGGTGGTCTCCCTCGCCGCCTCACTTTGGTTTCCTGTCCTTCTGGGGCACCTACAAAGGAAGGTATACCCGAGTCCTGCAGCTTTCTCTGTGGTGCCTGTGGTGGTGGCAGAATCCGGGATTCAGCAGCAGCGTCGGGGGGAACCCTGCCAGTTAAGTGACCCTCCTCCGCTGATGGATAACATGAATCCATGGTCTGGGTGGGGCTGCCATGGGTCGTGAGGATGCAACATGAGGGCCCTTTCTGCTCATCTGAAACAGGTTGTGTTGCGGAGTCTGTCAGCAGATGCCTGGTGCAAGCTGGCTTCCGGGGTTACACGGTGCATGTGCACGAGCCTCATGACGTCAGAGTTGAACCTGAAGTGGGGTTTCCATATCCGATGCAGCAATGGCGGAAACCGAAAGGTATGAATTTCGGCGTTCATTGCGGTGTACTGTGCTCAACATATATTCCCCCAGAGATACAGAGGAGCACCCTGAAGGTGCTAAACAGCTTGGTACTGGGAGTATGAGTAGCGGCAGCAGCAACAGACAATGTGGCAGAGAAGTTTGTCCTAGCAAGTCAGATCCTGCTGATAGGAAGGAACAGAAAGCTTCCACATCCAGTGGTGTGCCTCCACCTCCAGAACTGGTACCCATGCATGCAGCATCAGATGGTGAGGTATATCTATTTGATCACCTGGTGAGCTGAACCCCTTTCTCCCTCTTCCTCTTTTTTTTTTTTTTTTTTTTCTGGTGCCTAGGGAAAAAAAGTTGACAAAACCCAAACAGTGTGCATTGTGTGTGCAGCCCCTGCCTGATGACTATGCCAATCTTGCAAGTCTTGTATTACTCAACTATAGATGAGGAAGCTCCTATCTGAACTGCAGACATCAAATCCTTTATAAGGGACAAAATCAGGAATTCTCTTAAATACATCCAACAGCCTAGTTTGCCTATGCCTGTACAGATTGTGCCTCAGTCCGGTTGCGAGTCGGACAGTAATTCTCAGGAAGATTTAATCACCACTCCTTCGTCAGGTTCCTTTTCAGATGAGGGATGATTCATGCTTTCCCATACAAAAAGTTAATGCCTTGGTTAAGTCCGTACCACCATGGGGATCATGGACAGTAAAGAAGTGAGAACAGCTCAGGAAATTGTTTGCCCGTGCTCTTTCCCAGTAATTGACGTCATAAAATACCTGGTCAAAAGGGAGTGGGAAAAGCAAGAGTCCCAGGGGATTCTTGCTTTCCTCTTATAAGAGAAAGTATCACTTTAAAGGGAACGTGACCCCTAAAAATCAGCCCCAGCCTTTAAAGACCTGTACCTGCACCATCATAATTGATTTCTAGCCATTCCTTTGTCTCAAAAATGGCAATTTCTAAAGTTTATAAAATTTAGTTTTGTACCTGCAGAACTGCGGCTTCACAGTTCTTGAGAAGTCACACAGGGAGTTCCCTGTGGCGTCTCATCGCCGCCTGCAATGTAATTATTCATGCCCCGATGGGCGTGCTAAACAATACAGATCCTCCTCGTCAACGTAGATGGGCGGTATAGCCGCTATGACTCTAATCGCGTCATATCCGGCTATAAAAGGTCAGTACACCCATTTGGATGTATTGAGGACCTCAAAGTGCAAACTGTTCTTGCCAAAGTGAGCATGGTGAAGGACGATCCAGCACAGTCTTTAAGTTCTCTGTGCTGGCGGCTGAATAGAGTTCACTTATCCAGAGAGGTTTCATGGGTCATAACACCAGACTTCATAGTGACAACCGATCTCAGTCCCTCAGGGTGGTGGGCCCACTTGGGAGATCTCCTAGCCCAGGGTCAGTGGTCGCCAGATAAGGCAAGGGGCTCGTCCAATCTCAAGGAGCTGAGGGCTGTCCAGTATGACTTTCAGGTTCCTGCATCGCCTTTGCAATTCTCATGTGAGGGTCCAGACGGACAATACCACAGTGGTGGCTTATATCAATCATCAGGGTGGACTCGGTCATCCTCTCTTCTATTCACCATGGAGGATGTTTCTTATACAGAGGAGAATTTTCTTTCCCTCTCTGCCCTGTACATCAGGGGTGTAGACCATATCGGAGCTGATTTTTCACCCACTTCCCACCCATTCTTAATTATTGTTGGCTCGTATATTTATATGGTTATGGCGGTTCCTGCAATTTCTCTGTAACCAAACTGAGGAAGCGAGGGAACAGCCCTTTTTTTATATGTAGGCTTCCTGTCATGGTGGGCAAGTCCCCTCTCTGTGGGTGCTGTCATGGACTCTGTAAAATATGATTGCAGGTAAGTAACCTCAGATTTTTTGCCCTTAACCGGATTGTACCGTTCCGTGTTATTTTTGCCAGATCTGGTAGGTGGTCGGTATGTACCCAGAACAGACAAAATGTTCGGGCACGGACCCCGAATACTTTGTTCATTGAGCCATTTCTGGTTAACCTCATGAAATACTGAAATACTACATTGACTGCTGAACAGCCAATCACAGATGCCCCACTCTGAGACAGCATCTGTGGTTGGCTGTTGTGCCCAATCCACTTTGCCAGAAACCAATCACACTGTCACGGAGTTCAGAAGTCAATGCAGTGAATATTTCATGATGATAATAGGCAGGACAGGTAAGGGAATGCAGCGCTGAGACAAGTGAGTACTTTTCAGTAAAGTCTGTGTTTGAGGTCTGTGCCCGAACTTAACTGTTCGTGTTCGCCCATCACTACATATGATACCATCCATGCTCATTTGGTGTTCCTGGATCCTTTAAAACCGGATCGGTCACACACAGACTTCAATTATAGCAATGCCAGATCTGGTACTATGTGGTTTTGTGAAGTAAAAAAAAAAAATTGCTTGCAATGTTCGTTTTTAGACACAACAACAAACTTGATTCGGTAGCAACCAGATGCTGCCGGAATCCATTGAAAATGAATGCACAAAAAAAACAGTTCCTTAAGGTACCGTCACACGTAACGATATCGTTGCTGATATCGTTCAAAAGTCACGTTTTGTGACGCTTGAACGATGTTGAAACGACATCGTTGCGTGTGACTCTACAAACCAACGATCAGTCGGCTGATCGTTCATAGTTTGCTTTGAGGTCCTGTCCTCAAATCAATCGTTGGTCGCCCGGTGGACACACAGCATCGCTGCGTGTGACACCGGCAGACAACCGATAAGCCAGCGCCTCTCACAAGCGCTGGGAGCTGATATCCAAGGTAAACTGCGGGTATCTAGGCAGCGCGTGCTGCCTAGTTACCTGCAGTTTACCTTGGAGACCAGCCTGCTCTCGCTTACCGCAGGCTGGCAGCGGAAGCAAGACATCATGGAAACGATACTTAAATCGTTTCCACGATGTGTCTGGTCTATTAATCGCTGGTGAGTCTGTCTGTGTGACAGCTCACCAGTGATCTGAATGATATTGTTAGCGATCGCGGGTGCATGTGATCGCTAACAATATCGTTCATAAAATTGACCCATGTGATGTGGCCCTTACAGGGCCCGGTCTGTGCAGGCAAACTGGATCTGTGCCTGATTTGGGAAAAAAGCATATGTGAAAGTAGCCTTAGAGGTGAAGCTGTTTTATAGGGAGGAATGAACCAAGGTCAAAACTAACAAAAACAAAACAAAAAGTGCTTGATCATGAAAGTGATAATAAAGTGATTCCATCTGCTTGCTTTTTTTTTTTTGTAGCCTGGATGAAAATACATACATCTAATGGCCACTTTACACACACCAACTTATCTGTCCAACTTCTGTACAACTTACTGGTTGCAGTGAAATCATGGACACATTGTTCCATTTGTACACAGCCACAAAATGGAGCAATGTGTCCATGATTTCACTGCAACCAGTAAGTTGTTAAGAAGTTGGACAGATAAGTTGGTGTATGTAAAGTGGCCCTAAGGTTTGGCCACCATAGGCAGGTTCTGAAAACTGCCTAGCCTAGTGCACCACGCTTTGTTTCTCAAAAGGTACCGTCACACGCGGCAATTGTGCTAGCAATTTCACTGGCAATTTGCTGGTTGCAGTGAAATCATGGACACATTGTTCCATTTGTACACGGCAACAAAATAGAACAATGTGTCCATGATTTCACTGCAACCAGCAAATTGCCAGAGAAATTGCTAGCAAAATTGCCGCGTGTGACGGTACCTTAAAAGATATTAATGGAAGTTACGAAAATTATAAATAAACAGGCTATCCATGCCATTGCTTTTAGTGTCTTTTTTGCTTTATAAGATGTACCAGATTATAAAACGCACCCCAAATATGGTGAAGGAAAAGAGAAAATGTTTTTAATGTTAAATGGGGTCTGTCTTACAATCAGTATATATTGTCCCTCCCATCCTGGTGTATATGTCAACCCTCCTCCTTACTCTCATACTGGTATATATGGCGCCCCTCCATACTGTATTATATGCCCTATCCTGAACCCACCATGGCTTATGGGGGGGCTTTGCGGTGGTGGAGTGGAGGTGCAGGAGGCCGGTTTGCAGGCTGATCGGAGGATGGGGGAAAAGCTACGAGCTCGGAGCTGTGGGGTTGTCGCGGGCGTGTGTGGTGTTGGCCACCATTTTCCATGTGCCTGCATGCATTGGCAAGCTGCGACTCGGCCACTGCCCTTCCAGAACTTCTAGAAAATGGCTATAGAGGCGGTGCTTGTGCAGATCGAGATCCGCGGCCATCTCCTTTCTGAAACACACTTTGCACCTAGTTTGTGATTTTTTTTTTTCCGTTCTGTCCAGATTGGGGTCCTAACTTTAAAAATGTAGGCACATGGCACCACACCTTTTAAAGAGGTTTTCCACTACTAAATTTGCCCCTTTCCTTTCTCTAATCTCCTCCCAACTGATTTCTAATATGCTGCTACAGTGTTGGCTTAAAGTATTGGCACCCCTGCAATTCTGTCAGATAATACTCAGTTTCTTCCTGAAAATGATTGCAATCACAAATTCTTTGGTATTAT
The DNA here is from genome assembly GCA_033576535.1 of Allobates femoralis. Classification (NCBI taxonomy): domain Eukaryota; kingdom Metazoa; phylum Chordata; class Amphibia; order Anura; family Aromobatidae; genus Allobates; species Allobates femoralis. The sequence goes on from JARQOC010000003.1 coordinate 501,968,893, forward strand.
TATCTTCATTTAATTTGTCTTCAATGAAAAAACACAAAAGAGAATGAAGCAAAAAGCAAAACATTGATCATTTCACACAAAACTCCAAAAATGGGCCGGACAAAAGTATTGGCACCCTCAGCCTAATACTTGGCTGCACAATCTTTAGCCAAAATAACTGCGATCAACCGCTTCTGGTAACCATCAGTGAGTTTCTTTCAATGCTCTGCTGGAATTTTAGACCATTCTTCTTTGGCAAACTGCTCCAGGTCCCTGATATTTGAAGGGTGCCTTCTCCAAACTGCCATTTATAGATCTCTCCACAGGTGTTCTATGGGATTCAGGTCTGGACTCATTGCTGGCCACTTTAGAAGTCTCCAGTGCTTTGTCTCAAACCATTTTCCTAGTGCTTTTTGAAGTGTGTTTTGGGTCATGGCCCTGCTGGAAGACCCATGACCTCTGAGGGAGACCCAGCTTTCTCACACTGGGCCTTACATTATGCTGCAAAATTTGTTGGTAGTCTTCAGACTTCATAATGCAACTTCATAATGCCATGCACGTGGTCAAGCAGTCCAGTGCCAGAGGCAGCAAAGCAACCCCAAAACATCAGGGAACCTCCGCCATGTTTGACTGTAGGGATCATGTTCTTATCTTTGAATGCCTCTTTTTTTTTCTCCTGTAAACTTTGTTGATGCCTTTGCCCAAAAAGAGAACATTCTTCCAAAACGTCTTAGGCTTTCTCAGGTAAGTTTTGGCAAACTCCAGCCTGGCTTTTTTATGTCTCGGGGTAAGAAGTGGGATCTTCCTGGGTCTCCTACCATACAGTCCCTTTTCATTCAGACGCTGACGGATAGTACGGTTGACACTGTTGTACCCTCGGACTGCAGGGCAGCTTGAACTTGTTTGGATGTTAGTCAAGGTTCTTTATCCACCATCCGCACAATCTTGCGTTGAAATCTCTCGTCAATTTTTCTTTTCCGTCCACATCTAGGGAGATTAGCCACAGTGCCATGGGCTTTAAATGTCTTGATGACACTGCGCACGGTAGACACAGGAACATTCAGGTCTTTGGAGATGGACTTGTAGCCTTGTAGCTCATGCTTCCTCACAATTTGGTTTCTCAAGTCCTCAGACAGTTCTTTGGTCTTCTTTCTTTTCTCCATGCTCAATGTGGTACACACAAGAACACAGGACAGAGGTTGAGTCAACTTTAATCCATGTCAATTGGCTGCAAGTGTGATTTAGTTATTGCCAACACATGTTAGGTGCCACAGGTAAGTTACAGGTGCTGTTAATTACACAAATTAGAGAAGCATCACATGATTTTTTCTAAGTGTGAATACTTTTGTCCACCCCCTTTTTTGTTTGGTGTGGAATTAGATCCAATTTGGCTTTAGGACAATTCTTTTGTTTTTTTTCATTGAAGACAAATTAAATGAAGATAATACCAAAGAATTTGTGATTGCAATCATTTTCAGGAAGAAACTGAGTATTATCTGACAGAATCTCAAAGGTGTCAATACTTTTGGCCGACACTGTATCTACTCTACTAATGTAATCTTTAAGAGGTTTGTAATACCTTTATTTTGGTTGTAGCTTTCATCCTTCTGGCTGCAGACCAGATTCTGACAAACTGAGCAGGGCATGTCACTAGTGGGGCTGTCAGTGTGATGGCAGTCTGAGATCATTCATGCCCAGATCAGACGTACACTCTTCTCTCATCCCGGATCAGTGACATGCCCTGCCCAGTTGGTTCGATTTGCCATCTACAACCCCGGAAGGATGAAATCTACAGCCACAATAAAGGTATTTACAAGCCCCTTAAGGTGCTGTCACACACAGCAATTTTGCTAGCAATTTCACTGGCAATTGCTGGTTACAGTGAAATCATGGACACATTGTTCCATTTGTACACAGCAACAAAATAGAACAATGTGTTCATGATTTCACTGCGACCAGCAAATAGCCAGTGAAATTGTCTAACAATATTGCCGCGTGTGACGGTACCTTTAGAGATGAATTACATTAGCAGAGTGGATAGCAATAGCTTACTAAACAGGAAGAGTAAACACAATGGAAAGAGCATGAAATTAATAGTTAAAAAAAAATAATCTTTAAAGCTACATTCACACACTAGGTTTTTTTTTGCTTCGTTTTTGTTACCTGCTGGAAAACTGTATATACATTTTTAATAAAACGGATCTGTTTTTTGATGCGTTTTTGACCGTGTTTGCTGCATTTTTCCCCATTTTGAAGAGATCCTATAAGAAAAATGCGGGAGAAAAACGTGACAGAAATTGACATGCCTTTTCGATGAATTGAGCTCTCCAAAAGTGAAAAAACAGATCACTTAAAAAGAGCAGTCTGAATGGCAAAAATAAAATCATATAGACTTTGTTGGGATGTCATTTGAGTAATCCGTTTTCTGCAGTGCACTGCAAAAAACGGATCAAAAAATGCAGTCTGAATGTAGCCTAAGGCACTTTATAATTCAGGATCCACTCAGAATCGCCATGGCAATGGGCTTTTATACTGTCTAATAATCAGAATGACAAACTAAGTACCTAATGTTCAGTTTTATAAATTTTTGCCTAGCACCGCTAGATCAACTTGTGATTTTGGATGTGCAGTCCATGTCATTTAGTACAGCATTGGTATTTTACAGTCTTAAACCTTCTTTTATGCACAGGCCGGGTTTCTCGGTCAAGTGTTACACTAACAAGTGTCATCTTGTATTACTTATGCAACACAGTTTGCACCTTTTTTGTGACCTTTTTTTGTTTTTTTTTCCAGATTGGGGGGGCCTGACCAAGAAAATGTTGCTCTTGTACTATATGGGCACCTTCAGTTCCAGAGGTACTGGGACCTCCCCCCTTCCCGACTTCCAAATATTTAATCTACCTACTGAAACTGAAGGAAGGTGTCTGTCTTGCCTCCATATCATGATGACAAGTAAACATTATACAATGTGCATGGCCAACTTTTTGTACCACACCTTACCATTCTTGATGGTGCTGTTCGGCTAGAGGCCTTGATCAGAGAGACTGACTCGCTCTGTTTATTGTACCCTAGCAGACAGTCTGCTTTGGGGACTTGTGTGGTGGTAGTTAGTACAGTGGTGGAAGTGCTACCCATTGCCATGTATTGTGGTCAAGTAAAGGACATCCCTCTAGTCCTTATGCTTGACCACCAGCAGGTTTGTCGCTAAATTGAGCTCTGCTCTGTTTATATGCAGCTGCCCAATTAAGGGAGATCCCTGATTTTTCAGACAATACCGCTTGCTGCAATTGCTCTGGCAGAGATTTGGAGATTGCAATTCTGGAAGTTATCTGCATACATTCAGAGGGTTGAATCGGGAGTCCCTCCCTTCATAAACCCTGTATCTGGATTCACTCAGAGATACCCTTGCACAGTTTGTACAATTTCGTTACATACCTTGCCTTGTTTATGGGCAAGTTTTGCTGGAACTTAAGCTCCTTTTTAAGATGTATTAGGTCTCATCTATGTATTCGCTTTGGTGAATGTACACCTCTACAAATTTGTTAGTTATCAACAATGATCGGCTGAATGTTGAAAAGTTTGTCAAAGTTAGGGTCATCTCAGGAAGACACTGCATTGTTAAAAAACATTTTTATTTGGTCAAAGCATTTCTGGTTTATAGCCATGCGGAAAACTGGAGTTGTTATATAAAACATCAGCACTCCAATACTGCCAAACATGGCTAACGTCAGCACCCGGGCAAATGCCGGGGCCCGGACGCTGAGGGAGGGCCCAGTGGGCCTCTGAGCGTCCCCACATGTCATACTTGTCATACCCTGCCCCCTGCCCCCACACACCATCCTCGGGGTCCCCTTAGTGCTGCTTTCCCCCCTCTCTCCATTACCGGCGGGCATTCGCGCCGATCGCAGCCTGTCTTGTAGTGTGACTCTGCAGACGCTGCCGCGCCTATTTCCTGTGTGCGGCGATACAGGAAATAGAGCTGCGCCGGCTGCAGCTCACACTACACAGGACAGGCTGACTGCAATCAGCGCGACTGCCCGCCGGTAAGGTTAGAATGTAGAAGGTGGAGGCAGTGCTAAGGGGGCCCGAGGATGTTGTGGGGTCAGCTCTCGAAAACCCACGGACCCCAAGGATGAATGTGGGGGCAGCTGTCATGGGCCCCCCCTTCCCGAGGCTGAGTGTGGGGGCAGCTCTCATGGGCCATCCTGAGGTTGAGGTGTGGGGGCAGCTCTCATGGGCTCCTGAGGCTGAGGTGTGGGGGGTTATTAGATCTCCACAGAGTGCACCTTTAAAATAATACTTTTAATAAATAATTTGTTAAAGGGATCCTGTCACCTCCAGAACGCCTCCTAAGCTAGCGAAACATGTCCCTGCAGCATCCGATCACTAATCTCACACTCCTTTTGTCTCCTGAAAGCATCCTGGGAAAGTGCATAAAAACGTTTTCTTACTCATTAGTAATTCTAATTAGCAGGGGCTATATTCTTTAGTCACCAGGGCGGCTGTTTTGCAGGCTCCAGGATCCACCCTCTGTCTGTGTGCTCTGCTTGGGCATGCTTTATCCTCCCCCCTCTCTATCACTCACAGAATGCAAATCATTAGTCCTGCCTTCAGCTCCACATCACAGTAGCACAGACAGAGAGAGGGTGGATCCTCTCTCAAAAGAAGAGTAAGATTAGTGATAGGATGCTGCAGGGACATGTTTTGCTAGCTTGGGAGGTGTTTTGGAGGTGACAGGATCCTTTTAATAATACCAATCGTGTGTATATCCCTCACACCTAGTGTTCATATAGCACACCAATCGTACAGGGAGGGGGACTTTATCCCTCACATGTACCCTGTCTCTTCCCCTGCCTAACAACGGAGTTTTCAACACTTAAATTATATGGTGTCCCCGTTCTTCGCTGACTCACCCTGGTGCCCCTATCTCACACTCAGGGTTCAGTCATACTAACTTTGAATCCTAAGTGAATCTGCAATAGGATAAGGGTCAATCCCCTTTACCCAAATATCTGTCTGCATAGGAGGGGTTGTCCACATTTATTTCTCTGTAAACTATGGGTATTTTTCAAAAATGTTGGTAATTGGAGTGTTTAAAGTTCTTAAAAACACCCCTTCTCATTACCCCTTTCCCCCAAAATATATGATGGATTCTAGGTTACAGAGGTCAGCTGTTGTCCACTCAGGCTCAGCTCCTCAGACTGATATTCACAGTATCTTTTTGTCAAGATTTAAACTGAGGTGTGCGTGGGGGCAGCACTCAGGGGCCCCTGGGGGTGAGGCAGCGCTCAGGGGGCCCTGTCATGGGCAAATTACACCTAAGGGGGAGACTGCGTGCTGGGGGGAGACTGCGTGCTGGGGGGGAACGAGCACAGGTGAGAGAGACTGCACAGAGAGGAGAGCTATAGGAAAAATATAAATCACTGCACACGTATGGCGAATAATGCTTAACGTGAAAGTTTATTTGTGGTGTCCATAGAATGCGACAAAAAATGACGTTTCGGCCCACACGGGCCTTGATCACAAGTCGCTTGATTGAGATGCAGCCAATGAATAATGAATGTCCATAGATAGATTAGATTGTTTACATATATGAACCCATGAGGATTATGGTTAGTGGATTCAATCTAGGACATAGTTCAAACGGGTGCAAAAGTAAATGGTCATTGGTCATTCGGTCATACTGTGTCACATCTGGAGCAGTTGCTCATGAGGGGATTGGTGGCACAGTGGAAGGTGTTTCCACCTTGAGTTCCAGAAGTAGAGCTAACGCACAAGGGGAGACAGCAGTGTGTGTATGTGTGTGTGTAGGTATATATATATATATACCGTATATACTCGCGTATAAGCCGAGTTTTTCAGCCCAAAAATTGGGCTGAAAAGTACCCCCCTCGGCTTATACGCGAGTCAGTGCTGTATACCGATGTATACATCGGTACATACCGATGTATACATCGGTATACAGCAGCCCCCGCATCCCCAGTAATCCAGGGCCCCCCCAGCGTCTCTCCGGTCACCTGAAAAACAAACTATACGTATCAGTCCGCTGTCCGCGCCCGCTCGCCTCTGCCGTCTGCGTTCCTCCATCTTCATGCGGCGTCTTCCGGTTTCCTGTGCTCGTCGCAGGGAATGATGTCATTCCCTGCGACGAGCACAGGAAACCGGAAGACGCCTCATGAAGATGGAGGATCGCAGATGGCAGAGGCGAGCGGGCGCGGACAGCGGACACTGATAAGTATAGTTTGCTTTTCAGGTGAACGGAGAGACGCTGGGGGGGGCCCTGGATTACTGGGGCCCTGTATACTACCGCTGGGGCTGCAATCTACTACCACTGGGGCTGTATATACTACCACTGGGGCTGTATATACTACCACTGGGGCTGTATATACTACCACTGGGGCTGTATATACTACCACTGGGGCTGTATATACCACTGGGGCTGTATATACTGCTGGGGCCCTGTATACTACCGCTGGGGCTGCAATCTACTACCACTGGGGCTGTATATACTACCACTGGGGCTGTATATACTACCACTGGGGCTGTATATACTACCACTGGGGCTGTATATACTACCACTGGGGCTGTATATACCTGTGGGGCTGCTGTATACTACACTGGGGCTGTATATACCTGTGGGGCTGCTGTATACTACCACTGGGGCTGTATATACCTGTGGGGCTGCTGTATACTACACTGGGGCTGTATATACCTGTGGGGCTGCTGTATACTACCACTGGGGCTGTATATACCTGTGGGGCTGCTGTATACTACCACTGGGGCTGTATATACCTGTGGGGCTGCTGTATACTACCACTGGGGCTGTATATACCTCTGGGGCTGCTGTATACTACCAATGGAGCTGTATATACCTCTGAGGCTGCTGTATACTACCTCTGGGGCTGCTGTATACTACCACTGGGGCTGCTGTATGCTACCACTGGGGCTGCTGTATACTACCACTGGGGCTGCTGTATACTCCCTATGGGGCTGCTGTATACTACCTCTGGGGATGCTGTATACTACCACTGGGGCTGTATATACCTCTGGGGATGGTGTATACTACCACTGGGGCTGTATATACCTCTGGGGCTGCTGTATACTAACTACTGGAGCTGCTGCTGTATATACCACTGGGGCTGCTGCTGTATACTACCACTGGGGAGGCTGCTGTATACTACCATTGGGGAGCCTGTATACCACACTGCTGGGGGCTGTATACCTGTGCTGGAGTCCACCCTCGGCTTATACACGAGTCAATAGGTTTTCCCAGGTTTTGGGGGCAAAAGTAGGGGGTCGGCTTATACACGGGTCGGCTTATACACGAGTATATACGGTATGTATATATATATATATATATATATATATATATATATATATATATATATACATACAATGTACGGCTTCACCGGGGTTAATACCTGCTGTTAAAATGGAATGTGTTAACAAAAATTTATGCTGCACACAAAAGACACAAAACTAATAGAAATAGAAGTATTAAAATGCAAAAACTAAGCTACTAGAAGCATTTCACAGCATATATTTCAACAACACAGATTCAACTAACTTGACCAAGTAATGTGAAGTAATCATCTACTCCTTATTCAAGAGCCTTCCTTCAGGTGCAGACTAACAGATTTTTGGCTGTTCCAACTCTTGAACAGGCCACATAAAGTTGACCATGTCAGCAAGCCTCGCTTCCCTCTCCTCAAAGTTCATTGGCTCTTAAAGAAGCAGCTGCTGTTTTCATGTGTCAGCCTTGTTTCTCGGTCTTCACATTTTTCATTGGCCCGTAATGCAGCTTTTCTTTTCGCATCAGTTGACATTCGTGCCAAGGAATTCCTTTTCTTATGAGGCATTATTGTGGTAAAAATAGTCTGTAACTGGCAGTTTCTATTTCCTCTCACATAGAGGTAATGGACTGATATCAGCCTTTCCACCAACACACTCTAACTGACATCCTATTACCCAACACAAGCTTTGTTATACTGAGAATGTCCTTTGTTGCCTATATTAACCAATCAGAGCTCAGATTAACTGTAATAAAATAGAAGCTGAGCTGTGATTGGTTGCTATTGGCAGCCTGATAAATCCCCAGGCAACAGGAAGCCCTCCCCCCTGACAGTATATATTAGCTCACACATACACATAATAGACAGGTCATGTGACTGACAGCTGGCGTATTTCCTACATGGTACATTTGTTTCTCTTGTAGTTCGGCTGCTTATTAATCAGATTTATATTTTTGAAGTATAATACCAGACTTGTGTGTGTTTTAGGGCGGTTGTGGCGAGGTTGGTGTATGTGTGGTGAAATGTGTGCTGAGGGTGGTATGTGTTCAAGCACGTGGTAGTGTGTGGCACATTGTGTGTGTGTTAATACAAACCAAAACTTCTACTTTGTTTAGTTGGCAAATTAAGTCAGGGGCTTTAAGTCAAAATTTGGGCAGATAAATTTCTCATCCTTAATGAAATTAACAAAATTCTCACTGTGAAAAGGTTGACTTCTGCAAGGCTGGCAGTGTCAAATTAGATTCCTGATTGTGCCACAAAAACAGGAATTTGAGGCACAAAAGGAGGGGGGTGGAGGGTGGAGGGCAATAGGGGGTCACTAATAAAGGGTGTTGGCTTATTTGCTGTTCTGGGGTGTCTGCATGATAATTCATTATGACAAAATGAAGGTGGGATTCTCTCCCTCATTATCTGTGTCATAAACAAGGAATTCATATGCCTCCTTAAGGCCCCTTTTACATCAGCTTTTTTCGCTGATTGCGGCAGATTTTCCGCATGTGAGGCCTAATGGCTGCACTTGCGGCAAGGCCAAGCATTGTCTATGGGGCCTGCGTCAAGTGCGGTATAACCGTGGTTTCGGCAGTTTTTTTTTGCAGCCGCAAGTGCACCTGCCGCAAGCCCCATAGACAATGCATGGGGCTTGCTGCAAGTGTACCGCAAGTGCGGCTGTTGGGCTGCAGATGCATGCTTTTTTTGTCCGAATCCGGACAAAAAACGCCAGTGTGAAAGGGGGGCCTTACTGAATAAAATCTTTAGGTAGAGTGGGATATTTTAGCAGAGCAATTACTGTGTAGTTAGACTGGCATCCTGCTTACTGCATGCTGTGATTGGATGATGACTAATCAGTAAATGTCTCCCACCACTAGTCTATGATTTTCACTTTGAGGTAATGCTGGAACGCTTTCAACGGATCCTAGTGAGTCAGAGATTTTTTTTGACATATTGTACTCCATACTTGTGGTAATTTAGGACGATATTTTTTGCATTTGTTATAAAAAATTTGCCAAAAAGTTTAAAAATGTAGCCATTTTCTAATTTTGAATTTGTATGCCCTTAACTCAGTTATGTAAAATCGAAGAGTTAATAAATATAATTTCCCACATGTCTGCCTTACATCAGCACCATTTTTTAACACCTTCAGGACCTAGCCTATTTTGACCCTAAAGACCTTGGCATATTTGTCAATTCTGACCAGTGTCCTTTTATGAGGTAATAACTCTAAAACGCTTCAACAGATCCTAGCGATTCTGAGATTGTTTTTCATTATATATTGGGCTTCATGTTAGTATTAAATTTAAATCGTTAATGTTTGCGTTTATTTGTGAAAAAGATCTAGAAAAAAAAGAAAAATGTAGAAAATGTCACAATTTTCTCATTTTTAATTTTCTATTCTGCTAAACCAGAGACTTGTGACACAAAATAGTTAATAAATAACATTTCCCACATGTCTACTTCACATCAGCACAATTTTGAAAAAAAAATAAACATTTTTTTTTGGTATGAAGTTATGAGTTCATCAGCAATTTTTCATTTTTCCGCAAAATTAAAGGGAACCTGTCACCTAATTTTAAGCCCCTACACTATCTCTAGCTGTCCCTACACCTTCCTAGCAGCTCCCTATCTCTCCCTTTCTTATCTAAAGTCTCCCTATGAAAGAAGTGTAAAATAAGATAAAACTTACTGCAGTCCCCGTAGTTAGGGGACTGGGTAGGCGTGGCCACGCTTCCACAGCACTCCTCCATGTTGTAATGCACGCCCCGCTGGGCAGCATTATTCAGGGCCCTCTCTGCCCCCATGTCTTTGTAATCTGCCGCCATGTTTGTAGTTCAAAGCACTGGCCGGACGTCACTTCCGGCGCGGTGCATTATGGGGCCGGTCACGTGATCGGCCCTAGTGCATTATGGGGCCGATCACATGACCGGCCCGGCTTCAGTAAGCGCAATGCGCATGCGCGGAGCCGGGCCGATCACGTGACCGGCCCCATAATGCACTAGGGCCGATCACGTGACAGGCCCCATAATGCACCGCGCCGGAAGTGACGTCCGGCCAGTGCTTTGAACTACAAACATGGCGGCAGATTACAAAGACATGGGGGCAGAGAGGGCCCTGAATAATGCCGCCCAGCGGGGCGTGCATTACAACATGGAGGAGTGCTGTGGAAGCGTGGCCACGCCTACCCAGTCCCCTAACTACGGGGACTGCAGTAAGTTTTATCTTATTTTACACTTCTTTCATAGGGAGACTTTAGATAAGAAAGGGAGAGATAGGGAGCTGCTAGGAAGGTGTAGGGACAGCTAGAGATAGTGTAGGGGCTTAAAATTAGGTGACAGGTTCCCTTTAACAAAACCATTTTTTTTAGTGACCACATCACATTTGAAGTGCCTTTGAGGGGTGTACATGACAAACGCCCAAAAGTGACACAATTCCAACAACTGCTTGCCTCAAGCTACTCAAAACTACATTCAAGAAGATTAATAATCCTTCAGGTGCTTTGCAGGAACTAAAGCAACGTGGAAGGAAAAAATGGACATTAATTATTCGAACAAAAATGTTCTTTTAGGGTCAATTCTTTCATTTTCACATAGGCAACATGATAAAATAGATCCTAAAATTTGTTGAGCAATTTCTCCTGAGTACACAGACACCTCGTATGTGGTCATAAAACACTGTTTGGGCACACGGCAGGGCTCAGAAGGGAAGGAGCGCAATTTGACTTTTAAAGCTAATTTTCCATTCAAAAAGTGAAATGGCGCTCCTTCACTTCTGACCCCTGCCGTGCACCCAAACAGTGGTTTATGACCACATACGAGGTGTCTGTGTACTCAGGAGAAATTGCCCAACAAATTTTAGGATGCATTTTATCCTGTTGCCCATGTGAAAATGAAAAAATTTAGGCTAAAAATTTTTTTGTGTAAAAGAACTTTTAATGGATAAATTTGTGAAACATCTGCTGAGTTAAAGTGCTCACCACCCATCTAGATAAGTTCCCTGGGGGGGTCTAGTTTCCAAAATAGGGTCACTTGTGGGGAAGCTCTAATGTTTAGGCACACAGGGGCTCTCCAAACCTGACATGGTGCCCCTTCACAATTTGAGCTAATTTTCCATTCAACTTGTTAGCAGACACAATGTTGCGTATGGAGAGCCTTTGTGTGCCACCAGCACAAGGGCAACTGGAAGAGTTGGGGTACAGCACCAGAAAATGGCGCCTCTAATGAATGCACTATTTTCTGGGATGGCTGTGGGTTGAGATTTGCATCATGGGGGCCCATGTTTGGGTCTCTCCACGCTGAGGATTCCAGCCCCCCAGCTGCCAACAAAAAATACGATGAAGCTCCATGTCATTTTATTTGTAGAAGTAATTTTAGAAAAAAAATATGGGGCTCCGCCATGTTTTTGGTCCAGCCAGGTACAACTTGGCAGCTACGGACTGCTACCAACCACTAGCTGCCTTGTTGTACCTGGCCGTCAACCAAAAATACAGCAAAGCCCTTTTTTTATTTCTAGAACTAATTCTAGAAAAAAAGAATGTAGGGCTCCGTCACATTGTTGGTCCAGCCAGGTACAACTAGGCAGCTGGGGCTGGAATTCTCAGCATGGAGAGGCCCAAGCGTTCTGGGCCCCCATGCTGCGAATTGCAGCCCGCAGCCACCCCATAAAATGACTATTCCAGTTGCCCTGGTGCCGGTGGCAAACTAAATAATAAAGGGGTTGATGCCGGGTTTTTTTTTTTATTGGCAGCAGGCACTAAGCCCGAGATTCATAATGTCGGGCCAATGCTAGACCCATTAGGAATTTTTAGTAAATAGTCAAAAAAATGCACCACAGATAAAAATATTTTTATTTGAATAAAAAAACCCCACAAGATTCGGACTCCATCTTTATTATGAAGGTCCAATGTAGTCCACAACGAAGGTCCCACGACGCTCTATCGCATCTGCTACATCCAGAGACTGCAGTAAGGGATCAAGTGTCCTCTTGTAAGTCTCTGGTGTCAGTGATGATGCACTGTATGGCAGATCATTGCCATACAGTGCAGCATCACTGTGCAAACCTACAGAAAGCGATCTGACAGCCTGGGCGCGATAACCCACTATGTGGAGCACTGCATCTGGGCTGTCCTCACACACTGCAGCTCGATCCCCATGCACAGGGATCGGACTGCTGAGTAGCGATCTGACAGCCCGGCGCAGTGATCCACTATGTGGATTACTTGCCGGGGCTGTCAGATCGCTTTCTGTAACTCGATCCCAATGCAGGCGGATCGGGCTGCAGAGTAGCGATCAGACAGCCCGGGCACAGTGATCCACGTAGATGGATCACTGCACCCGGACTGTCAGATCGCTACTCTGTAGCCTGATCCCCATGCATGGGGATCGAGCTGCAGAAAGCGATCTCGCAGCCTGGACGCAGTGATCCACTATGTAATCACTGTGCTAGAGCGGTCAGGATCCCTCCTCTGCAGCTTGATCGGGCTGTAGCAAAGTGATCTGACAGCACTGGCACAGTGATCACATAATGGATTACTGTGCCAGGGTTGTCAAATCCCCTCACGTCGGTGGCGAAGGGATTTCACAGCCCTGGCGCAGGGATCACACAACGGATATCTGCACCAGGGCAGTTGGATCCCTTCACTGCTGCAGTGCATGGATCTGACAAGAGGACCAGCAACAACTCACCTATCTAGCAGGCAGGAGGAGGAAGAGCAGAAGAGGAGGACCGGAGGAGCCGACATCAGGACGGCGGTGGGGAGTCCAGGGACCACAGGAGCTGAAGCGGAGGTGACGGCGGCAGCAGGAGCTGAATCGGAGGTGGGCGACGGCGGCAGCGGCGATCAGGGGGCAGGGGAGAGGCAGCGGAGGGCTGGGGAGCCAGCAGAGGACAGGGGAAGAGGCGGGGAGCAGCAGTAGGACTTTTTATACTAGTCGTGGAGATTAGCGGTTTCACTTTAAACTGCCAATCACCGCGTCAGTAGCCCCGGGAGTGGGGGGGGGGGGGCGAAGACGCCCCCTCCTGGGATATAGTACAAGTCCTCAAGTGCCTGCAGCTCGAGTGACAGGGCAGTGACACCCTCACTCGAACTGCAGGATCGGAATCCCCACATGACACATCATATGGGTCAGGATCGCATCGGTTTCCATGGTGCATACGCTGTCAGAGGTCGGGAAGGGGTTAATCATGATTTTTTTTTTTAGTTCAAAGGTTTAAGCTTATCAGCAAAACTTGTCTTTTTCCCCCCCAAAAAATAAAAAAAAATTTTTGAACAGACCACATTAAATTTTAAGTGATGGTGAGAGGCTTTTGTGACAAAAAATACTCGAGATACTATTGTAAAAACTGCACCACTCAAAATGCTCAAAACCATATTTAAGAACTTTATGAACCCTTCATAGTTATAGCGCTTTTTTCAGACCTTTGTGTTGCCACTATCATGGAAGCTCCTATATTTCTATTAAGATGACGGACCTGAGTGGGGAGTGGTAGCAACTTTGGGTATAGAACATTTTGGATCAGTTTACGTGTATTCTGTGCTCTATTCTGAGCACTTACACTCAGGTTTCCAGCTACGTCTCCGAATACGTGATTCAGGTGAATCATTCGCGGAGGCCGCAGGTTTACTCCCACTCAGTTTCCTTATGCCCACTTTTTAGTAGTGTCCTTGTGTTCAAAGTTGTTGTGGAGACACGGAGGTCAGTGAGTACTCTCGTCCGCTGGCACGGCCACCTATGGAAAGGCAACATGGACCAGGGCTCATCCCAACTGAACGCCCGAGCTCCTTACCCATGGGCGGAACACTACACAGACATCACAGGGTGAGGGACCATAATATTGAGGCTTTATTGGATTCCCCAAACAGTTAACAGCATATAACACATAACCAGCAAAACACAAAATGTAAAAGGCAACAGTTCTCACCCTTGCACTGGCTCACCAGGTATTAGAATATTCGTGCCTCAGATCTTCCAGGGCTACTTACTCCAAACCAGTGGCACCCCGCTTTTGGCGGGCACCCACAGAGAAAGGAATAATGCTAGATTTAGGAAGCTGAGCTAGCACAGCAAAGTCTTTAGCTATGTGACTGGATTCTCCCAACCTTTGTTGCTTCCTTATGTAGTCTGATATCCCAGTTGAATCCTAAAATTCGATGCTAAAGTCCATGTTGTAATATAATCCAGGTTCTGATCCCCTTGGTCGGCACTGAAGTGCCTAGGCCTGGGATTAAGGCCTGCCAATCGGATCCGTAGATCCTAGATTAGCAGCATGTATTAAGTCTCATGCACCTCTAGTCGGAACCAAAATCCCTAGACTGAGGCCACAAAACAAAACACTGGTTAATGAACAGGTCAGCTTATATCCCCCCTGACCACTCAATTCAAGCATTGAGAACTTCAAGATTGGTTTACTAAGACTGCTCTCATTGGCTAGATTTCAAGCCGCATACATAATATCTCTAGTAGTATTGCATTGCTGGCAGGGGAGACTGACAGATAATTTACATAAAATCTAGCAGTACACATAGTAATACAATGGAAGGTTAACATAATTACGTTCTCCTGAGCTTCTGAACTTCTCTGACAAAGGAATGAGATAATTACTTTACAATATGTTAAACACTAGCAGACTCCTACAAGTCTTGTAGAAACAATGAGTGGAATATCACAAGTAACTAAACATGTTATTTTCATCATGTCTGGCTAAATTTTAAGAAACTTAACCCATGCTATCATTGAAAGAGTCCATGTTGTCACAGTTGTGATTAATCACACTTTATTGTACGCCTAAAAAGCCACATAAAAATATGGAGACACAGTCCACAATTCAAAGTGATGTCATCTGCCTAATTACAGTGAGTTTTGTTTGTTTGGAATTTTGTCTGAATCGTGCTTTTTGCCGATGTGAGCACTCGGCGTACAGCGCAGGATAAACATGACACACCTTGCTGCAATCTTTGAGAGGCAGAATAAGCAGATCAACACCTGAAGTTTGCTTTACTATTTTTACTCCATTCACCTTTTGGTATAAATTAAATGCCTTTTATTTGTCAGGTCAGTACGATCACAGTGATACCAGATTATTATAGCAAGTTGTTTTTTTCCTCTCTTTGGTTTGGCTACTATTACTTAAGTCTTTTAGGCTGCCTTCACATTTGCGTTTGGAGCGCAGCGCACCAAACGCAGCCAAACGCTTGCGCACATGCGTTCCTATGTTTAAAATGGAACGCATCCTGCATATGGCTACGTTTGGCCGCATTTGTGTTCAGATGCGCATAATTTATGCGCCCTCCAGCTGCACTCCAAACGCAGCATGCAGCATTTTTTTGTGCGTTCGCAGGCGCTTGTTCTATCCGCAAGCGCATAAAAAATGCATTGATCTCAATAGATCCGCAGTGTCCTCTGCATGACAGCGCAGGAGAACGCTGCGGATCTCATTGAAATCTTTCCCAGTGGCTGCCCGGTGATCACCAGCGGCCATCGGGAGATCATGCAGAGCCACAGCTGATCTCCCGCCAGTGTCAGCAGGGACAAACAGCTGATCTGACAGCTGTTTAAATCTCCTGCGCTGACACCGAATAGGTGATGTCGGCGTGAGAGATTTGAAGCAGCGATCAGCTGTTTATCTCCCGCACTGATATCACCTATTCGGTGTCAGCGCGGTGAGATTTAAACAGCTGTCAGATCAGCTGTTTGTCCCTGCTGACATCTGCGGGAGATCAGCTGTGCCGGGAGGAGGAGATCTGCCGCTGATGTCCTCCTCCTGGCCGCCCCCAGAGACAGCTGATTGGCTACAGGGCACCATAGTAATGTGAACGCATGCGGAGATTCTCCGCTGCGTTCAAATAATGGTCTGCTTTTGCCTGCGTTTGCGTCTGCATGCCCTCTGCATGCAGACACAAACGCAATTGTGTAGGCAGCCTTATTCTGTAAAAAAGTTATTTTTTGCATAACCCAATTTTGAAGGCTATAGTTTATTTTCTGTCATCAGTGATGTGATGTTTTGTTTTTTTGTGGGATGAGTTGAAGTTATTAGTGCTATTTTAGGTCACATTGTTTCAATTGCTTTCTATTCTGCTTTTTGTGAGGCAGAAAAAAAAAATCAGTGTTGTAAGTGGTAAAATAGCTTTATTCTAAAAGTCAGTACCCAATACCACATTTTTTTAAGTTTTTTTTTTTAAATTTTTTTTTATTTTCCCCTTCTAAACTAAACAATTTTATAGAAAAATATTTGCTTTTCTGTATTCTGACATCTATAGCTTTATTTTTTCAAAAGACAAGATGATTTTCTCATATCTTTTGAATTTTGTTTTTGATTGCGTTTTATTACTTTTGTCAGCTGTGTGATGAAGAAAAATCACTTGTTTCTGTGGTAACCCTGAGTATGCAATGCGTTGTGTAATGTGTTTTGTAACTCCTACACTTTAGCTCTGAGTCGTAGCATGTCTAATCCCACACTGCCCTCTGCTGGCCTTTCTAGAAACTACAATTTCCTTATATGGTCAAGGTTAGTTTAGCAACAGGGAGACATTTTCCAGCAGTTGAGCTACTGGAGACTCAAGTGTGAGGGTGCAATTTGTGACCAAGGTGAACACTGTTTTTAGGAGTAATAACATCACCTATTCGTTCCTGTCCTCTTGTGATCTGTATAAAGTGCCCTATAAAAAGGCCGCACTATATACAAAGAACTTTCTTGAAAAGGCAAAGTTTTAGTGTGCCTCCCAAGCCAAAGTAGGACTGTACATAGCAAAAACTGAAAGAACAAAGAAAAGCTAAAAAAGATCCCCCGCTGATAAGAAATTCAGAACTAAAGAAGAGTAGGGCCTCTTTCTCATCTGCGTTTTTGTAACTTTGCGGCAGATTTGCCACATGTGCCATGTAACGGCTGCACTTGCGGCATGTGAAAAAAACGCTGCTAGCTCCGTTTTTTGACCTTCTGCAACTGCCGTATCGTGCCAAAAACCACGTTTGCCGCAAGTCCCATAGAAAATGGGGCTTGCCGCAAGTGCAGTCGTTAAGCAGCAGATGCAGTAAATCTGTTGAATGTGCCGCAAAGTTGATGTCAAAGGGGCCTTAATCAAATGTACACTCTTGACTTTGCATTTAACATGGAGCAAAAGTTCTTAATCGTTCAGGAAACCTATGGTGTCCGTGTTACTTATGGGACTACAACCACCTCTGCTGCTACTCCATAGCTTGACTAAGAACTAGTCCCTGCGATCCACCTAGTTTTCTTTACCTTTTTATATTTGCCTCCCATCCTATGGATTGCTGGAGCCATCGGAGACCACGAGAATTCAGCTCAGATTTCCAGGCCCTGCACACCTGATGGCGGTTAGGCACTAATTTTTTTTTTTTTTTATTCATTTTTTTACTCTGTTCCTTAAAAAATAATTGGTATGAAATTTAGTAGATCGGGCTGTTGAGTCAGCGATATGAAATGTGAAATTTTGTACAGAAAGTGTTTTTAAATATTTTGCAATTTAACTTGGCCCCTCTGAGACTGTAAGGCCCTGTGGCCATGCTCAAAAAGTGATGCAGAGTTTTCTGCACCAAATCTGTTTTCTGCGTTTGTCAGAATTGTGCGTCAAAAATGTAATAAGCTTTATTGCGTAATTGCTATGCTACATGCGTCCCTGTGAATTCTGGTCTGTGCCCGCTCTACTTAGTCTGCCAAATTATTGTACGGTGTTAACCTTCTGTACTCAAGGCACTTCTGGTTTCGTCTGAGTCATACACCACGTAGGTCACCTGCTCCTGACCCACGTGGTGTGACTTGGCCGAAACCAGGAAGTTCCTGGGAGTACATAAGGTAAATGCCATACAATAATAGACTTTCTGCAGATTTTTATGGATCAAAGATCTATAAAAAAAAAACTGCACCACATAAGCAGCGCTAAAGCACTGACTGAAAAGATGCACAGTGCAGTTCTATATCCTTACAATACCTGTAATTCAGTCTCCTGATAATAGCCAATCACAGCAACTGTAAATATCAGGCAATGAAATTGCCTGATCATTACAATCCAACCTATGGTTGAGGCTGCAATAACCCCTACCATAGGTTGGAGCTCTGAAAGGGGTGGGGTCACCCCTTCCAGCCCTGATAAAGTGATCGTGCTGTCATGATCAGTTCTATCAGCATATAGTACAGCAGTGGAGTGATTTGGAAGCTGAAGAGGAGCGATGTAATACAGCCACGGACAACTATGGCTGTGTGTCACTGGCTGTATCACCCCTTGTCACATCCGGTCACCTGACCCAATGCCTTAGAGATCATGTGATCTGTGGGACTTGTCTGCAGCACTGATAGCTTCACTGTATGGCAATCAGATTGTCGGAGAAAAATAAATAAAACCTAGAGCTTTTTTGTCATTTTAATTCTCAGGACATCAAGCGGAAAGCTATGGGCTGCCACCCTGAGCTGCCTGGCTTTACCTTGCCTGGCAATCAAAAATACAATAAAGCTCATTAATTTTTTTTTATTTAAATGAATTAAAATGTGGGCTTTGCCCTCTTTGATTGCCAGCCAAGATAAAACCCAGCATACAAGGGACAAAGTGTCGTTTGATCCACGCTGCTACCAAGGAAGACCAGAAGACTTGACGTCTGGTTGAACTTATCTGTTTAATCCAACGCGTTTCGGAGCTATTACCCAACTCCTTCCTCAGATAATGTCCCTGAGGAAGGAGCTGGGTAATGGCTCCGAAACACGTTGGATTAAACAGATAAGTTCAACCAGATGTCCAGTCTTCTGGTCTTCCTTGGTAGCAGCGCGGATCGAACTGCACTTCGTCCCTTGTATTCTTGTTTTGGACTGCGGTGGCCCGTGGATGTGTGGATCCAGCAGCAGCTGCCTACTAAGCGATTCAACTGGTTGTGGGTTTACACAACCAGATCTGGTGGGCTGATTACACTGCTAAACATTTATCTCTCCATACCTAGGAGATAAGACCCTATTGCACATTTTGTCTCTTATTTTAAGATAAAACCCAGGCAGCTGGGGTCTGGTGTTCTCAGCCTGGTGAGGCCCATAGTTATTGGGTTGCCCCAGGCTATAGAATAGTAACCCGGAGCCACCACAGAAATTAAGTTAATTTGAAGTACCATTTACTGGTGCTTTAATAGTGTCTTCCTGATGCCCTGGTGTGCGGCATTGAGGTGATAAAGGCTTAATGACACTTGGTTCACAGCTTGTCTTTCTTTCAATGTTCATTAGCAAAAAGAAACAAATTATCTTTCAGTATATCCAGAAGTATGAAGGGCGCCTGGTCTCTACCGGCGGTCCCTTTTTGCTAACAAAAAGCAACTAAAAACATCAACCGTTAGATGGGGTACTGGAATAGTCGTCGACTGGTATCAGCCCGATGATTGATCTGTTTGGTCATAAGGAGACAGTGCATCTCTTCTAAGTATGGCTAAATTTGTTGTCAACATCTGTTACTAGAGGAGTGTTGAAGAGGTAATACTAGAAAGTATAGAGAGAAGTCATAGGTGGGAATTGGTTAAGAATGTGCATCCAGCTGAGCATAAAAGATAGACAGAGTGGACTGAGGTTAGGAAGGAGTAGAAGGGGGTTACTTGAAAGATATTTACTGGCCTGTAGGAGGTACTCTATTTATGCCTCATTGGGCAGC
This sequence comes from Allobates femoralis, assembly GCA_033576535.1. Classification (NCBI taxonomy): domain Eukaryota; kingdom Metazoa; phylum Chordata; class Amphibia; order Anura; family Aromobatidae; genus Allobates; species Allobates femoralis. Next base: position 501,988,789 of record JARQOC010000003.1, read on the forward strand.
TTTTATGTGTGTCGAGCTTGTTCTTAGCCATGTGTGTTTATTACGTCTACATAGGTGTGGACCATGGTCTCCAGATATTTTTAGACCTGTTAATAGACCCTTATGAAATATCTGTCAGCTCTGCGGTCAGATACAGGTGATCTATTTTCCCTAAGACCTGTTTCTTGGTGGGGGTTTGGGTCAATTTCCATAAGGTGGGTGTTAAGATCTTTACTGCTGCCAGGATATTACTTGCCAGTTTATATGCTAGTATGTTCTTGGGCCATATAGGAAGGTTGATTAACACATTTTTGGCATTAGTTTGTTTTTTTTGCAAGAGAACCTCTGAGATTATCTCCGATATGTTGTACAAATAAGGCTATATTAATGGGCAGAGCCACTTGTGTAATTGGGCAGGTGTATGATACCAGCGGGTCACTTTTTTGTAAGAGTTCTCTTGCATCTTTGCTCACTGTCACGACCCATGCGACCTACTGTAGATCTAATGGATTTGTTAATCTATAAAAAGGACATTCAAGTCCCTCTCCCAGAGACCTATAAAGACTCTTCACTTGAGCACCTTCATTCAGTATTGGTAAGTTTTGGATGGCACCTTCGCCGGAGGTCTCCGTTGCATGCACAATTGCTCAAATTGTTTAATTGGTCTCAGGAGGTTTGTTTGGCCTCTGTATTTGTCAATGAGGTTCCTCAACCTTCTGTAATGGAGAAAAGTGATATTAGATAACTGTTGTAAACTTTTAAGCTCAGAGAATGATAGAAGTGTTCATTGAGAAATAATTGGTAAATTGATATTGATGGCCCAGGAATTGGCTAGGTCTCCGTCTCTATTTTCCCTCTTGGTCTCTGGGGTAGGGGGCCAATTAAGTCCTGTATAGTTACTATTGGTAAAAGTGAGGGAGCTGCGCGTTTGTTCTTTTTTTTTTTTTTTTCAGGTGTTCATAATGGCCTGCGTGAGTTCTTTTTGGGGGGACCCATGTTTGCCCTCTAAGTCATGTAGTAAGGCAAGAAATCTAAATAGGGCCAATAGGCAGCCATAGTTTTTTTGCAGGTTGACTTATTCAATCAATTACTCTAGTGAGCGTTGCTGTTCAATTATTTTCTTGTGTCAGGTGTTGCCATACCTCATTTGTTATCCGGGGCCTATGGTCTCCTGATATATAAATGAATATAAAGGCGTTGACTTTGAACAGTTGTGTATAGGGAGCATCTGAAACAGATATAAAATTTTTTTAAAGTATTATACTTTTAAGTAGGCTCTTCCTGCCTATCCAGGAATGGAGCTTTACAAGCCTGTACTGTTTTAATCACTTTATCCAACAGAGGCACCAGATTAAGATCCAGTAAATCTTTAGCATTCCTCCCAATTTGCACTCCCAAGTAAATTCTGTTTGAGGGGGGCCACCTAAATGGATATTGTCTCTGAAAGCAGTAGACTACTTTTTTTTATGTATGTTAATACTCAATGCTTCCAATTTTGGAATGATTTTGAAGTTGTATAATGTCAGGTTTCTAATATGTTCTTGAGGGCAGGTATGCCTCTGCTCGGTTTGGTCCTAATCACCAGGATGTCATCCGCAAATGCGGCTGACTTGTGGTGGTATCCCCCTATTTGCACCCCTTTAATCCTGGTATCTTGCTGGATACTCTGCAGCAGAGGTTCTATAACGATAAATAATAAAGGGGAGAGGGGACACTCCTGTCTTGTGCCATTTTTAATTTGGAAAGGTTTGGATAAAGTGTTAATTTTAATTCTCACCGTGGGGTACAAATACATCTGAAATATAGCTCTGAGAGCCAAAGAAATGGAAGTCTGCCAGAGTCTCCCAAGAAAAGTCCAGTCCACCCTGTCAAAGGCCTTCTCAGCGTCCATCCCCAACAAAACCAGTGGGAGCTTATGGATTCTAGTGTTTTGTATTAAAGGGAACTGGTCACCTGGATCTAAGCCCCTACACTATCACTACCTGTCCCTGCACCTACCTAGATGCTCCCTATCTATCCCTCTCTGAGATAAAGGGGCCCTATAAAACAGCAGAAAAATAACTTATAACTTAGACGTCCCTGAGGCTGGGGACTTGAAAGGCGGCCCCAGGCTCCATTCTGCTTCTCCTCGATGCTGCAGCACACGCCCCACAGGGCGGCGTTATTATTTCTTCATCACCACCTCCTCCATTTGGAATCTCCAACCCGCTTTACACTGTAAGATAGCGGTTAGGATCGGCACGACAGAAGGCAGTGACTCAGGTATTTACTCACACAGCACACAGTTTAATGGCACAGTTCAGGTATTCACAGACCTCCAGGTTCCGGGGCGCAGCCGAGTACAACCTCATACAATCTCATACAATCCCAACAGCTGATATAGAAGCTCTGTACCTTCCCCCGGGTAGGCTGTGTTAGGTCAACACACAACCTTTCTCTCCTCACCATCCGCTCATTAGCCTCATGAAGATCCACTCTGAGAGAGCTCACAGGCTGTTTAAATCTCCACACAGCTCTCTACACAGCAGCTCCTGCTGCTGTCCTGACACACTCCACTCCCTCCCCACAGCCCAGGGCAGCTCATATCATCTCCTATTCACCCGCACACCTGGGCGTCAGTGCTTTCAATCAGCACTCAGCTCCAGTAGCAGCTACCCTGTGTGTGCTGCTACCGAGCAGAAGATACAATCTCCCATATGCTGTGTCCGGTCAGGGGACACATCGAGGTCGCATCACCACAACATGATAGGTGTAAAGCAGGCGGGAGATTCCAAATGAAGGAAGCGGCGATGAAGAAAGAATGCCGCCCAGTGGGGTGTGTGCTGCTGCATCAAGGAGGGGCAGAATGGAGACTGGGCCTGCCTTTTCAGTCCCCAGCCTCAGGGACTTCTGTAAGTTATAAGTGATTTTTCTGCTGTTTTATAGGGCGTATTTAGTTCTGAGAGGGATAGATAGGGAGTGGCTAGGCAGGTGCAGGGATAGCTGTGATAGTGTAAGGGCTTAGATCCAGGTGACAGGTTCCCTTTAAAGTAAAATTCTGCATGAATTGTCCTTCCCCCTCTGTCACTCACAAATCCTGTTTGAGAGAAACTATTAAAGGTAAAATCCCGGACAATCATTTCACAATCAAGCTTGTGTAAATGTTCAAGTCCACATTTAGTAGGGAATATAGGCCTATAGCTCCCACAGCACTGGTCCTTACCCTCTTTATGTATGCAAGATATGTGGGCTTCCAGAGCCTATGGCAGCAATGTACCTCTAAACAACAGCATTGTACATACTCAATATTGAAGGTTTTATAACGGCTTACTGGGAGGCCATTAGGTCCCGGGGACTTTCCTTCTGTGCACCCCGACAGGATGGACTCGATTTCACACTTTTCAAATGGTCTGGTCAGTGTATCTTGTTGCAATTTGAGTTCGGGGAGAACGAGGTTAAATAGTTCTCTCCTTCTGTGTTTCATCCACTTCGATTCACTGATATAAGTTTCTGTAAAAAGTCAATTGTCACTTCAGTAAGGAAGTAGACGAACTCTAGTGCCACCTAATAAAGGTAGCAATCCTAAAAGTCATAATTGACTCTTAACAATCTTTTAATGACTTTGATTCGAACCCCAAACTGTAGACCCTGCGTTTCAGTTTGATTGCCCCTCATCAGTGCAGTGTGTGGGATTCTGATCTGGCTGTATTAGAGGCTAAGACGAGGTCTGGGGGAGTAGCTATTCTCCTTGTCGAGAGCATTTTGCCTGCCGGCTGGGAAGTCTTAGGCCCTGTCACACATAACGAGATCGCTGTAGCGTCACATTTTGTGACGCAACAGCGATCCCGTTATCGATTGTGTGTGACATGTACCAACGATCTGGCCTCTGCTGTGAGATCGTTGATCGTTACTGCTCTGGATCATTTCTACGTCGTTTGCGCTCCTGCTGGGAGCGCTACATCGTTGTTTGGACAATGACCAATGATTTCAATGCTATGCTATGGAGTGACAATTCCCAATGAACTTGGTATAATTCTGGATCGCTAGTGTGTCGTTTTTCACATTGCTAATGAGATACCTGTTTGACATCTTACCAGCGATGTGAAAAACGACGCACTAGCGATCTCTGCACATCGTTATCGGGATCGCTGGTGCGTCGTTATGTGTGACTGGGCCTTTATAGTCACAATGCTCCTCTGGGAAATATGCAAATTGTCACTTCCGTGAGGAAGTAAATAGTCGAGAATTCTTTAGCTATTTTGTTAGTCCTTCGTTATCTGTCTCTTGTGGGTTTTGATTTTATAGATAAATGTGCAGGCTTGGCATTGTTTTATTTTGGAAACATAAACTTAGATGCTTTGTCCCGTGGACAAAGTAGGTTTTTCCAAGTGGCATAATGTTTAGCTGATTGTTTATTCAGAATGTCTTTTAGAAGCTGTCTTTTTATTGTTAATTGGGATAAAACGTGGTGTTTTGTCTTTTTATGTTGGGTTTCCAAGACCGCTATCATTTAATATTCATAGAGTTTGTGTTTCTAGCTTCCTCTGTTTGAGCTATGAGGATATTGAAGTAAAATACCCGGATCATAGCCTTATGCGCATCCCACACCATGGTGATGTTTGTTTTTGCATTGGGCTTGATATTGAATTATTCTATCAATGATTTTTGGATACGGAGCTTTGGCAATTCCTGATGTAGAATAGGTTCGTTAAGCCGCCATGTTCTGAATTTAGAATAAGGCCTCTGGAATTAGGGTACTTTCACATCAGCGTTCTTTTGAAATTGCGGCAGATGCGGTGAAAAAAACGCATCTACCGCGATTACCGCATAACCGCTGCACTTGCGGCACACTTGCGGCAAGCCCCATACAATGTATATGCGGGCTTGCAGGAAGTGCGGTTTTGGCACTTGCGGCAGGTGCGGCCGTGAAAAAAACGTGGCTGACCGCGTTTTTTTTGCTGCCGCAAGTGCCAAAACCGCACTTGCTGCACCTGCCGCAAGCCCACATATACATTGTATGGGGCTTGCCGCAAGTGTGCCGCAAGTGCAGCGGTTATGCGGTAATCGCGTCAGATGCGGTTTTTTCACCGCATCTGCCGCGATTTAAAAATACCGCTGATGTGAAAGCAGCCTTAGAGGCGTATTGTTACCATGGAGTGGTCTGAATCCAGTGCAGACAAAATATGTCTTGATTGTCGTGGGTAGAAAATTCCTGGAAATAATTATATAATCCAGCCGGTGATACGTTTTGAGGATGATAATAAGTGAAGTCTCGAACAGTAGGGCGAGGTATCTCCACGCATCAATAAGGTCTAGGTAGCTTTGCTGCAAAGCTGCACACAGCACTGAGTGTTAATGGTCTCCTCACCTAAATCTGCTGTGGTAAGAAAATTTATTTTCTATTTGTGTCCTTTGCTCACTTTAGATAAGAATTTAGTGGATAGGACTTGTGATATGTGGGGAGCCGTGTAGTGGCTCACAAGCTTAAAGGGAACCAACCACCTCAGATGACGTGTATAAGCTGTTAATACATGTCCCTGGACCCTATGTACACCATTGCAGCTATGTTTTTGCTAAGAATATTGATAACAGCAAACCGAAATAAACAGTTTATAAACTTACATGATTTAGTACATGAGGGCGTCTCCCTCGGGCTTTAGTACGAGAGGGCTGTGTCTTATGCAGCCTGAGTGGCTTTCCTCCCCCTCCCTCTCTGTTTGCAGGACGTCACTGAGAAGACGTGCACGGACGGGAGCTGCCTTGGGTGCCCGCCCACACCAAGATAATATCACGCCCTAATGTGACGTCCTGCAAACAGAGAGGGAGGGGGAGGAAAGCCACTCAGCCTGCATAAGACACAGCCCTCTCGTACTAAAGCCCGAGGGAGACGCCCTCATGTACTAAATCATGTAAGTTTATAAACTGTTTATTTCAGTTTGCTGTTATCAATATTCTTAGCAAAAACATAGCTACAATGGTGTACATAGGGTCCAGGGACATGTATTAACAGCTTATACACGTCATCTGAGGTGGTTGGTTCCCTTTAAGTGTTTTGGACCAAAAGATAAACCAATACCCCACAATTTGCTATATGTTAAGGTCTAGGTAGCATAGCTTTAATTTGAGCTAGGTGTCTCATGGAGATAAAATTACTTTTTGCAGTCGAGTCTAGGGAGGGCTCTAACATCACATTTAGGTCACCCTCAAAACCACAGCTCCCTCCTGAAACGATCGTAGTTTTTTTTTAAGCTAGTGTCTTCAGTGGAGCGCATATGCTAGAAAAAGTCACCTCACTTCCTGCCATTAATCCTTTTACAAATAGACATCGACCTTTAGGGTCCACTAAGGAGCCCGATGGAAGAAAGGGCACATCTTTGGCAAAGGCAATCGCCACTCCTCTTGCTCCTTTTTGTGGAGAAGTAGTGTGATGACATCTATCAAACTGGCATTTGTCAAATGGTGGGATCTTATCTGCTTGAAAATGAGTCTGCAGCATTAACATATCATAGTTAGCTTTTTTGAAATGGTTCAGGGTCTGTGATCGGGAAACTGGCGTGTTAAGTCCACGTACGTTATGGGAAACGATTCGGAATTACTTTGAGCGGTCATGGTACCTTGGGAGTACGAGTCTTTCGCAGTCTTCGACATTTCTTCCTCCAGGACAGGAATAGGAAAGGTGGGCAGGTGAGAGGGGGAGAAGTGGTGAACTAAGGTAGAAGATCTGAAACAAAGATTATCATTTTCAGTTATCAACATATTTTGATATAAAGCGCTCCCTGCTCGGTCAGTGCTTAGTAAATTATCATTTGTCTCAACAGAACCGTTGAGCAGCTAGGTAAGGGAACCATAAATACAACGCAAACTTGCCTGTCAGGGGCCATCAAAAGTTAGTGACTGCTTGTTCGCTCAGTATCTATAAAGGCCCCATTACACGGCACAACGTTGGAACGATGTCGGAAACTATCTCGTGGGCACGCGGTCATTGCAGATATCGTTTTCATACGTCTAGATATATGGACGACTCACCAACGATGTTTGAGTGGGTATGGTTTACACAACCTAGGGAATGATACCTGCTCATTGCTGTGAATGTGCAAAGTTGTAAACACATTATCTCTGGGTCAAACACAACCATATACCAGGTTGGCTGATCGTTGATCTTGTGGTTTGAGAACATGTTCTCAAACCTGTGATTAGGATCCAACGATTTATCGTTACAACTTTGCAGAGTCACACGCAACGATGTCCTGTGTCGTTTCAACGCTCCAAACCTGTGAAGTTGGAGCGATATCGTTCAGGATGTCGGGCCATGTAATGGGGCCTTGAGAGAAAGTCAACAGATCCCGTCTAATATAGGTAAAAAAAAAGGGGGGACGAGAGGATAGATTGGAATATACGGTGGGCCACTCCGGGCAAGGGCATTATAGTTTTGAAACTGTTGTCTTAAGTTCAAGACAGAGAATTTTTTTTTCTCTGGCCTGCGCTCAATCCTGCACTCCATCTAGATAGCTTCCTCTCACATTCTACGATGGGTAAGTCAATGGAGCACACAGAATCAAAAAAACTTGCAGTTTATGGCATAAGTCTCCTAAATGCTTTGTGGCACTGGGGAAAAAATAAGGGATGGGGGAGAGGATTATGTGGATGGGATATCGGGTCTGCACGTTACGCTTCTTAACATCTGGTAAGAGAAAAAGAGAAGAACCACAGCTCGGTTATGCTTCAGCCCTTTGGGTCTTCTTCATCTTGGGCCAGAGGGTTTTCGCAGCATATATTCTCGTCCTCTAAAGGTACCAGCACACGCGGCAATATTGCTAGCAATTTCACTGGCAATTTGCTGGTTGCAGTGAAATCATGGACACATTGTTCCATTTGTACACAGCAACAAAATAGAACAATGTGTCCATGATTTCACTGCAACCAGCAAATTGCCAGTGAAATTACTATCAAAATTGCCGTGTGTGTTGGTACCTTTAGGCTTTGGGGTGAGATTCACCTGCCATGGTTCTGGTTGTGAAAGAGGTCTCAGGTTGAGCGTAGTGTACCGCCTCTAGATCTGGATAGTGGTCAAACATGACTTCCAGTGTTTTGCGGGCTTTTTAATATCAACCAATGTTCTTGCCTGAATCCTCTTAAGCTGTAATGAAGATTCCGAAAGGGAACATCACCGGTATTATAGTCTATGTTGTAGGATATTGGTGAATGGCCTGAGGAGCCGTCTATTAGTTAGCATTATTGCTCACAGTTCTGGAAAGACGAAGATCTTGGTGCTCTCCTTTGTTATGTTTTCTACTTCCCATATTTTCAAGGAGGTCTTTTGTGCGGTAATCCATGAACTGACAGATGACATCAAGGGGGGGTCATCTGGTTTTGGCTTACGTCGTAATGCTCTTTGGATTGTCACCATTTCATTTGTTTGTGGGTCAGTGTCCTAAAGGATGTTTTGGAAGATCCCAGTGATGGTTGGGGTCAGCGCTCTGGTACCACTTCCTCTGGACACCCTTTTTTTTTTTATCAGATAGTTTTTATTGTTTTAAAACATCCAACAAATACACGCAAAATTTAATTGCAGGGTTATATAACCAATAGATATCAAAGAGATATTACACACTAAGATCAAAAACAAAGACAAAACCCCGAAACTCCCACCCAACCCCATCCCTCCATCCCCCTCAAGATCCCACTTCCCTTAGGTATCCGGAACTCCACATAAAGAATAAAAGATACAGTGCGACTTAAGATCATAAATTGGGATATTGCCCGCACAGGCTACAGTAGATCAGGCGAAACCAATCAAGGTGAATTCAACCATTTATCCCAGAGATTGTAAAAGACCCGTTCCCGCCTCTCTTATGGCTTTTTCCCTATAGATAATAAAATTAATCTTATTAATAAACTCCCTACGGGTAGGTGTCTTGTCAGATACCCAATAAAGAGCTATATCAGTTTACGAATCATATAGAGCATTCTGGAACTAGCTAGCAGTGTGTGTTCATCCCATATAACAAATCGGTACATCCCAGGACACATACGTTCGGGTCCATGGGAATTTTCTGCTCCATTACCGAGTGAATTATGGTAAGAACTTTATTTCAAAAGACCTGTATACAGGGACATGTCCAGAGCATATGGAGAATATCCGCATCATCCATTGGCATTTAGGGCAAGTAGAGTCTGGCCGCAGTTCCCTGTCGTATAGCCATTTTAGGGGTTCAATATACCCTGTACAGAATATATAACTGTGACGTGCGGGTTCGCTAAGGGATAGGTTAGGGACATTCAGTAGGATCGAGTCCCATTGTGCATCAGTAATAGGTCCCAACTGTGTCTCCCATTTGGCCCTAGAAGTCATTGGATGTTTCGATAAAAACACGTTAAGGAGGCACCCGTACACAAAGGATATCAGGCCTTTACAGGTGGACTGTGAGCCAAGGATATTGATTACCGCATCTTGTTGAATCACAATACTGGACACCCGTTGTTGGGTGTTAAAGGCATGGCGCAGTTGCAGATACTGGAATAACATAGAATGTTGTAGTGCAAAATCTGCACTGAACGCCTCAAAGGTTTTAAACACCCCAGCACTCAGCAACTGCACAATCCACCAGATACCTATCCTCCTCCACTGTGCAAACCCCTTTAAAGATCTCAACTCCGGCAGACGAGGGTTATCCCATATTGGGGTGTATTTAGTGTATCTGTAATGCCTCTTATGTGTTTAAACCTTCTCCCAGACCTTTATCATAAGAAGTAGCGTGGGACAGCTCGTAGTGAACGGGCGGAATCTATCAGCCTCCAAATGTGCGAGTAGTGACCCCCCACCACAACAGGTACTCAAGTATACGAACAGCAGAATTAGCCAGAGTTTATCTCAGCGCCTCTCGCCAAGTGTTGGCACTGGGATGCCAGGTAATAAATACAGGGATTCGGCAAAGCCAGACCACTCTCATCCTTAGGTTTCTCTGGACACCCTTTAAACGTAGGTTGTTCCGCCTCTCCCTGTTAATTGACAGCTTGTCAATAGGCCCTGGATTGGTAAAGTCAGGTGTCTTCTGATACCCACCCATTACCAATCCAGTAAGTGGATAGTTAATAAACGCAACAGAGAAAATTCCTTTATTACAAATAACACACTGATAACCTTATTCAGTTTATTACCCCACACATACCCTCCGATGATAATCCACAATGATGGTCCCACGTAGCTCACTTGCCACTGCTGCATCCAGATTCAGCAGGGGCAAGAACAAGCGTCCTTTCCCTGCAGAGTCTTATCGCACTGACCATGGGGCCTCAGTGACTTGGTGAGTGACGTCTCCCGTTGCAGTGAACTCAGGTGACCTACCGTAGGCGGGGTCACGTGAGTTCACGGTCTCTGCGAGCCCTGGTGACTGAGTAGCATCACTGCTTCCCTGTGTCAGTCTGTCGGGTGTGACATCCGTCACTGAGGCCCCGCAGTCAGTGTGATTGCAGACTGTGCAGTGAGAGGACACATGTTCTCTCCCTGCAGACTCTGGATTAAGGACCGTAAACGGTTGTGTGGGAGTAATCAAGATGGAGTTGTTTGTGTTTTTTTGGTAAAGTAAAATGATTTTTCTCTGTGCAGTACATTATTACTAGATTCATATTGGACTGGTCTAACATTGGCCGACATTATGAATCTCGGGCTTACTGCCAGCTGGCAATATTTAGCATGAACCCCATTATTACCCAGTATTCCTCTGCTACAGGCGGGGCTGTGGAGTCGAGTCTGTGCCCATTTGGGTGCAGTCTGAGTCGGATGTGTGGCTTACTGACTTCACAGCCATAGTTATGGAGTTTGTATCAGTGTTTATTTTGGTGGCGTTGGAGTCAGTCTGTTTGGCCTACCACAACTCCACAGCCCTGGCCATAGGGCAGCTGTAAGAGTCATGTACAGCTCCAGAAAATGGCGCTACAATGAATGCGCCATTTTATTGGGCGGCTTCCTGCTGCATGGTGGCAAGAGAGTGCTTGGGCCTTCCCACTTTGAGGATTCCAGCCCCTAGCTGCCTAGCTGTTTGCCTGAAAACCAAAAATACAGTGAAGCTCCACGTTATATTTTTAAATTTCAAGAAATGAAATAGAATAAAAGCTCCCCTGTATTTTGGTTACCAGCTAGGTAAAATTAGGCAGATAGGGGTTGGTGGCAGCCCATAACTTTTGTGGTGACCAAAAAATGCAGCAGAGCACCAAGTCATCAGCAAACAATACAACTCAATACGCCGCAAATACTCATCAAATACACTGAACACTGCTGCGTATCGTCTATGTATTTAGGATCTAACACTAAGGTCTATGGGTGAAAATCGCGGCAAAATGCGCTGCAAGAATTGACTAACTGCAGATTTTCCTGCAATAAAAATCATGGCATTTCTGCTGCAGGAAAAAACGAAACATAGGCACATATCTTCAACGTTGACATACACTTTGCTTGCACATCACTGTGCTGCAGATTTGTCACAGATCTGCAGCATATCAGAAATAAAACATCAAAATAAGCGGGAAACCCGCAGCATGGGCGCATAGCCTTTAAAGGCTCTGCAAGTAGAGATCATAAAACGTTATAGGAAAATCTGTGCTTGATAAATCATATGGTGCTCCTTCCCTCCTAAGCCCTGCCATGTACCCAAACAATGATTTTCCACCACATATGGGGCATCTTTCTACTCGGGAGAAATTGTGGAACAAATTTTTGGGTCCAATTCCCCCTACTATCCTTAAGGCCGCTTCACACGCAAGGATATCCTGAACGATATCCTCGCAACGTCACAAATTTGTGATTGTTCAAAAGATATTGTTCGGGCGTCGTTGCATGTAAACAAATGATATAGGAAGAAAAAATCCTTAAATCGTTCATCTAAGATTTGAGATCCAGACCTCAAATCTATCGTTCATCGTCCAGTTAACTCTGCTTCAGGACGCAACATCGTTCAGTATGACACCTCTATGAATGATGTCATTCAAAAATCTCCTATTCCTGCTACTTTAAAAGATCGTTCAGTCTTTCCTCTCCTATTTAACTTCTGCGTTGCCGAATGTGATATCGTTAACGATGTCCTTGTGTGTGACAATGCACTAACGATGTCGGAATGATCACTGTCACGTGATCGTTCAAAGGATATCGTTAACAATATCCTAGCGTGTGAAGTGGCCTTTAGTAAAATGAAAATATTTGGTGCTAAAACATTGTGGGAAATATCTTGTTTTTTTTCATTTTGACGTTTCTACCTTGTAAAAATCTGTCAGGCATCTGTGGGTTCAAATTGCTCACTATACATCTAGGTAAACCACCTTGGGGAGGGTCTTGTTTATAGATGGGCTCACTTGTGGGGGAATTCAATTGTTTAGATGCATCAAGAGCTAACAAATTGTGACATGACACCTGCAGGCAATATCATCAAAATCTGCTCTCCATAACATCGCTCATTCCCTTTTAAGCCCTGCTGTATGCCCAGACAGTGGTTTTTCCCCACATAAGGTTCATCTGTGTAATCAGGACAAATTACCCATCAAATTTTGGGATCCAATTTATTCTGTTGCCCAATGAAAAAGATGAGGCTATAATAACAATTTTTTTTTGTAGAAAAAAAGTACTTTTTCATTTTAACGGCTCAATGTATGTAGCACCTGAGGGTTCAAAGTGCTCACCACAAATCTACACAAATTCCTTAGTGGGTCTAGTTTCCAAATTGCAGTCATGAGTGGGATTTTCCACTGTTTAGGCACATTGGGAGCTTCCAAACGTGACATGGTGTCAGCGAACGATTCCAGCTTATTTAACATTCAATAAGTCAAATAACACTCCTTCCCTTCTGGAGCAGTACTGTGCGCCAAAATAGTGTTTTCCTCTACATCTGGCGTATTGGTGTACTCAGGATAAATTGTACAACAAATTTTAGGGTCTATTTGCTGCTGTTAGGCTGCCTTCACATTTGCGGACCCCTCCGCAGCGTTCTGCGGAGGGGATCCGCAATGTGACCGCTGCACCGCAAGCCCCTATCTTTATAATGGGAGCACACGGTGCTGCGCATGACCGTGCGCACTCATTCACTGCCATATGTGATCTGTGCGCAGGCGGATGCCTGCGCACAGATCACATATGGCAGTGAATGGGTGCGCACGGTCATGCGCAGTCAAGCGCAGCACCGTGCACTCCCATTATAAAGATAGGGGCTTGCGGTGCTGCGGTCACATTGCGGATCCCCTCTGCAGAACGCTGCGGAGGGGTCCGCAAATGTGAAGGCAGCCTTACCATTGTGAAAAAATGCAACGTTTTTGTTAGTGATCCTGAACTCACAAACAGACCCCCCCACATCTTTAGACCTGTCCCTGCACCCCCTCTTATTTCGAGCCATCCCTTTTGCAGAAAAATATCGATTTTGTAAAGTAGAGAAAAGTTTATATTTACCTCGTCCTGTGTGAGTTCTCTGTTTCTTAGGAAGCCGCAATAGGCGAGCATGTCTGCTGTTCCCTTGTACTTATGCACGCCCCTCTCTGCTTGCTAAGAGCCTGGCCACGTCATGAAAGGGCGCGGGCTCCAGTGTGACACGATTTTAGCTCCGCCCCTTTCATGACGCGACCAGACTCTTAGCACGGTGAGAGGGGCGTGCATAATTACAAGGGAGCAGCACACAGGCCTGCCTATTGCGGCTTCCTCAGAAACTGAGAACTCACAGGACTGAGGTAAATATAAACTTTTCTCTACTTTTCAAAATCGATTTTTTTTCTGCAAAAGGGATGGCTAGAAATGATTAGACCTGTCCCTGCACCCCTTCTTAAGATGCGAGGGGGTCAGGTTGTGAGTTCAGGATCACTTTAATTTATAATTTTGTTCTTTCCTACCACATAACTTTAGTTTTTGTAAAGCACATGAAGAATTAATATTCTTGAATGTGGCTTTGAGTAGTCTGAGGGGTGCAGTTTTTGGAGTATTGACAAGTTGGGTGTTTTCTGTCATGCAGACCTCTGTCACTTCATGTATGATGTTGTAAGAAAAAAGTTGTTTTGTAATATCTGTTGGAAAAATGAGAAATTGCTGATGAACTCTAAACCCTTCTAACTTCCTAATTAAAAAGTTTTCAAAATTGTGCAGATGTAACGTAGACATGTGAGAAATGTTATGTTAAATAATTGTTACATTCCAGTTTAACAATATAAATATTAAAAGTTAGAAAATTGCTAAATTTTCATCAAATTAGTTTTTTTCACAAATGCAAAAATGATCTAAAATTTACCACTAACATGAGGTCGAATATGTGACAAAAAAAAACAATCTCCGAATCACTGGCATCTTTTGAAGTGTTCCAGAGATATTAACTCCTAAAAGTACACTGGTCAGAATTGTAAAAATAAAATGGCCTAGTCATTAGGATCAAAACCAGCTCTCGGTTGAAAGGGTTAATAAAACTTTGCTACTTTTTAAGCATGTCAAGTTTTTCAGCAGTATTCCTGTATTTGCAGTATTTTTCTTGCTAAAAGAAAAAAAGTTGTGCAGAAAAAACACTGCAAAAGCACGTGATCATAGCCTTAGATGCTAGGTTAAAGAGCAGCAGCATGCAGTAGGGACAGAGACCAGATTCCAGCGATGTATGACTTTGTATACTGGGCGCAGCAGTTGTGATCTATCAGAGCTCAGTTATTGATCTGTTGTTAACCACACCGCAGCTTTCTGTGGACATTGTATAGAGACAGCTAAAGGGAACCTGTGACGTCCTTTTTTTTTTTTTTTTTAATTTAAAATACCCCGAATGACTTGTGATGCCATGTTAATCACTAACATGGTTCTAACAAACAAAAGTTCCCTGAATTTATCTTTAAAAAGTTTTTTTTTTTTGGTCAGGTGTATGCATTAAAGGCCTTTCATACGGTGGCACATTTCTTCAGTTCAGCAGTGGTCCTCTTCAAATTATGCACGCGCCTCTCACTGTGATAGCTGTAACTGGCTAGACATCACGATAATGTCCTTTTAAATCCTTTGCTTGCGCGCTGCCTCTCAGCTGCCTGTGCATGCGCACTAAATTTGTGTAGTCTGCAGATTAATTTCATATGTGCGCATACTTTGTGCTTTATCATGTCTCTTTGGGAGCACACACACTGTTCCTGTGTTCATGCCGCTCTGGTGTGTACCCGCCAATCTGCTGCCAGGATAGAGGGTTGCGCAGAGCTTATGCCCGGGAAACGGGGAGGCAGTGCGCAAGCGTTGGATTTAATAAGATTGTCATAACATTGGGTCAGTCGTGGCTATTGGTCACAATGCCGGGGTGTGCATAATTTAAAGAAGACAATGACCGAATCAAAGAAAAATGTGCCACTCCTATGGCTGGAAGTAAAGGTTTGTAATATATTCACATGACCATTAAGTGTTTTGTTTGTTTTGTTTTTTTTCTAAGATAATATAGGGAACGTTTGATTAATAAAACCATTTTATTGATGCACATTGCCAGACTAACAAGACACTGGGGGTCAGTTTTACTGTCAATAAATCAGGTGACAGGTTCCTTTAAGCCACTTTTGCCAAACCTTGTTCCATTTATCATTTGTAACCCAAAGAATAATGGCACTAAGTGGAGAAGTAACCATATTTGATACATCACTGCAAGTTTGTTCTGGTGATGGTTATTGGCCCTATAGCCTTTGTTCTGTCTTTCCAATTATACCCCCAAATCTAAAAGGCATAAGAGCCTATGTGCGTGACCGTATTAAGGGAAGTCCACTAAGGCTGCCTTCAGATTTGCAGATGCTTGCAGACCGCCGTGCGCTCCATTGCACGCATCACACACTCCCGCCCGCACCAGGGACGCGACATGTTGCGTTCCTGGTGCGGGCGAGAGTGTGTGATTTGTGCGCAGGCATCCGCATGCGCACAGATCACATATGGCGGGCAATAGGAGCGCACGGTGGTCTGCAAGCATCTGCAGACAGCCGTGCGCTCCATTATAAACATAGGGGCTGCAGTCTGCATGCAGATGCCTCCGCAAAACGCTGCGGAGGCATCTGCAAATCTGAAGGCAGCCTTAAGAGCAAAACGCTGAAACTTTTATGTGCAAATTTATAAAGGTAATATCTGCAAAGAAATACAAATTTAGGAGTTTAAAAAAAAGTTTTCCTAAAATGTAATGTATGGTTTTACACATGCATTAAAATGCATGTTGCATTCTTTAAATTGTGTTTTGTTTTTTTTAAATGACCACTCCTGCTGATTCACCTGCATTTTCTTTTCTGCCACGCTTTGCGGATTCACAAACTGGCATGTCCTAAAATAGAAGGTATGTAGACATTACTTAATCTGTTTTACTGTGCTTTCCTTCTAAAACCCTTCTGCACTTGTGTTTTTGCCTTTGATATTAATTTATAGTGGCATGAATAAATGAAAGGGTTCCCATTTGGAGGCATTAATGTTTTCTTTAATCTGCTTGTTTTAAAATTATGATGTGACATTTTAATTAATTGGAAGACATGAGGGTGGAATGGAAGGTACTATAATTGGTCGATATGAATGGGATATTCTAAATAAGAAAACAAGTCTGAGAATTAGTAGTTGCAAGTTAACTCCTTTTCAACCTTATGTCTACCAGTACATCCAGGGATGCCTAACTCCATTTGAGTTGAGTCTGAGCTCTCATCATTCCCTGCATATATATCGTCTGATCTTATCATGACCTATACAAGTAACCGAGGCAAGTAAAAAACCTCTTAGATCGCACTGTCAAATAGTGACAGTGCGATCTAAAGCAGTATGGCTGGGATTGCGCTATTCCCTGCCGGCACCGACGGCCTCATAATGCGATCACAGGATCTCTATATGTTGCCATGACAGCCTGGGGTCCTGTAAATGACCCTAAATGCTGTCACGATTCATTTCCTATGGTTGCCCTGTGAGAGCCTGCGTCCACAGGAAGTGATCATATGTGCTGTTCACAGCCGTGGATCATCATGGCTGTGAATAGAAGCGATCAGACTCTGCACTGAGGGGGCACTGTCAGGTCATTTCTAAGTATGATACGAATATTACCCTTGACTAGGCAGACCTTTTAAAAACATGGAAACTACAAACAGGACAATGATTTTACATGCTATTAGCATTGTCAGACCCTGCAGGGAGCTCCTGGATTAGTCCCCTCCATTATAAGCAAACATCAATAGTCTTGCTGCTGTATAAACTGTTATGTAATTATGCATTCCCTCTCAGCAGCTCTCTCCTGCCTTCTCCCTCTGTTCTCAGTGCTGTGTGGTTTCACTTTTCTGGAGCTACTGTTTTGTTCAGGACACAGAGGGAGAAACTATAGATCTGCCTTATCTGATCCAAAACTCCATTTATTTCTGTAAAAAGGAATCCCTGCTTTGCTGTGAGATAGTTTGTATGTATCTGATCTCTTGGTTTTGCTACAAAGAGAGTAGTGAGGAAGATACAGCCCCCCCACTGATGTCCTGTGCTGTGATGTGACATGCACATTCATCTACAGGGAGTGTACAGCAGAGGACTAATTGGATCATTCACTGAGTGACAGATGGAGACCAAAAAGCTAAATGCGACCAAAAACAACAGTACACTGCAGTAAAAGTATTAAATGCAAGTGCAGTATAAAAAATAGTATAACAAATACAGGGTACTTAGTCTATCCGTTTTTTTGCGCAAAAAAAGTTATATCAAGCCACGTCACTAACTTCAAAGTGTACCCATCTCTGACGCGGTCCTAACTGTTGTATTAAAAAACCTGACTAGTGTGTATACTTACCAGTGAGCAGGAACCAGCAGGACCTGTGTCTGAGATGGACTGAAGGCGACGGGGCTCTATGTGTGCAGGGCCCAGAGAGGGGCGGGAACTCAATCTCTTGCAAAGCAAGAGGCAACTTAATTAGAAACAAATGAGTCCTGCACACAGAGAACAAGTCTGTAAGAACATGTTCACACCGCCAACATATTTGGAGACCAAAAAGCTAAATGCGACCAAAAACAACAGTACACTGCAGTAAAAGTATTAAATGCAAGTGCAGTATAAAAAATAGTATAACAAATACAGGGTACTTAGTCTATCCGTTTTTTTGCGCAAAAAAAGTTATATCAAGCCACGTCACTAACTTCAAAGTGTACCCATCTCTGACGCGGTCCTAACTGTTGTATTTTTTATACTGCACTTGCATTTAATACTTTTACTGCAGTGTACTGTTGTTTTTGGTCGCATTTAGCTTTTTGGTCTCCAAATATGTTGGCGGTGTGAACATGTTCTTACAGACTTGTTCTCTGTGTGCAGGACTCATTTGTTTCTAATTGAGTGACAGATGGAATGAATCTTTATTTGAGGTTTACAGAGCATAGGAGGGGAATAGAAATGCATATATAGAGCTTAGAGAAAGAAATGAGAAAATTATAGCAGTTACATATGGAATTTTGACCTGACAGTTTTACTTTAAGGCACCCTAAGAGGCCAAGGAAAATAAAGTATAAGTGAAAGTTTTTAAAAAATAAGGGAAAAAGATAAAATCAACCCCTTTTTCCCTATTAAAGATAAAACTATAAATAAAAAAAACACATTAACCCCTTAAGGACCGAGTAACTTTGCAGCTTAATGACCAGACCATTTTTTGCAATTCTGACCAGTGTCCCTTTATGAGGTAATAACTCTGGAACGCTTCAACGGATCCTAGCGATTCTGAGATTGTTTTTTTTTCATGACATATTGGGCTTCATGTTAGTGGTAGATGTAGGTAAATTTATGCGTTTATTCGTGAAAAAAATCGAATTTAACGCAAATTTTGAAAAGTACGCAATTTTCAATTTTTATTCTGTTAAACCAGAGAGTTATGTGACACAAACTACAGTCATGGCCAAAAGTTTTGAGAATGATACAAATAATAATTTTTACAAAGTCTACTGCTTCAGTTTTTCTAATGGCAATTTGCATATACGCCAGAATGTCAGAGTGATCAGCTTAACAGCAATTACTTGCAAAGTCACACTTTGCCTAGAAAATGAACTTTAACCCCCAAAACACTTTTCAACATCATTGCAGTCCTGCCTTAAAAGGAGCAGCTACTTCCGGTTCCGGCGCCACCACGGGTACACGGGAGTGAGGACGCTCCCGGCACCAGCCAGCCTTAGACCGGCATTACTGGCCCCCGCGATCGCGCCGACAGCTCAGGGTGACTCACCGCAACTCCTGCAGTGACCCGGCACAGTGGAGCGGTGGTTACGGAGCGCGGGAGGCAGCCTGCACACAGCCACACGACCGCCCGCTCTGAAGGTGGGAAGGAACAAGATGGCGGCGCCCGCCCAGACGGCTGCAATGAAGAAGAGCGCGGGACACAGGAACTGCCGCAGCCCCAGAGGACTGACCGATGGGAACACGGGGGCACACGAGGTATGCTGGGAAAGACAAAAGGAGGGAGCCCCAGGATGGATAATGATGCGCAGAGACCGAGCCAGCAGCAGGACAGCAATATAGGAGCCAGGGAGGCAATTGAATCTCTGAGGGCTGATATCACAGCTGCAGTGAGGGAGGCGGTGAGGGACGCTCTGGAGGACATAAGGGAAGCAACGGCCAGACATGCAGGCAGGTTGGACCACCTTGAACAAAGGGTGTCCGATTTGGAGGACAGACTGAATGTGAAGGAGCAGGAGTTGGAGGAGGCACAGAAAAGAAATGCCTGGATGGCTGATAAATTGGAGGATTTTGAGAATAGATCAAGAAGAAGCAATTTACGCATCACTGGGCTGCCTGAATCTGTCTCCTTTCAGCAACTGGACACTGTATTTGAGAGGGACTTGCCTGCAGCCCTGGCTATAGAGGGCCTGTGTAAAGTGGAAAGAGCACACAGGTTGGGGCGCCCAAGAGGAGCTGTCCAGGGGACTTCTGCTAATGAAGGGGACAAACGGAGCAATCAGCTGCCCAGAGGTCCAAGACAGGCTATAGCCAAGTATCTTGATTTTAAGGACAAAGATAAGCTCCTGCGAGCCTTCAGGGCCAGAAGACGCCCACTGGAAATACTGGGGCACAAAGTGGTCCTACATGAAGACTTCTCAGCCTTGGTGGCGAGGCAGAGACGAGCTTTCAGCGAGGTCTGCGGGATGTTGTACCGAAGAGGTATACAGTTCGAGCTCCAATACCCAGCGGTACTCAGAACGAGAGGAGAGGAGGATGGTACATTTCAAAGATGGCGGAATCCAGAAGAGGCTATGAGGGCGTTTGAGGTCGCCGCGTTACTCGCCGACTAACAAGAGATGGCAGTAGATCTCCAAGAGGAGGTCCATCGAGTTCGGTGGAGACGCCGGCTTGAAGATGGAGTTGTGACTGAATGTGCTTGATGAAAAGATGCTTGCCCGTAGGCACTGACAGTGGAGGATGACTTTTCTGATTTTTCTGCTCTGCTGAGCCTATATGTATGTAGGTGGTGTGGGGGTTCCTTTTTTTTTTTTTTTTCTCTTCAAACAGACTTGATATTGCTGGGAGTATGATCTATCGACTCCCATTTGAGACTTGGCCGATTGATTGGGGGCTGATATCTGATATCTGTGCAAGGGCTTGGCTGGTGGGAAGGGAGGAATCCGTGCTGGAAAAAAAGAAGTACTGAGATGAGCTGGTGTATATTTAAGTGGAGGGGGAGGAAAGGGGCCGGTTGTGTCGGAGGAGGTTTGAAGGATTACATGGTTAAATTACTGTTAAAAATGTTTAGTTGAAGGGGGGTTCTCTTATAGGGAGGTTGGGAAGATTGGGGGCTGATGGGTGAAAGATTCTGAATTATCGGGTCGGCTACTTATTTTGTCTACATACTGTTTTCTATCTGGGAGGGGGAACGTGGCCTCCGGGGTGTCTGGCGCGTCATGGGAGCCGTATGTATATAGACAATGGTTAGAATCATTTCTTGGAATATTAAAGGATCAGATCCCAGAGAAACGGCTGATGGTTCTCCGGCACCTCCGGAGGTTACGGACTGACATAGCTCTTTTGCAAGAGACTCATTTGCCCCAACATATGTTTAGGATGAAAAGGCTATGGGTAGGGGAGGTTTATGGGTCAGGGGGGTGGGTCGACATGCAGGGGTTCTCACTCTGGTGAGTAAGGGTTTCCCTCATAAGCTGTTGCAGTGCTGCCATGATGCCGAGGGGAGACATGTACAGGTGGTTCTAGAGACTCCGAGTGGGACCTTGAATATTCATAATATATATGCACTAATGCTGACAGAACTCCCTTTTTTACCACTTTGGGGGTGGAGGTGATGAAGACAGGTTTGAATACACTTGTCGTGGGAGGAGACATGAACGAAGTCCTTGAGGTGGCGGAGGATAGATCGGGAGCGAGAGGAGAGGGGAGAGATGGGTCGGGAGGAACACGAGTGGGGCCCCTACAGGGATTGGTGGAAGATCTGGGTTTACATGTTTGGCGTCTACAACACCCGGTGGATCGCCAGTACCCTCATTTTTTGCATCCACATGGCTCGTGGTCCAGGATTGACTTACTACTGGTTAGCAGTGATTTGTTGACAAAGGTGGTGGAGGCGGACATCATGGATTTAGTGATTTCTGACCACAGCCCAGTGATGATGACTTTGGTGAGACTTTCCCGAGGGGCACCGACTTGATTTGGCGTTTCCCGCGTTATTTACAGAACGACAAGGACTTCGCCCGGCTCATGGGGGAATGGTGGACGGACTATAAAGCTTGCAATCCACCGGAGATTCTGACTCTTCTTTGTTCTGGGAGACGACCAAGGCAGTGTTAAGAGGGAGGGTGATGGCGTATGCAACGACACTTAAAAAGAAAACGTTTTCTTCCTACCTGGCAACGAGTGGGCAGGTGCGGGAGGGATATCGGCGATACCAACAATCCCCAACTGAGGTCAATAGGCGAAGATGGCTGGAGGCGAAAGAAAAGTTCGATGCGTGGGCCCGAAAAAGGGAGATAATGGGCAAATCGGCCCGTGATGCGGAGTTACACAAATATGGGGACAAGGCGGGGAGGTTGCTAGCTCACTTGGCGAAGGGAAGGAATTCTACAACCCAGATTACGTCCATCAGGGATATGAACGGAGTGATTACCTCCAACCCAAAAGAGATTAATGCTACTCTGGGGACATACTATGCATCTCTATATGGCAAAAGATCGTGTGATTCAACTTTGGGTCAACGATGGTTAGAGGAAATTGAACTGCCAGCGGTTACTGAGGAGGAATTAGGAGAATTAAATAGGGAGATCTCGGAGGAAGAGGTGAAAGAGACTATTAAGAAACTAAATGTTCACAAGGCACCGGGTCCGGATGGGTTCGGGGCCAGTCTATATAAAATTCTGAGAGACCAGATAGCCCCACATTTGAGGGATATGTATAATGATTTCTTGAATGGTAAAGAGATTCCTGAACAACTAAATACGGCCTATATCAAGCTTCTCCCTAAGGGAGGAAAATCTTCGGACGACCCGGCAGCATTCCGCCCAATCTCCCTGATTAATCAGCACTTGAAGATACTTTCCAAGATTCTGGCGGATCGCTTGGCTGGACTGCTGCCGCGTTGGGTAGGTAAGGAACAATGTGGTTTTGTTAGGGGGAAGGCTGGCTGTTGCAAATGTGCGTAAAGCTATCATGGTTCTAGAGGCGGTTCGCCTGGACACTCAGGTGGGGGGGGCTCCAGCCATGGTCATTCTTGACACGGAGAAAGGCTTTTGACAGTGTGGGGTGGCCGTGGCTGGAGCGCGTCCTTGACAAGATGGGGTTCTCGGGGGGTTTTAGAAGCTTTCTGGGAGTACTGTATGCCAACCCTAGGGCACGTGTGCACACTCCGGGGTTCCTGTCAGACCCCATTAAATTGGAGAGGGGAATGCGTCAGGGATGCCCTCTGTCGCCGCTACTTTTTAATCTGGCCATTGAGCCTCTCTCGAGATATCTAAATGGGCCTGGGAGTTACGAGGGCATTAGGGTGGGCAACACTATTTTAAAATCAAATTTATTCGCTGATGACATCATACTCTATATGGCGAACCCTGATAGAGATCTAGAGGGGGTGCTGGAGAAGTTTGAGGTGTTTCATGAAGTCTCGGGGTTTCGACTGAATCTGGCGAAATGCGAGATTTTGCCCCTAACGGAGGATGGCAGACGGATTTTAAGGATGACCGGCAACGAGACATATATCAGGGAATAAAAGTGGCCACCAAGGAAATTAAATATTTGGGTATACTATTGAGTAAAGATGCCAGAGATATTTATCGTCTGAATTTTCCTCCCATTATAACGAAAATCGAGCAGGAGCTGGATAGATGGAAGGCTCTCCCGCTGTCTGTTAGGCAGAGTTCATCTTGTTAAGATGATCAGTTTCCCACGTCTGTTGTACCTGTTGCAGACGATCCCGTTCCTGCTACGACATACAGATGTTAATAGGCTGAATAGGGCCTTTTCTAAGTTTCTGTGGAGGGGGAGAAGGAATAGAATAAAGTTATGCACACTGATGTTTTCTAAGGAAGAAGGGGGTCTGGCGTTCCCTAATGTAAGGGGATATAACTTGGCTTGTGTCCTCCGACATGTGGTGGACTGGCTGAGAGGCACGAGTATACACTCAGATTATAAGCTGGAGGCGCAGTGGTGCGCACCATGGAGTCTAGGAGCAGTATTGCAGGCCCCGGGGGGGGGGGGGGGGGGGGGGGTTCTGGGTCCGTCTGTCAAACATTCGATTATATTCAAGGATACTAGGGCAGCATGGAAAGTGGTAAGGTGTAAATTGGGATTAGCGTGGAGAACATCGAGATATACGCCGCTTTGGGATAATCCGGATTTCCCACAAGGGAGGGAAAATGCCATATTTAAGATATGGAAGGAAAGAGGGGTAAACACACTTCAGGATTTGATTAAGACTTCGGACCAAAGATGGATGACGACCAAAGAGGCGCTAGAGACTTTGCATTTGAACTCCTCTCACATTTTGCAGTTTGCCCAGCTAAAATACCACTTGTTCTCGAGACTTCGGGATGTTAGGGGGAATGTCAGCCCTCGGTGTTGGATGATCTCCTCTCACCACAAGCTCCGGCTACCAATATATCCTCTATATACTTGACGCTCAGACGTAATTTGATTCCTTCGGGACCCACGCATCTATTTAAGGGTTGGGAGACGAGGCTGATGGATGAAGATGTGGGGGAGGTAATAGTGGATGGCTGGATGGACTTGCGTAAACATGTGAAGGATGAAAGGTGGAGAGATACCCACTATAGGATGATTCACAGAGCCATCTTGGGGTTTAACATTCCAACTACCCCTACTAATCCAGATAGACGACTGACGTGCCCGAAATGTAATGGATATAAGACTGACATGTTTCATGGGATATGGGAATGCGCCCAGGTACAGGCTAAATGGAAGGAGGTCAAGAGGTGGATAGGGGGAATACTGGGGGTGGATTTGCCGCTAAACAATGCGATATGGGTATTTCGTGACTTCTCAGGTCACTATTTCTAAAGGAGGGCGTGCCTTTTTGCATACTGCGATACTCCAGTATAAACGGCTTATTTTACACCAATGGTTAGGTGCGAAAGTACCTGGCCTACCTAGCCTGATTACAGACTTGAAATACACAATTGGGCTAGAGAAATTGGAGGTAGAAACAGATAAGGAGAATAAGGTGAGGAAGTTCTTTTCTACATGGAGAGATTTCATTTTGTGTAATCTTCCTAGGTTTGAAATTGACCAATTGGTAATGCCACTTCGCAACACCCAGTGGTACTGCTTGGAGGACCTGGGAGGTACTCTTGGGGGATTAAAAATCTGTTCTACCCTCCCGTAGTTGACTATACTTCGATAGTAGCTGATTTGATTTCGGAAACTAAATAAGCAAATATGAGGGTGGGAGGGAGGTTTGGGGTGGGTGGGGTTTTCTAGTTGTTATTGTTATGTAAATTGTCTATACCGTGTATTGCTTAACTTTGGATTCAATTGATATCACTATTGCTGATGGCAATGCTTATTGTGTGACAAATGATGACTGGAAAAACTGAGTATTGAAAAAAATCCAATAAAAGTGTTTAAAAAAAAAGGAGCAGCGAACAACGTTTTAGTGATTGTTCCATTAACACAGGTGTGGGTGTTGATGAGGACAGGGCTGGCGATCAATCAGTCATGATTAAGTAAAAATGACACCACTGGACACTTTAAAAGGAGGCTGGTGCTTGGTATCATTGTTTCTCTTCAGTTAACCATGGTTATCTCTAAAGAAACACATGCAGCCATCATTTCACTGCACAAAAGTGGCCTAACAGGGAAGAGTATCGCAGCTACAAAGATTGCACCTCATTCAACAATCTATCGCATCATCAAGAACTTCGAGAGAGCTTCCATTGTTGTCAAAAAGGCTCCAGGGCGCCCAAGAAAGACCAGCAAGCGCCAGGACCGTATCTTAAAACTGTTTCAGCTGCGGATTCGGACTACCAGCAGTGCCGAGCTTGCTCAGGAATGGCAGCAGGCTGGTGTGAGTGCTTCTGCACGCACTGTGAGGCGGAGACTCTTTGAGCAAGGCCTGGTTTCAAGGAGGGCAGCAAAGAAGCCACTTCTCTCCAGAAAAAACATCAGGGACCGACTGATATTCTGCAAAAGGTACAGGGAGTGGACTGCTGAGGACTGGGGTAAAGTCATTTTCTCTGATGAATCCCCTTTTCAATTGTTTGGGACATTTGGAAAACAGCTTATTCGGAGAAGAAGAGGTGAGCGCTACCACCAGTCTTGTCTCATGCCAACTGGAAAGCATCCTGAAACCATTCATGTGTGGGGTTGCTTCTCAGCCAAGGGAATCTGCTCACTCAGTCTTGCCTAAAAACACAGCCATTCACACGCTGCGCTTTTCTGGCTGCCCTTTTCCCAAGCTCATTTTATAATGTGGCCTATGAGAAAAGCGCGCCGAAAAAAATGCAAAGAATTCAAATGGTCAATCTTTTTGCAGACGCACTTTGCAGTGAAAGCGCATCTGCAATAAGACGCAATAATGTGCAGCGTGTAAACGCTTTTGAGCAAAAGCTATAACTTTTTCTGAAATGTGCTTCCAGAGATGTGCTTCACTGCATTTATGCAAGCGCAAAAAAGCGCTGCAGTGTGAAAGCAGCCTAACTGTGAATTAGACATTGGAGGGCTCAGAAAGGAAGAGGGGGACTTTTGAGTTTGGTAGCACAGGTTTTGCTGGTTATCTTTTTAAAGGCAAAGAGCCATAGCACTTTTTCAGAGCCTTTGTGCTACCAGTAATGTGGAAGCCCCCTATATTTAAATTAGTAGATAACGGACTTGAGAGGGGACTTGTTTTTTAGTGGATTAGGTTGAATGATGTTGGAGGCAATTGGGAATCGGAAAACTTTGGATCAGTACACATTTATCCTGTGCTCTATGTTGAGCACTTGCATTCGGGTTTCCAGCTACATCTCAGTGACCCTTCCAACAAATTCAATCACTGATAAGGCAGCAGTTACTCTGGGCTCGGTTTTGGCCTCTCTTCGGCGGTGTCCATTTTTTTTTTTTTTTTATTTTTTTTATTTTTTTTACTCAAAGGTGCACAAAACCATGGTTGACTCTACTTTTGTGCACGTCTAAAAAGACATAAAAAAAAGATGGCTATCGCCTGACCTTAGGTCAGATGGGAGTTCAAAGTGACTCAATCCTACCTTATTTCATTGAATTTACCACGTAATACCTGATGTGAGTGCTCAGTGTACAGCAGAAGATAAAGCCTTGAAAGGACGAATGAACAAATCAACAGCAGTTGAAACATTGCTTTTATTTTCTCTTTAAACGTTCACCTTTCTTTATAAGTGATTAGGTGGCTTTATTTCTACGATCACGTCGATACCGGATGTACCAGGTGAAATTTTTGTTTTCACTGTGTTGTATGTGATAAAACTGATTGATTCTCCAGGTCAGTATGATTACAGTGATGCCACATTTATATTTTTTTTGTTTTTCCTCTTACACAGTCCATATCATAATAAAGAAAAAAATATTTTTTTGTGTTGCTGTATTTTGAGAGCTAATTTTTTTTTTTCCGCTGATGGAACTGTATGGTTGCTTATCTTCGGGACAAGACCCTTTCAACAGTACAGTTTTTAATTACATGTGAATTTTTTATCTAATTTTATTCCACTTTTTGGCAATATGATGGAAACGCATGTTTTTTGCTACTGTTTTTATTTCTTGACGGTATTCACTAAAGGGGTTACCAGTGTAAGTTTTATAGATCTGGGTGTTCCAGATGCGGGAGTACCAAATGTGTACTGTTAATTTTTTACATTGGGGGAAAAAAAAAAAAAATATATATATATATATATATATATATATATATATATATATATATATATATAAATATATATATATATATATATATATAATAATTTTTTTTTTTTTTTCTTGCTCCTTGTGATCTTTTCTTTAACCCCCTCCCGACCTATAACGTAGGAGGACATCATGGGCCGGTAAGGGGTGTTTGATGTGAGCTCCGGCGCGGACCTCACATCAAAGCACCGACATCTCAGCTGATCTCATCATGATGCTGTCACTGAGCAGTTTCCTGTTGTGGCTGGCAGGTGCTGCCAACCACAATAGGTCCGCGATTCTGGGAGATACAGATGAGCTACAGCTCATCTGTATCTCCCAGAAGATTGGACTGTGCAGCAAGGTGCTTCTTAAAGGAGCAGTGTAAAAATAAGAATGAATGAAAAAAGTTTTTAAAAACCCGTAAAAAAAAATAAAAAATAAAAAAAATATTTAAAAGTTCAAATCACCCCCCTTTACCCCCAATCACAATAAAAGTATATAAAAAAAAAAAAATACACGTTTGGTATCGCCGTGTTCAGAATCGCCCGATCTATCATCGTATTAAATCCGTTAATAAGAACCGTAAACTCAGTAACGGAAAAAATGGTCCAAACTCCAAAATTGTTTTTTTGGTCGCCGCGTTATTGTTATAAAATGCAATAATGGGAGATCAAAACTGTGGATCCCCCCAAAAATGGTATCATTAGAAACGTTAGCTCAAGACGCAAAAAATAAGCCATCACCCAGCCCCAGATCTCGAAAATTGAGAACGCTACGGGTCGCAGAACATGGCGCAAAAAGTCTGTTTTGTTTCTTTTCATACTTCTGAATTTTTTTTCACCACCTAGATACCAGTAAAGGTATCCATGTTGGGTGTCTACGAACTCGTACCGAAGCGAGACATCACCCTGTCACGTCAGTTTAACCATATAGTGAACATGGCGACTAAAATACCCAAAAAACAAACGTGTCATTGCACTTTTTTGCAATTTCACTGCATTTAGAATTTTTTTGCACTTACCCTGTACACTATATGGTGAAATAAATTATTACATATGAAAGTACAACTCGTCCCGCAAAAAACAAGCCATCATATGTCTATATTGACGGAAAAATAAAGTTATGGCTCTTGGAAGCAGGGGAGCAAAAAATGAAAAACGAAAAATTACCAGGTCATTAAGGGGTTAATACATTTTTTTATTATTTAATCTTTCTTTTTACTTTTTTACATAGTCGCTATGTGGGACATTGCCTTAGGGTGCTTTCACACACCGTTTTTCTGTGATCCGTGGCTGTCCGTTTTAGATTTTGGCCCCATGTTAGTCTATGGGCACGGATCACATCGGATTTGGCCATATTGGCATCCGATTTTTGGCGGATCCGATTCTGGCTGATTTTTTGCTGTGCCCAAAATCGCAGCTTGCTGCAATTTTTGGCACAGCGGGTCAAATCGGACCGAATTGGATCCGACCTGATCCGTGCCAAATAACATGGGGCCTATGGAGCCCGGGGATCCGAGGAAACAACTGATCGTTCCTCGGACCCGATTTCAGTGTACTTAGCATGCTCAGTACACTAAAATCGCTCAGTGCCATTTAATTTCACTTCTGCAATGTATATTCATACATTGCAGAAGTGACATCTAGTAAAAATAAAAAAAAATAAACTTTATTCTCACCTCAACGGAGAACCAGCGATGCCTCCTGCACTCAATGCTTCTAGGACCTGGCCTGACGTCACAGTGCAGTCACATGACCGGTTACCGCAGTAACCGGTCATGTGACTGTGACATCACGCCAGTCCTGTGGATCAGAGGAAGATAGCTGGAAGCACCGCGGGACTCGTGGATAGGTGAGAATAAAGATTTTTTTTTTATTTGAGGTCTGGAAAGAGGGGGACAAAGAGGGGGCGAAAGAGGGGAGACAAAGGGGACAAAGAGGGAGCAGAGAGAGGAGGGGAGAAAGGTGACAGGAAGGAGAGAGGAGGGGGACGAGGTGACAAAAGGAGCAGGGAGAGGAGAGGGGATCCAAACTGATGCTGCAAAATATCGGGATCAGATGCCCCTTTGGCATCCGATTGCAGGCATCAGTTTGGATCCGTTGCTGTCCGAGGGGTCCTGCAAAAAAAGTCTGATCCCCCTCGGACAGCACGAAAACGCTGTGTGAAAGCAGCCTTACTCACACCTCTCATATAATTGCTTGCAATGCACTACCATTGCAATAAATGTGCTCAGATAGCACTGACAAATCACATCTCACACCTTGCTCCTGTCATAGTGTAAAACTGTGTGCTCATGGTCAGGAATTGCAGCTGCTTCCAAAACGCTGCGCGGTACAGTATAAGCATAGTGCATGGGATTTCCAGAAATCCCATGCTCACTATGCTTCTCCAGACTGCAGTGTGTTTTCAGCTGTGGTGTGGGTTTCTGGACCTCCAGATGAGAGAACTGTTGGCTGTACATAAAGAGAAGCCACCCTGCACCCACCGCAGATGATGAGTACAGGGTGGCTGTGGTCGTCCTGCGTGCACCCACAGGTCCGGAGGCACTGCATCCAAGACACAACGCTTCCGGATCGTGAGCACATACCCTGAAGGTACCGTCACACAGGGACATATCGCCGGCGATATTGCCGGGGATCGCGGAGCGCGCATCCCTGACAACATCGCCGGTGAGATGTCACACTGAGCAACTTACTGGCGATGTCGCTGGCTAGTTGCCGCGGCTATCGCTCGCTGGGTTGCCCAGCAACCCAGCAAGCGATCACTCGCAATGTTGGATATAGGCGGAATCGCCTGCAACATTGCAGGTTGCCGCGTTACACAGGGCGATCAGGCATGATCGCCTGACCAACATCGCCAGGTTTCCCAACATTGTTTGGAAACCTGGCGATGTGACTAAGGCGATTCATCACCTGATTATCGCCCTGTCACACGAGGCAACTCGCCGGCGATGTCGCCGCAACCTGGCCACGCCCCTCAGTTGCCGGCAACATCGCCGGCGATATATCCCTGTGTGACGGTACCTTAAGAGGTTTTCTGAAGCTGGTTGACACAGGGGTCTTCATGACAACGAACATGGTGTGCTGTGGCAGCCATCACACTTCTCAGAGTCCCCTAAATGCTGAGATCTGTTCCTGGCACTGAGATCCAGTCTCTGCTTTAACAAAAGACAGAGACCCGTTGATAATCACGGACATAACCCCCTATACGTCATGGGTCGGGAGCGAACTGACAAGTATGATGCACGGGGTACATAAAGGGTTAGGAACTGGTTAAATTTAAAGTGAACCTGTCACCTCCGTAAAGCCCCCCAGGCTGTCACTGCCTGTCCCTGCATCTTCCTATTACTACTCTTTAACTATCCCTTTCTGTGCTAAATGTCCCTGTGACTGTAATAAAACTTTATCACTCATTAGTATGTTAATGATCGGGGGGGCTACTGTTGCTAGCCCCCCTGGGTGTCCTCTGTGTCCCTCTCGCCGCCTCCTATGTAGCTTATCACGCCCCGATGGGCGTGATATTGACAATCAAATGCGAGCTCCCCCAGCCTGGCTCGCTCCGCTTTGCAGAATGCCAGGTATGACGCCGAACGCGTTATTTGCGGTACTCCGCAGCTCATGTACAGAGCTGCGCATTGCAATGTGCTCCATAGAGCATGCGTACTGCACAGCCTGAAGTGTGGCTGCGGAGTACCGGAAATGGCGCGTTCGGCGTCATACCCAACATTCTGCAAAGTGGAGCGAGCCAGGCTTATTGGCGCGCATTTGGATGTCAATAATGTGCCCATCGGGGCGTGATAAACTGCACAGGAGGCGGCGAGAGGGACATAGAAAGGATGCCCAGGGGGCTAGCAATGTAGCCCCCCCACCCCCCGATCATTAACATACTAATGAGTGAGTGATAATGTTTTATTACACAGTCAGACAGGGCACATTTAGCACAGAAAGGGAAAGTTAGAGTAGTAATATAAAGATGCCGAGACAGGCAGTGATGGCCTAGGGGGCTTTATGGAGCGGACAGGTTCCCTTTAAACTATTTGAAATTTGACTGTCTACCTATATCACACTATGTAAACGTTGTTCCATGATTAGCATGTTTCTTTTTTTTAGTTAAATCATTTACTCGTGTTTCAAATGTGACTAATGTTTAAAAAAAAAAAAAAACTTTTTTTTTTTCTTTGTTGACCGCTGCAGTGGTGCTGTAAATTTAAGGCCCCCACTCCTTGGCTCATACCCCTTGTCCGGCTTTTTCATACTTTACACTTAATTGATTCTGTTGGTCAGCTCGCTACAAAAGGGTACTGCACCCTTACCAGAAGGTGCAGTATGCTTTGTCCTGGAAGGGGGTAGTAGATGCCTGAAGCTCCATCACCACACACACACCTAGTGACAAAGGACCAATCAGATACCCGTTACTAGGGTGGGAGGAGAGGTAGGTTATATAGGGAATGGGGAAAGAGTAGTTGTAAAAGGAGAGTTGGAGAGGAGAGTTGAGCGAGAACAGACCAGAACAGAAGTAGAAGTGAAGGAGAGTGTACAAGAGGAGACGTAACAGGGGGAGGGCACCTCAACCTGGTGACCCAGACAGAGAGGGGCAAAGAGGAGGGTGACCAAACGCCTTGGCCCAGTCCGAAGCGGAGTACCGGCTCCAATGTGGATCAGAGGTCCATCCCTGAACCGCAAATCACCGGCGTGGTCGATGTCTTCATAGGAGCACGATCCAACCGCCCAAATCAAGCACGGTCTCCACCAGAAGAGCTAGGCTGGGTTGGGTTCCCTTTGGAGAGAGTGGGTTCCCATATCACCTACTGACTGGTTCAACAAGTGGGATTTGTGCAGAGTTAGGACAAAGCATGTATAGAGAAAGGAATATCACCGGAGCTTCAGAGTGACACTGCCTATTGCCAGGACCACCTGGTCCACTACCTTAGCTGAAACAACTGCATACCCTGTAAGACTGCAGATGACCGGAGTAAAGTATCTGTGCAGAGTGAGCAAGTGTCTGTCTTCCTTACTGATGAACTGTGATTTACCTACACTGCACCACAAAGACCACTCAGCCCTATTCCACCATTGTTACCTACAGCCACAGGGATCCTGCTCTTCCTGTAAAGAGCTACAACACCTTACTGCCGTCAATCACCCCGGAGGTTCCAGCAGTGCCGTTGCAATCACCGGACCTACAGGTGGCATCACGAACTTCATAAACTTTATTAATTTTATTTTTATGGTCACCGCAAGGGCACAGGCTCGGGCACCGACCACCCGTGAAAATCCCTGCACCCGACTGCCCGAGACCTGAGTACCCCAGACCTTTGTGGGCACAACAATTCCGGTTCCATGGCACATCTTTTGCCTGCAACTGCTGAGAAGTCAGAAGCTACATCACAGTCCCTCAATGCATCTCTGTGAGAGCCAGAACAAGGCTCCCATATACATAAATTGTACAGTGACCTCTGGCACACTACATGAAACAGTATTAAATGGTGACCGGTTCCCAACTCAAACCCTAGAGGCAAAAATTTCTTTGATATATAAGCAGGGGAAAGACAAAACTTTGCAGCAGTTATAGACCGATCTATTAAATGTAGATTTAAATTTTTTTTGCCAGTATAGTCGCTCGACGTTTAGCTGCTGATCTCCCAGAGATTCTCCTTGTGCCAAGCAGGCTTTGTTGGTGGACGAGAGGGGAAGGACAATGCACTAAACTACCACCTATACTATGTACCGCAGAAACTTCATTGGTCCTTTTGGGAACTGATGCGGGAAAAAGCCTTCGACAGGGTGGACAGGATCTATATTTAGAGGAAACCCTCATCAGTTTTGGCATCCCAATTCAATTAGTCGACGCCATCTTAAAAATGTACGCTAACCCGACCGCACGTATCGGCATAAATGGCTCCTTGACAGACGCGTTCACCATACATAATGGCACAAGACAAGGTTGTCCTTCGTCTCCATTATTGTTCTTTTTAGCGATGGAGCCCTTACTGACTATTCAACTTAATAACTGGGTACATGGCAGTATACTGGGAGAGACATACCACAAAACAGCTGCCTTTGCAGATGATCTGCTCCTACTCATGTCTAATCCCGTTCAAAGTTTCTCTTCTTTGATAAAGATTTTCAATAAGTTCAGCGCACTTTCCAACTTAAAAATAAACGTATCAAAATCTGAGGCTCGTAACTAAATATACCTCCACTAACCTTGTCCAAACTGAAATCACTGTACATGTTTTCATGGTCAAAATCTTACATTACATATTTGGGTGTAAAAATAGGCAGGCCCCATAGAGACCTACTACCACTTAATTATTTCCCATTATTGGACAAAGTAAAAGCTACTATAAAAACTGGCGTGATCCATTCTTATATTGGATGGGTCGAAAAAAACCTCATTGAAAGCTTGATTTTGCCTAAATTTATATACCTTTTCTCCATGCTTCCTATTCAGGTCCCTTTTTCCTATCTAGGTAAGATCAATTCTCTAATCTTTGATTATATATGGAAAAAGACAAAACATCTCATAAATTTCTGCATTTTGTCCCTTTCAAGAGCAAAGGGTGGAATGGGCGCTCCTTACATCAAAACTT
The DNA here is from genome assembly GCA_033576535.1 of Allobates femoralis. Taxonomy (NCBI): domain Eukaryota; kingdom Metazoa; phylum Chordata; class Amphibia; order Anura; family Aromobatidae; genus Allobates; species Allobates femoralis. The sequence continues at coordinate 502,022,623 of JARQOC010000003.1, forward strand.
ATTACTACTCAGCTGTTCTTTCTCGTACAGTTGATATCATGAGAAACTCTCGTCATAAATTATGGGTTGACATTGAAAATAGGCTAACGCCCCATCCTCTTAGATCGTTGTTACTTACACACACTGACAACTCAACATAACACCCTTACCCGTACGATGCTTCATGTATGGTCAAAACATACTAATACTTAACGCCTCCATCATCCCCCCCACCTCCTTACACTACTAGATGTTATGACAAAAGCAAAACAAGTGCAAAACCCTACAGAAACACCACCCACAGTTTAGCAAACATTGCTATAGATCAGGTGTTTATTGATGGGGCTCTGCTCCCGTTTTCAGATCAATAAAAATTACCGGGTCTTGAGACTTTCAATTTTCTTCAGCACATGACATTACGGACAGTACTCCACAAAATGCAGTATGGCATTGCGTTATCATGTCAACCTACACCATTTGAAGTGCTGTGCGCTAAAGCATCCAGACCCACAAAGGTCCATTCCGCGATCTATCAGACCTTACTAGATGGTGACCTGTGTCTAAAAAGAGCATACATCCCCAATTGGGAACGTGACCTGGGATATCAGTTCACAAAGGCACAAGTAATCAATATCTATGCCCACTCACACGGCCCTACGAAATGTGTAAAGACCCAAGAAAACTCCTTTAAGATAATTTCATGCTGGTACACCACTCCACAACAAACAAGTATTTGACGAGTGGACACGCAAGCTGATTGTTGGAGATGTGGGAGTGACATTGGAGACTACCTCCACCTTTGGCGGTGTCCCGATTCTCAGCCCTTTTTGGAAAACAGAGAGACTGATCTATGTTATAACGGGTCACATTTACACTTACACCAGAAATTGTGCTTCTTAACCTTCCAATATGGCCTAATCATAATAAGGACTCAGTATTAATCTATAATGTACTTGCTGCAGCAAAATTACTTATTCCAACCTTTTGGAGATCAACTCAAATACCCACTCTTCAGTTACTTGTGGATAAACTTAACCAACTTTATAGTATGGCGGAACCAATTGCTGTTGCTTTTCAGAAATAATCTCTTGCCGACGCAAACATAATCGTAATTAACATACCATTGCTCTTCGATTGAATCCACGCACCCTTATCTCCTTTTTCCCTCAACCCCCCCCCCCCCCGTTTCCTGTCCTACCTTACTCTTCTTTTATTCTCTTTTCACTTTACCCTTTTCTTTCTAAATCTTTCTCTTAAACTTTGTTTATTGTTATGTGATTGTATTTTCAGTATAGTTTTTAGAGGTCATTTGTTCATAGACTTTTCCTTGAAATTAATAGGTGCTGAATGCCTCTGTATTTGATTAGTATAGTTGCCTTTATTTGTTAATCAATAAAAATAATTTTTTAAATGAAATTGACAGTCATACAGAAATAACTGTCAATTGTTAGTTTGAAACCAACGTTTGTCAATTTAGAACCAGCTAAATGACTATAAAAGGAGTGTACGGCTCACTATCGTCAATGTAGACGGTCGTCCACCAAATGTTCGATACACAGGCGGTCCTCGAGTTACGCGAGTACGGAGTTACGATGTTTCGTGGTTACGACACATCTCCCATTTACTGTATAAAGCCTTGTTGCTACTGCGTTGTAAACGTCGTAACGCGAACTTCGTGTTTGGTGTGCGCGGCGGAAGAATACAGTACTGTATTCACGGTTACGCAGCTTGGGACCGAGGAGGAGGACTGCATAATCCCAGTCGCATTGTACGCCATTTTAGCATGCTGCTACGTCGTTCTCGCTCACGTGTGCACGTGTGTTTTGAGTTTGTGAACTTTTTGCCCTTCATTATGGCTCCCAAGCGTAAGGCACTCTTCTGATGGCAGTGCATCGAAGAAGAGAAAAGCCATCACCACGGAAGTGAAATTAGATATAAAGCGATTTGGTAAGGGGGAAACGGCGACATACATTGGCTGGGCATTTGGACTTAGTAATTTGACTGTCGCTACAATTATCAAGGATAACGATCGCATCCTTGAACATGTGAAAGAATCTGCTCCTATGAAATACAGTGATAACCAAGCAGCGTAGTGGTCTTATTGAGATGGAAAGATTATTAGTGCTTTGGTTGGAAGACCAAAATCAACGGCGTATCCCAGTAAGCCTTATGGTGATTCAGGAGAAGGCTAAACGATTGTTTGAGACATTAAAAAAAGAAAAGGGAGGGAAGTGAAAGTGAAGAGTTTATGGCCAGTAGGGGTTGATTTAGCTGTTTTAAGGCTCGTGCCAATTTCCATAATAATAAAGTGCAAGGTGAAGCTGCTAGTAGTGATGAGAAAGCAGCAAGTGAGTTTTCTAAAGCGTTGACTGAGATAATTAGGGATAATTAGTGCTGAACAAGTGTTCAATGAGGATGAGACAGCCTTGTTTTGGAAGAATTTGCCTAACTGTACATACATCGCCAAGGAGGAGAATTCAACACCAGGTCATAAAGCCAGCAAGGAGAGACTGACTTTTCTTCTTGGGGAAGTGCTGCTGGTGACTACAAACTGAAGCACTTACTGGTGTATCAAGCTGAGAATCCAAGGGCACTCGAGGGCATTTAAAAGGGTCAACTACCAGTCATCTGGAATACGAAGGCATGGGTAACACTTGCAGTGTTTGAGGACTAGTTCAGCAACCATTTTGTGCCAGGCGTGGAGCGGTACTGTACCTCCAAGGATATCCCCTTTAAGGTGTTGCTTTTGATGGACAATGCCCGTGGACACCCTGCCCATCTGGATGACTTTCACCCTGTCAAGGTGGTTTACCTTCCACCTAATACCACTGCCCTTTTACAGCCTATGGACCAAGGAGTCATTGCTACATTCAAGGTCTACTACCTCCGAAAGACAATTTCTATGGCTTAAGGGGCAACTGAGAGGAACAAGGACTTGCCTCTGAAGGTCGTTTGGAAATTATACAACATCCTTGATGCTGTGAAGAACATTGCTAATTCCTGGGGTGAGCTTAAGCAGACAAACATGAATGGTGTTTGGAAAAAACACTGTCCCCAGTTTGTGAATGATTTCCATGGGTTTACAGAGACAGTTGATAAAGTTATCGAGAAAGTTGTTGCCCTGAGTAAGGAAATTAATTTTAAGGTGGAGGCTGATGTCACAGAGCTACTGGCTTCTAATGGAGAGGAGTTATCTGCTGAGGACCTTATCCAACTGGAGAAGCAGATGATAGAGGAAGAGGAAGACACACCAACCCCAGAACCCAAGAGATTTACAAGGCAGGGCTTGGCAGCAGGTTTTGCTCTGATAGAGGAAGGGTTGTCAAGGTTTGAGGCTGAGGATCCCAACATGGACAGGTACACGAAGGTTGCCAGAGGGGTCATGGATTGCCTGCAGTGTTACCAGGAGATCTTGGAGAAGATGGTAACCTTCCAGACTAACCAGCAGAACGTTTTTCAATTAGAGAGCCCTGGAAGAGATCCTGTACCCTCTACCTCAGCTGCCTCTTCAGACTTGCCTGCCCCAGTATCTCCAGCATCTTTTGCAGGTTCCTCTTCCCATTAAGCCTGTCTTTCCCTCCCTTGCAACGCTCAGTGTGCAAGGAATTGTTCACTTTTTTTAAATTTTATTACTGTTTATTCCTTTTTTATTTCATTATTAAACATATTTTGTTTTGTGATAATTACTGTTAGGATAGGTGTTAGGATAGGATAAGTGCTTACAGTATGTTAAGTAAAGTATGTACGTATGTTCCGACTTACACTGAAAATGGGTGTTTACGACACGACTTGGGAACGGATCAACGTCGTAAGTAGAGGTCCCCTTGTACCTCCACAATAAGAAATCAATAGTTTGGAACAATCTCACCATTTTATCAGTAATAATTCACCGCAGCATTCCTTTACACACCAAGGAGTACATCGAGCAGGCTTACCCTAGTGGACGCTAACTGGCTGCTCATCAAATGAAATCCTGCCCTGACAAGGGGCAGTCCACAACTTTCCCTAGCTGTGACTGATCCTACATGAATGCCCAGGGGCCTGCCCCACGTTACGCCCATGGTGCTCTTCAGGGGAAATGTAGCACCCTAAAAATACAAACCGGGATAGAAAACTAATAGCATCTCTTGCTACACTTGTGGACCAGTATAGTGCAAGAACCCCCTATAGCTGAGAGTATATAACCTTGTTTTGGTCTCCACCCTCTCATTTGACACAAATATGGATCAAAAGCCACCTATACCCTTATTATTTCAGTTGTTTTCAGGCATTAGCATTTTTGCATATACCAGCATTCCTTCCGGTATCGTGGCCAGCCATGTGACCCGTGACACATTTCCAGAGGTGAAGCCTTGGGGATCGCTCCCGGTCACCTGCCGATCTACACATTTCCGGAGCAGGGTCTGGAAAAAGTGACTTCTGGCTTCCCCCATTCTGAAATGCATAATGTTTCCTGCTAGCGTTCACTGTGGAACTGCTGCAGCACAGCTTTCATGTAGCAGAGCTGGCCGGCAGAAACATTCCTTGTTTCAAACAAAGCACAGCTTAATGCTGGCAGTCAAACCAGGTGCAGGTGAAGGTCAGCTGAGCAAATGACTGCAGAGAAGGTGAGAAGAGCTAATCCTTAATGGCTAGAGATGGAGCACAAGACAGAAGAGACAGAGTTTAAAGCAAAATGCTCAATCAAGGCCAGATGTCTAACTGGGGCTTAATTAGTTATGAAGGCAGGAAACAGCAGATGTCATCTTGGATAAGGGCGAGGAGAAAGAAAAAGTAACCTGGAAAAGCCTGAATCCTGACAAAATCCTATTTTGAGACTATATATTGAACAATAATAGCATCGATGCAGGTATATGAAAAGATTACTTAAAACAAAAACAACTAATGGGTGTACAGCATGTGTACCCACGATGGAAGCCTAGCCAGGACGCACGTTCTGAATAACTTCCTTCTTCCCATTTGGAGACTGAGGGGTCAGTGTGTAATACATATGAGTGCCCACTGTTGAAGACCAAGGATGTGGTGGTCAGCGTCTGCAATAGAAAAAAAGCTGCCAAAACCGCAGCGTTTATCCGCAGACAGAAAAGGTGGTGTGTGCTCTAGCCCTAATACTCACTTTATAGTAAGACCGTTCTATCTCAAGTGTCAATCTTTTTTTATTACCCATCTTCCTTACTTAATTGTAACGTATTTTTTTCACAGTGCAATGACTGCTGCTCCTGAAGGAGCAGCATTTTATAATACATACTGTTGCAATCCCTTTAAAAAACTGAACACAGAATAAGAAAATAAATCTTAGGCAGGTCCAAGATTGGATGTTTGATATAAATCCATCATTCAATGCAGGCATGAACATTTGTGACAGTTGTAGAAAGCAACTTGCAAAAGCGAAAAATACTCTGCAGGCACAAAATTTTGAAGAACCAGTAACTTCCAACACAGAGGATTTTATAAATCCTGATTTAACAATAGAGTATTTGAATAAATCTCTTTCTAACATCGAAGATAATTAAGATGAGGTGGGAGAGGCATAATTTTTCTCAAAACGGTACGGGCTTTCATTTGATCTATCACAAGACTGTTTCTTAATATTTTGGTAATTTTATTTTAATATGTATACTGTACTTTGCAGCACAAAGTGGTCTGAGCTGTGGAGCATTAGTAACGGTTCTATAGATTCCTATTATCTTGTCAAATTGTGTATGTGATACATTCAGTAAGTCATAAACCAGCTCATTATGTTGATGAGTCTTTATGAATATTCAGATTATTAACAAAATATTAAATAGTCTTGTGACATATCAAATGAAAGCCTGTACCGTTATGCCTCTCCCACCTCATTATGTTCATTCTAGCCTGAGATATGATAAAAAAAAAATGTGAAGCCATACCAGGCCAAAATTCGCACTTTTTAAAAACTTTACAAATCTGTAAAAAATTAACTAATGAAGAAAATAATTGTAAACTTTTAGTTTTTAATTAACTGAAGTTGTACTTCATATAGAATAAAAAAAAAAAAAAAATCTGAAGACGTCAAGTAGAAAAAAATTCATATTTCGATCACTTGATATGTAATGACCCATTGACGCTATAATAGTTAAATATATTATGATCCCATTGCGATCCCAACTTTAATTTTGGTACAGATGTGGCTAAGAGCATAGCAGAAACGCGAGTTTTTAAATTACACGTTTCTTCGGAAATGTGTTTTCAAATTTTGCGTTTGTATGGGTAAAAGATTAAGATACTCTTATGACTTATCTGGTGAAAGCCCGTACAGCTCTGAGTAGAATGGTGTTTTTGTTTCTCTATCTTACTTCTAGCCTGAGTTATGAGGAGAAATGTAAAGGCAGGCAACACCGAAATTCACATTTTTTTCCAAACTTTGAAAATCAATTAAAAATAAAAAAATGTTAAGAATTTTTTTATCTTCACATTTTGCATTGTGACATGCCATTATCAAATAACTCACTCTCAAAAGAATTAAAAAAGGTAAAAATCATTGGTTCACTTGACATGGAATGACCCCTATGTAGAGGGATAAAGCATCTCTCTGCATAATACAGGTGATTGCAAGGTGCAGTGCTGATGCATACCCTAAGGGTATCTTTACACGTCGCAATATTGCATGCAATTTCACTTGCAACGTACTGGTTGCAGTGAAATCATGGACACATTGTTCCATTTGTACACAGCAACAAAATGGAACAATGTGTCCATGATTTCACTGCAACCAGTAAGTTGCAAGTGAAATTGCATGCAATGTTGCGACGTGTAACGGTACCCTAAGGGTAAGTGCACACTTACCGGCGGGTTGGTCGGCGGCGGCTGGGCGGAACCCGCCAGGAAGCTCCGGCGCCGTCCACCGGCTTCCTGGCGGGTATGTGTGCGGCGGGAGCCGGCGGTTGCCCAGCGGGTTCTCGGCGGCGATTCTGCAGCGGCTGGAAGCAGCACATGATTCTGCTTGCAGCCGCTGCAGAACCGCCGTTTTATAGAACATGCTCATTCTTTGCTAACCCGCTGGGAAACCTGCGGGTTAGCAATGGATGAGGCTGTGTAACCGCCGGTGTGTGCACAGCCTTGGTCGGTTTACATTGGTTTTAATGTTAATCCAAACGCCGGTTTGGATTAACATAAATTTACATAAAACTAATGTAAACAAACCGGCGGTTTACACAGGTAAACCGCCCAAAACCCGGCAAGTGCGCACATAGCCTAAGAGGTAGTGTGAAATAACGTAGAAAAAAAAAGTAAGATATGAAAAAAAAAGTTCAAATTACCCCCATTTGGCCCCCAATAAAAATGAAACTAATGATAAAATGCACATCTGATATTGCAGTGTTCACAAGTCTGATCTATCAAAATATAAATCTGATAGGTAAACTGAAAGAAAAAAGTAAAAATGTATATACCGTATATACTCGCGTATAAGCCGAGTTTTTCAGCCCAAAAATTGGGCTGAAAAGTACCCCCCTCGGCTTATACGCGAGTCAGTGCTGTATACCGATGTATACATCGGTACATACCGATGTATACATCGGTATACAGCAGCCCCCGCATCCCCAGTAATGCAGGGCCCCCCCAGCGTCTCTCCGGTCACCTGTAAAGCAAACTATACTTATCAGTGTCCCCCTCGCACCCGCCGCTGCCGACATCCGCGATCCTCCATCTTCATGCGACTCCTCTTCCTGTTTCTGTGCGCGTCGCCGGCAATGACGTCATTCCCGGCGACGCGCACAGGAAACAGGAAGAGGAGTCGCATGAAGATGGAGGATCGCGGATGTCGGCAGCGGCGGGTGCGAGCGGGACACTGATAAGTATAGTTTGCTTTACAGGTGACCGGAGAGACGCTGGGGGGGCCCTGCATTACTGGGGCTGCCTGTATACTACCGCTGGGGCTGCTATATACCTCTGGGGCCCTGTATACTAACACTGGGACTGTATATACTACCACTGGGGCTGTATATACCTCTGGGTCCCTGTATACTACCACTGGGGCTGCTATATACCTCTGGGGCCCTGTATACTACCACTGGGGCTGCTATATACCTCTGGGGCCCTGTATACTACCACTGGGGCCCTGTATACTACCACTGGGGCCCTGTATACTACCACTGGGGCTGCTATATACCTCTGGGGCCCTGTATACTACCACTGGGGCTGCTACATACCTCTGGGGCCCTGTATACTACCACTGGGGCTGCTATATACCTCTGGGGCCCTGTATACTACCACTGGGCTGCTACATACCTCTGGGGCCCTGTATACTAACACTGGGGCTGTATATACTACCACTGGGGCTGTATATACCTCTGGGGCCCTGTATGCTACCACTGGGGCTGCTATATACCTCTGGGGCCCTGTATACTACCACTGGGGCTGCTATATACCTCTGGGGCCCTGTATACTACCACTGGGGCTGCTATATACCTCTGGGGCCCTGTATACTAACACTGGGGCTGCTATATACCTCTGGGGCCCTGTATACTAACACTGGGGCTGCTATATACCTCTGGGGCCCTGTATACTAACACTGGGGCTGCTATATACCTCTGGGGCCCTGTATACTAACACTGGGGCCCTGTATATACTACCACTGGGGCTGTATATACCTCTGGGGCCCTGTATACTACCACTGGGGCTGCTATATACCTCTGGGGCCCTGTATACTACCACTGGGGCTGCTATATACCTCTGGGGCCCTGTATACTACCACTGGGGCTGCTATATACCTCTGGGGCCCTGTATACTACCACTGGGGCTGCTATATACCTCTGGGGCCCTGTATACTACCACTGGGGCTGCTATATACCTCTGGGGCCCTGTATACTAACACTGGGGCCCTGTATACTAACACTGGGGCCCTGTATACTACCACTGGGGCTGTATATACTACCACTGGGGCTGTATATACTACCACTGGGGCTGTATATACTACCACTGGGGCTGTATATACTACCACTGGGGCTGTATATACTACCACTGGGGCTGTATATACCTCTGGGGCCCTGTATACTACCACTGGGGCTGTATATACTACTGGGGCTGCGTGTATACTACCACTGGGGCTGCTGTATCTACCTCTGGGACTGGTGTATACCACACTGCTGGGGGCTGTATACTTGTGCTAGGGTCCACCCTCGGCTTATACACGAGTCAATAGATTTTCCCAGGTTTTGGGGGCAAAAGTAGGGGGGTCGGCTTATACACGGGTCGGCTTATACACGAGTATATACGGTACATATATATAATTCTTGGTAGCCACAACATTGCAATAAAATGCAATCAGACAATCAAAACATCGCATCTACCCAAGAATGGTATCATTAGAAACTTCAGCTCAAACCACAAAAAATGAGCTGTCGCACAACCCCAGATCCCGAAAACATGGCGCCAAAAATGCAATTCTTTTTCTTCTGAATTTTTTTCACCACTTAGATAAAAATAAGTTATGCATGTTTGGTATCTTAAACTCATACTTACCCGAGTCATCATGCTGGCACACCAGTTTTATCATATAGTGAACATGATAAATAAAAAAAATTGTGATTGCACTTTTTTTTTTTTTGCAATTTTACTGCAGTTGGAATTATTTTTCCAGTTTTTCTGTACTCTATATGGTGAAGTGAATGGTGTAACGGTGACACATGCCGCATGTCAATTTATGAAGTGTTAAGAAGCACAGTGGGCAGGAGATCTAATATAAATTCCATTCTGTGGTCTTGCTATACAACAGTGTTTTGGACACAGTGAAAATGTGCAGAGTCCAAAATGTTATCTACATTGTGGGCACAGGCCCTCAGTGTTTTCTACATCTGCTACAGTTGTGCATTTGTACTTCTTTTACCGTGTCCTCTAGCCATGTCTCAACTGCTTTTTGTGACAACTGACTTAGGATTTGGCAGGGACATCGTTTCAACATCACAAAAGCCAATTGGTGAATTTAGTGACTGTCAATTTTACATGGTAAGACTTGCAGAACTGCTGACTCACTGGCTGTCGACATGTCAGCGCTGCAACCATTGCTGGAAACTGAGAAACAGCAGAGGCTTGCTGGTGGACCTATAGAATGAGTATTATACAGTCTCTATATTTTTGACAATCTGCATCCATGGTAGAACCTTGACTAAAAGAGGATAGCTCCTTACATTTATTAACCACTATTTTTTATTAGGAAATTTCCATAATATTACATTAACATTTCAATAATAATGCAAATATAAACAAAAAATAGGTAATAAAAAACATGAGGAATAAGAGGGAATTGTGGCTGGATCAAGCCAGGGTGAGGAGGCGTACACAAGCGTATTCCTGTCACAGCATCCAGAGACAGGAATACACCAGGGATCTTACTGGCTTCCAATTTAATTCCAAAAGATTTATTACTCTTCCAACACCATCCAACATTACTCTTCCAACACCATCGACTGCCTTCCTGGCACAAACTCAACCTGAACCGGAGATATCAAAACCGGAAGAATTCTCATTATTCTTGTCGCCACCATCTTCGTTTTTCCCATTGACTGCACCAAAAACGCACAAAAGAATTGACATGTCCATTCTTTGCTATCCGCACCAAAAACGCAGGTATTTGACAGTTCTTGACACTTGCAAAACTAGTGTGTGGGCACAGCGTTTTTGTAAAACCCATTGGTTTTGCTGGGAAGCCCAACCGCAGGAACAGATTAGCATACATTAGCATAAAACCAATGGTTTTCTGCAAGCGGAAAACGCACCAAAAACGCAGCAAAAACGCCCAGTGGGCACATACCCTTACAGTATTTTGCCTATTCACTTTAATTTTGTCAGTTAGAATGTTGTTGCTTCATGTTTTCTCTTGAAATCATTAGAGAAGGGGCAAAAAAAATGAATCCTGTTTTCCTGATCTTCCAAATCAGGAACAAACCGCAAGTGTGAAAGGCCCTAACCACTGGATAGCATTTTTTTTTTCAAGATTTCTTTGTGTTTCTTCAAGGCAGAGAGTTACCATTTGAAATGACTTTATTTTTGTGCCATGTTTGTGATCTGCTTTTTTTCTACAAAATTAAACAACTGAATGGACATTCTCCGAGCCAGATGATTCCATAACTTTTCCCAGGGGTTGTAGAAGAAAATTTTTCGTCACCCTGGCCATTATCCACGAATCCTCAGGAGTAGAGGTGAAAGTTCATTCTCCCAACACGTCATATAAGATGTTTTGAGAGATTTCCGGGCATTTAATGTTCTATAAAACAGGGATAAGCCATGTTTATTAAGATATTCTAATTTAAAATATTTATGTAATGCATCAATCGGACTCGTGTCCACCAATCCAGGAGAGTGTAGGATTGAAGAAAATGTTGGATTTGTAACTGCTGAAAACTGTATTTGAGGATTGGAAGTCTTTAAGAAAGATCTATGAAGGATAAAAATATGTGGCAATAAACAAATTATCTAGACAGAATGCCCGCTCTAACCTGCTTCTCAAGAGACCACCCAGAGATCTGTGCTTCAAAAGTTGTAATCAAAATATATCTATATATAGAACAAAGAAGATCTCATCATGGGTGACTTTATTATCCCTAATGACACCTGCCAGCCAGCAAACTCCAAACTCCTGTCACTTCTCATCCAGTGGTCCTCCACAGCCACCCACACAGACTGACATACACTAGACCTCACCTTCACTTGCCTCTGCACCTTATCTAATCTCACAACCTCCCCCTCTCCCCATATCTGACCACCATCTACTCACTTTCTCATCCTTGTCCTCCCCACCTGCCCCCCCCCTTCCCCAACATGTCCAGCCACTAGCACATCCTTGCTGAAACCTTGCACACCTAGACATTCACACAGTCTTCTACCTTTGTCCTCTATATCTTCACTTCATGACACTGACAGTGCCACCGTTTTCTATAATGCCCCTTTCATGCATGGCAAAGTGAGATGACTCCACAGGCAACCCTGGCACAACAATCTCATCAAAAAAACCTAGACAATTGTCCAGGGTCGTGGAAAACGCAGCTGCCAGACTTCACTGCCTTCAAACAAGCTACATTTGCCTTCAAATCGGACCTCTGCCAAACATACCTACTTTGCAAACCTGGTTTCTTCACTATCCTACAACCCCAAACAACTGTTAACACTCACTCCTCCTCCCACCACTGCCCCCTCCGACCTCCCTCATCTCTGCTGAGGACTTCGCCACATACTTCAAAAATGGGATTGATCAAACAAGGCAAACCTTTACTGTTTCACCACCCCAACCACTCCATATACCAGACTTCTGCCCTTCTCCCATAACCTCCCTCTCCAACATCACTGAAGGAAACCTTACTCGTCTCCTCTCCAAATCACACCTCACCATGTTTGCCCTTCACCCCAACCCTTCCCACCTCCTCCCCAACCTAACTAACACGCTCATCCCAGCCCTAATGATCACTATCTTCTGGTACCTTCCCCTCTGCTTTCAAGCATGCCACCATCACACCCATCCTCAAAAAGCCAAACCTTGACCCGACTGCTATGCCCAACTATCGCCTCATATTGCTACTCCTGTTTGCTTCAAAACTCTCCGAGCAGCATGTCTATGCTCAACTTTCCTCCCACTTCTCGTCTAACTCTTTGCTTGACAACCTCCAATCTGGCTTCCGCCCCCACCACTCCATCGAAACTGCCCTGACCAAAATTAATAACTACTTCCTCCCAGCCAAAGCTAAAACAGTTCTCCATCCTCCTCCTCCTAGACCTGTCCTCTGCATTCAACAGTCGACCACTGCCTACTACTACAGATTCTATCTTCCCTTGGCATCAAACACCTTGCCCTGTCCTGGATTGCCTTATACCTTTCCGACCGCACAATTAGTGTTTCCCACTCCCACACTACCTCCTCATCCCGCCCTCTGTTGGGGTCCCTCAAGGCTCTGTCCTGGAGCACCTACTTTTTTCCATCTATACCCTTGGCCTAGGACAACTCATGAAGTCCCATGTCTTCCAGTACCACCTGTACACTGACGACACTCAGATATACCCCTCTGCTGTCAAGAATTCCGGAGTGTCTATCAGTCTTATCCTCCTCCTTAAACTCTCACTTCCTTAAACTCAATGTGGACAAAACTGAACTCATCATCTTTCCTACATCTCATGCATCTTCCCTACCCAACCTATTTATTATGGTAAACAGCATAACACTCTCCCGTACCTGATACCCACTGCCTAGTAGTAACTTTCAACTCTGTCCTGTCCTTTAAACCACATATCCAAACTCTTGCCACCACCTGCCGCCTACATGTCAAAAATATTTCCTGTGTCCATCCCTTCCTCAGCCCTCAAACTTCTAAAACTCCTCTATACACCCTCATCAACTCCCGCCTTGACTACTGCAACATCTTCCTCTGTGCTTCACCTGCCAACACTGTTGCGCCTCTCCAGTCTGCCGCAACTCTGCTGCTGACTAATCCACCTCTCTACTTGCTGCTCCCCGGTTTCTCCCCTTTGCAAATCCCTTCACTGGCTCCCAATTCCACAACAAATCCAGTTCAAGCTACTAACACTGAACTACAAAGCAGACCATAACCTATCCCCTCCTTATATCTCCAAACTAATCTCCCAATATCTTGCCTCACGTAATCTTCAATCTTCTCAAGGCCACCTCCTCCTCCTCCACACTTATTCGTTCCTCGCACATCCACCTCCAAGATTTCTCCTGGATATCCCCATCCTCTGGAATTCTGCACCGCAACATATCCGATTATCCACCACACTCGGACCCTTCAGACGGAACCTGAAAACTCACCTTCAGGACAGCTTACAGCCTGCAATGACCATTCTGCTGCCTCGCCACCACCAGAGCCGCTGCCCCACCCCGACCTGTCTCTTTTCCATAATTTGTAAAATGTAAGTCCGCAAGGACAGGGTCGTCTCCACTATGCACCAGTCTGTCGTTAAATTCTTTACAGTAAACCATATCTATAATTTGTGTAACCCCTTATATACAGCATCATGAAATTAATGGTGCTATATAAATGATAATCTCTAACTTATTTCAGTACCCGAGAAAATATTACATTGTAAAGGAAACATCTGCTTTGAAGGTTTCAAAGATTAATTTCTGGTAGATGCCTGGTAGAATTTTGAGGAGCAAAGTTCGATTCCAGTTGAACCCATTTATGATTACTATTATTTGCCCACCAGTCCTTAGCAGCTTAAAGTATTGCTGCCTTATGATATGAGTAAATTTGGTACTCCCATTTTGCCATGCGGCTCTTGTTTTTTCAAATTAACTTCCCAAAGGTAGATTGTAGTCATGGTATCCATACAGAAGGAATTTTTAGAGGGAAGCAGTGAAAGGTATGTTACTTTGGGTAGCTGTGTCATTTTAACGACTTGAATCCTTGCGATTCACAATAAGGGGGATGAGAGTTTGTCTAAATCTTGACTAAGTTCACGAATAAGTGACTCGCAATTAAGCTGTATCAAGGTGGACATTTTAGAAATCTTCATCGCCAAATAGGTGAAGTGAGACTTTTCCCAAGTAAACAGGAATTTTTTAATTAAGAATGACCCTTTCACTGTTAGAACATTAATTGGTAAAGATATTGAGTTGGTGGTGTTTTACTTGTAGTACGAGATCATAAAGTATTTGTGATTAGGGTTGCTGCTAAGGAACATAAAATATCTGTCCAAGAAATTATCACGTCATCTGCATATAGTCCTATTACATGACACCGATCACCCACTTTAACCCCTTTATTCTCCCGGTTAAGTCGGAGAGCTTCTGTAAGTGTTTCTATCATAAGGGTAAAGATGATGGGCAACAACATGCAGCCCTGACTGGTACCGTTCATGATCAGAAAAGGTTCTTAGTATATGCCCGAAACATTCACCAAAGTATTTGGGTTAGGGTATAGTGACAAAATTGCTCTTATTGTCCCCCAAGCAGCCGAATTTTTCCAAAACTTGTTCCATGTATCCCCAGTGTCCCCTGTTGAATGCTTTTCAGCATCCAGAGACAGGAATACACCAGGGATCCTACTTGCTTCCAATTTAATTCCAAAAGATTTATTACTCTTCCAACACCATCCAAGATTACTCTTCCAACACCATCGACTGCCTTCCTGGCACAAACTCAACCTGAACCGGAGATATCAAAACCGGAAGAATTCTCATTATTCTTGTCGCCACCATCTTTGAGAATTTTTAGATCGCAATTTATTAAAGAGATGGGCCGGAAGTTACTCGGAGTATCTGGGAACTTCCCCGGTTTAGATTTAGTTGAGATAACAGCTTCTAGATTTTATCTTCTTATATTTGCTGTATTTTCCAATAATTAACGGTCCTAAGCATTTAAGGGGCGAAAACTTTGGGGAAGCAACAATAGTAACCATTTGAAAACACATCAGGGCCTAGAGCTGAGCATCTTTTGGTCACGTTAATATTTTGTTCAATTTCCAGGACCGTAAAGGGTGTATTTAGTGTAGATAGTTCTCGCCGAATGTTTGGGAAGTATAAGTTTTGTAAGAATTTTTAATTGCCTGCCCAATCATTTGAACCGTAAGGGAATCTTCCTTTAACCCTTATCCGGCTGAATAGGTACAATTGTAACTATTCCGTTTTAAAATTGCAATAACTTTTTTTCGAAAAGTCGTAGAAGGCTGAAATTTCATGACCTCTCTACATTTTTGGTCCAGAATATATTGGCCAAATTTCAATCAAATATCTCCACTCGCTTCCGAGATAAGGGGTCGAGATCTTTTTGCATCCATAACAAGCTGCATAGGTACAAATGTACCTCATATATTTTGAATGAAGATAATGAAAGGGAAAAAGCATACATTTTTTTTTAATGATAATGCTATTTAACTATTATAAACAAGTAAAAAAAACTGTTCATTTACATTATAAAAGAAAATGTAAGAAACTTTTTTAATTGATTTTCTTCGCAAGTAATGCATGTTGGCTTTGCTACCAAGTGTTCATCGCAAATGGGTTTCACACAAACCACACAAGACTTTCTAGTCTTGCGTTGTTTTCGCTTCAGGTCTCGGCAGACATAGCAACTACCAACAACAGGGGAGGGTCCACGACTACCATGAGGTATTTGAGGGTCAGCTGCTGCTTGCGATGCTACCATAATGCATCGTCCAAGCACCATTTCTACTGCACCTCGAAGAAAATGGTTTCTCATTATCATTCGGTTTGTACTACGATCTTCAATTGCAGGCATACACAGCTGATTTGCGAGATCTTTCAGGAACTTTCTTCGTTGATCCTTTGTCCTGAAGCTTGGATTGTGTTCTCTGTAGATGATGTAGGATGCTAACCCAGTGACGTCAATCATATTGTAGAAACATGCCAAAGTCCAATGTGATGTTCGTCGTTTCACAGTGTACTCTCCCAACATTTTATCCATAACATCAACGCCACCTTTTGTTTTGTTGTAGTATTTTATTATCTCTGGCTTGGCTGCTAGTGTCTCTTCAACTTCTCCCGTCATGTGCATAGATGATAGAAGCACGACTGATTTGTTCTTCTTTGGTACATATGAACAGACTGTTGCATCATGATTGTAGGCAAAATTTGTCAAGTTTACAGGCCTTTCTTTGGCAGGCTGCATGTTGCTAGGTAGGAACCTTTTGTTTTTTCTCACTGTACCAACTAGTGTCATGTTCCAGGAGTTCAATACCTTAGCTAGTTCCATGGTTGTAAAGAAGTTATCGGTGGTGATATTTCTCCAGAGCCTTTATACGAGCTCACTAGTTCCAATACTGTTCGTTCTCCAATGTTTACTTGTCGAGGACCATCAGTTGGTTTCCCAGTGTAGAGCTGACCTTGTAATGGGTAGGCATTTGATGAGTCACAAGCCCAGAAAATCTTTATGCCGTATTTAGCTGGTTTTGAAGGTATATACTGGGTAAATTTAGTATGGCCTCTAAATGGAAATAATTGCTTGTCGACGGTGATACAATGATATGGCTTGTAGGATCTCTCCAGATTACTGTTCAGCATTGTCCAGATATCCCGTATTGGTGCAGCTTTATCTGTTTGCACACGGTCTGCACGTGTATTTTCGTTGTCAAATCTGATAAATCTGAGTATCATCTTGAAGCGGTCACGAGACATGGCTGCTTGTATAAGAGGCAGAGCAGCAACTTTCCACATTTCCTCCAGATTCTCTTTGTTGGCTCTGTGCACACCAGCAGCAATCAGTATGCCCAAAAATGCATGAAGTTTCCTACCTTCATATCCAAGAAATTAAAGACTTCACAAGCCTAGAAATGTGTGTGCTCACAGCAATGAGATGAACAGCAAAATGGCTAATGAGAGGAGGGAGGCAGGAAGAAAAGTAGAAGCCACTCCCAGTTTGAATTAACTTAATTGACAGCAACATAAGTGACCAGTAACAACACTGGCCAATAGATATCAGCATAACATTTGTAGCTGAATGAACTTTAGTTTCTGAAACCAAGTAAAGTCTTCCCACAGTGGAGGTATATATGAAGGTACAATTGTACCTATGCAGCCTGTTAAGGTTGTAAAATTATGCAGCCTGACACAGGTTAAATTATACAACCCCTGGCAAAAATTATGGAATCTGGCTCAAAGGATGTCCATTCAGTTTTCAGTTTTTTAATTTTGTAGAAAAAAATACAAATCACAGACATGGCACAAAACTAAAGTCTTTTCAAATGGCAACTCTCTGCCTTGAAGAAACACTAAAAGAAAAAACAAAAGAAAAGTATAAAAACACCCTGTAAAGTTTCATTCCCAAAACTAACACCTGCATCAAATAAGATCTGCTCGTTAGTCTGCATCTTAAAAGCAGTGATCACACCTTCGTAAGCTGTTGCACTAAGTGGGCTGACATGGATCATGGCTCCATCTTGAGAGATGTCAATTGAAACAGGATTAGCACCCTCTTAAAAAGGGTATGTCAACACGCAATGTTGCAAAAGATGTGGGTTGTTCAGTCAGCTGTGTCTAAGGCTGGCTTCACACTTGCGTTCGCTGTCGCTGCATAATGCGGCTGGCGAATGCAAGCACCGCCCATCTCTGTTTAACATAGGGATGAACGGTGTATGTGGTTGGGTGCGGATGGCCATGCGTCCCCATTGCCCTCCATGTTGCGTATTCGGTGCGGGCGGGAATGTATGATTTGTACGCAAGCCTCTGCATGTGTACAAATCACACATGGAGTGCAATGGTTACTGACGGCCATCCACACCCGACCGCATACACCGTGCGTCCCCATGTTAGACATAAGGATGGGTGGTGCTTGCGGTCAGCTTGCGTTCGCCCTCCGCAATACGCAGCGGCGGCGAACGCAAGTGTGAAGCCACCCTTAAATCTGGTCCAAATGTTTTTAACATGGGAAGGTTGTTAAAGGGAAACATACTGGTTGACCAAGGAAGACATCAAAGTGTCAAGATCGGAAACTTAAAGCAATATGTCTCCAAAACAGGAAATGCACAACAAAATAAAATGAACGAATGGGAGGAAATTGAAGGAAGTCTGTGACCGAACTGTAAGAAACCACCTAAAAAAATGGGATTTACATACAGAAAAGCAAAACAAAAGCAATCACTAAACACAAAAAACAAGGTTGCAATGGGCTAATGAAAAGCAATCGTGGACTGTGGATGACTGGATGAATGTCCTATTCAGTGATGAATCGCGAATCGGCATTGGGCAAGATGATGATGATGGAACTTTTGTTTAGTGTCATTCCAATGAGTTTTATAAAGATGACTGCCTGAAGAGAACATGCAAATTTCCACAGTCATTGATGATATGGGGCTGCATGTCAGGTAAAAGCACTGGGGAGATGGCTTGTCATTACATCTTCAATAAATGCCCAGGTTTACATTGATATTTTGGACACTTTTCTTATCCCATCAATTGAAAGGATGTTTGGGGATGATGAAATCATTTATCAAGATAATGCATCCTGCCATAGAGCAAAAACTGTGAAAACATTCCTTGAAAGAAGACGCATAAGGTCAATGTCATGGCCTGCAAATAGTCCAGATCTCAATCCAATTGAAAATCTTTGGAAGTTGAAGAAAATGGTTAATGACAAGGCTCCAACCTACAAAGCTGATCTGGCAACAGCAATCAGAGAAAGTTGGAGCCAGATTGATGATGAGTACTGTTTGTCACTCCTTAAGTCCATGCCTCAGAGACTGCAAGCTGTTATAAAAGCCAGAGGTGGTGCACCATATTACTAGTAATGTATTTCAGCTTTGTTTGTTAGGCCCCTTTCACAAAAGCGTTTTACGCTGATCGCGGCAGATGCAGTGGAATTACCTCATCTGCTGCCTAACTGTCTCACTTGTAGTTCACCTGCGGCAAGCCACATGCAATGTCTATGGGGCTTGCAGCAAGTGCGGTATAGTTGCGGTTTCGGCAGTTGCGGCCGTGAAAAAAATTGGTAAGCAGCGTTTTGTCACGGCCGCAGCTGCTGTAAGTGCCAAAAATCGCAACTACTCCGCACTAGCCGCACCTGCCGTAAGCCCCATAGACATTGTATGGGGCTTGCTGCAGGTGAACCGCAAGTGTGATGGTTAGGCAGCAGATACGGTAAATCCACCGCATCTGCCGCGATCAGCGTAAAACGCTGATGTGAAAGGGGCCCTAGTCATGATTCCATAATTTTTCCCCCTGCTTGGTCTACAAAAGTAAGTTACTGGCTAACACGTTTTTGTTTTTTTTTTTAAAATAATTTTAGCGTTTCTTCAAGGCAGTGTTGCCATTTTAAATGACTTTAGTTTTGTGCCACATCTATGATCTGCTTTTTTTCTACAAAATTAAACCACTGAATGGACATCCTCCGAGCCAGATGATTCCATAATTTTTGCCCAGGGTTGTACATAGAACGGAAGTACCGATGAAATTCTGCTGGAATTTCATTGGGGTTGTAAGTTTTAGAGCAGTCTGGCCTACAAATGTAGGTAATCCTATTTTTGCTTTTTTTTTTTTTTTTTTTTTTCTGATTCTTCTAATAAAAATTTCCCCAGCTTTATCACACATGGTGCCGTAGTATTTTGTTTTAGATTTCCTCATTGCCTTCTTATATTGCATTAAAAATAGAGCGAAGTTAATTTCTAATTTTATCGTGGCAGAAAGTTGGGGGCAGGTATATCTTTTATTGAACTGCTCTAAGCTGTTAAGTAGGGTTGTAAGATCCAGTACCCCTTTCTCTTTTTTTTTTTTTTTTTTTTTTTTTTTCTTTTTACTACTGGCCATCTTAAAAAGTGTTCCTGTCATGAAGGCTTTATGAGCCATCCTCAATACTTCATCAGAAATGGAGTTGCTGTTGTTAAATTTTAAAAAAAGTCTCCCAATTTAGATTCCATAAGGGTGACATTACTCCTACTAGACATTAAACACTCATTCAAGCGCCTACTTCCAGAAGGACGAAATGAGTCTCCTTCTGACATATATAAAGATATAAGGGCGTGATTGGACCAGGATATTACTCCAATTTCTGCTTTGTGGGCCGCATTAAGTAGTCTTGTGCCTATCAAAATGTAATTTAGCCTACTGTAAGAATTAAATCTAGGAGAGAAAAGGGTATAGTCCCTTTCAGAGCTGTGTGATACCTCCAAATATAGTATAACGAGTACTTTGATACTACTGCAGCCATCTCTTTCCTTGATGACTTTTTTTGAGAACAGTCCAAAGTTGCAGACTTTTGCAAATTTAAAATCTACACATGACTTTCAGCCCTGTAGCAAAGGTGGTTTAGTTTTGAGAGAGCTTTCTTAATACAGGACATCTGAGATGTGCTTGGAGCATATAAAGAGGCTGTAGTATATAGAGCGGAATTCAAAAAACAATTGCGAAAAACAGTGGTCTTCTGGGTCAACAAGAAGAGAATTTAGACCATTTACATTAATGGATGAAATCTTAAAAGTCATATTTACATAAAGGCAGAAATTTTCAGCTAGCCAGAATACCCAAAACTAAGGTAAATAAGGGGGAGACCAACAGGCGAGGAACAGACAGGACATAAAAACATTGAAAAGCTCGGTGTAAAGATAATCTCAGTTGAGGAGTGAGGTGTAAATAAGAAAAATACATTCCTGGGGACAGTTTGCTGAGGTACTGACTCTACAAAGAGTCTGCAGCAAAAGTCAACAAACTGGTAACGGTGAAGCTCCATTTAAACAATCATTTTTAAACCAGTTCTAGAGGCAACTTTTTTCTTTTGAGCTGTAGGATTGGTTGAGGTGACCGGGTAAATGGGCTGGATGTTCAACTGAAGTAGCAACTCCTTTGCTTTGTTTGAAGAACAACCAAAAACTGTGCCATCCTTCAGGAATTAAGCTTTGCAGGGAATCCCCAGTGGTATCTAGTGCCCAGATCCTTTGTATAAGGTTTGTACTCCCAGCATTTAGTTAACGTGCCAGCAGTCAGGTCAGGAAAAGCCACCAGTTGTGACAGGTTGTCAGGAATTTGGGCTTTTTCTATTGGGCCATCATGAAAACATCCTTGATAATGTACAAGTGTATATGAGCAATGACCTCTCTGGGCAGTTTAGGGTCTAGGCCTTAAGGTCTTGGGATTCTTTGTATCCTGCCTATTAGGTCTTTATCATCAGCCTGATGGAGCACTTCCTTTATAATTTTCTGGAGCAGCCTGGGGAGCTCATGATCTGGGATGGAGTCAGCTATGTCCCTTGGTCTTAAATTTATTTTACCTGGATCTGTCCTCCAGGTCCAGGGTCTTATAAGTCTAGGACAGTTTCAACCCCAGGGCCTCATAGGCATCTCTAAGATCGTTATGTAATCTAGAGTTACTCAAGCTTTTGCTCCAAGTGTTCCGTTCTGGAGCCCAGCTTCTCAACTTTCCCCCTCAGCTCTTTCATCATATCTTGTCCTTAAGATAATGTTGGAGCTCCTTCCTAAGCTTTTTTAATAGGGCTTTCATAGTGGACTGGGTGAAGGGAATGTCCTCCTGTCGCTCTCTGCCTTCCCCTGAGACCGCATCCTCAGATCTTTGCAGCGTTGCCTGAGAGGAGGGGGCAGGGGAGTGAGTGGGAGAAGCAGAAGCTGTGGCTACCTTGGAAGCAGGGGAAGTAAGCTGTAACCTTCCTCAGGGAGCTTCTTTTAGCTGACCTACCCAGCATCTTTGTGACCGCTGTACACTTTGGATCAGAGGAAGGTGGGTGGTGAAGTCCAGCTGGCAGTAGGGACGCTTGTCCACCGCAGGAGCTCCTGTTCTATGCTGCCGTCACCATCACTTGCTCGGCCACGCCCCATCGTATGCCGTATTGATACAAAGCACGCTGATGGTTCCATCCATCTATATGATCCTTAAATTTCATGATTGACTTCCAAAGACAGTGTTTTTCTCCATATTTCATGTCCTATGTGCTGTCACGGCAAAATGCCTGATTCTTATATTAATGGACGGAGGAATAACTGACACAATGTCTTAGATTTCAATATCAAAGTATTCCTAAGGGGAGGTGCCCCAACAGGTTTGTTATATAGACAGATACTAATACTTGAATTAATCAAGCTTCAGTCATGGGTTACATTTTCAATTCTTAACAATGATTGGTTCCCCGACCTTATCTGCTTCATGGTGATTGGCTCCTTATCATGTAAACAGTTGGCAGAGTATATGGGGACTTTTCATGTATCCCTAAATAACCCTTGGCAGGGTGTGTAGCTTTACCCCCTTATCTTATCTTGACCAGATGGGGGGGCCATGTGGACATGTCAAAGACATGTCTTTACATGTTCTCACTCAAAAACAACTTGCATAAGAGCTCTGGACGCCATCTTAGGAGTCCTACATATATATATGTATATATGTATTTTCTTCAGTAAATCAAACAATTACTTATTAAAGCAACTACTCAACAATGTCAGTTAATTGCCCCGACAGTGCTTAATGATATATTTGCCAGAGCAACCCGATAACACACGTGACATGGTGCACAAGTTTTCTAATAAAATCATGCCTAGGACAGAGATTGAAATCGATGACCTATCGTAAATCTGGAGTATCATATCTGGGGATCCGACACCCTTCATGATTAGCAGCTCTCAACCCTGGCTCACTTGAGTAAGAGCTTCCATGCCAGCCATGCTGTTCCTTGTGCATACACTGGAGCTGATTACCACAAATGTGATTGCATGATTTATTCTATTTTATGGATAGGTTATAAATGTCTGTCTTAGACAAGACTATAAGTGCAGGTAAGTTTTAAAGAAAAGATGGCAAGCTATGTAGGCCACTACTACACTCTAAAAGCTAAACTTAAATTGATTGCCTAGTCTATAACATGGATACTTATCTGGGTTGTGGCAAGTATGTGCAAAAAAGTAATATCCTTTTCAAGTACATATTGTTTTTTTAGTGTAGAGTATTGCAGCAAATTTGCCCTGTCACAATGTGCTTTAAAGTGTACATATATATGTTAGTGTGTTTCTTTATGCACAGTATGCATTTGTGTGAAAGTAAACTAAATGACTTCTTCCCTTGTCCCTTAAAATTGCTATATGATTGTTATCCAGTGACATTGAGGTTTCCATTGATGAAGAATTGGCCCCACTATCTTTGTACCCCATATACCACACCATATCATTAATTTTTGTGTTCCAACAGTCTTGGAGGGATCTATCCCCTGTTGGTTAGTGTCAGACCAATAGCGGTGGTTTTGTTTAACTTCACCATTCACAAAAAAGTTTGCCCAGTCACTCATCTGAAGGCAATTGACTATGCTGTGAAGATACGAGATGTGCAGCATCTGAAACAATGGATACTGGAAGCCTGTGCTAGCATTTCTTCTGCAGTCTTGCTATCAGTGTGTCAAGAGTGGGAGAAAAGGGCTGCATTGACAATCCAACACAATGGGCAGCACTTTGAACGCGTTTTATATGTGGTCATAAACTTGTAAATAACTCATGATGAAAGAATAAAGTTATGTTAAAACCAAGCACACCATTGTTTTTCTGAACTGAACGGAGAGCAGCATATTGTTAAGCTAGGGTCACACAGAGGAATCTGTGTTTTTGTGGCTTCTGAAAAAGATGCTTTTTTTAGGTGCTAATAGTGTCTCCTGAGCTCCTGGCCGTTTTTTGGACTTAGTCACTTTTCCCCCAAAAACGCATATGCGTTAACGGATGGTGCCTATATGTACCATGCGTTAACGCATGCGTTTCCCATAGGGCTCCATGTTAAAAAAAAATGCATTTTTTTTTTTACTGCACCCAAAAACGTTGCTAGCAATGTGTTTTTGAGCCCAGGATAACTAAATGGCCGTTTTTGAATAACTCCGGGGCACCTAAGTGCACCATCCGTTAACGGATCCGTTTTTGGGATTATTGTAAAAAAAATTTTTTTGTTGTGTAAAAACGGTTCAGAAGAAAGCACGGCTGGGTTGTGTGACCCTGGCCTTAGACTTCTGACTTAAAAGGAACTTGTCAGATCATTTATGCCCCTCAAGCTATCACAATTTGTACCTGTAGCTTCATAAGGCCGCTTTTATATCAGCATTTTTCGCTGAATGCGGCAGATTTACCGCATCTGCCACCTAACGGCCGATGTGCGTTATACCTGCGGCAAGCCCCTATTCATTCTCTATGGGGCTTGCGTCAGGTGCACCGAATGCGTTTTTTGCTGCGTATCCGGAAAATCTGGCAGTTGCGGCGGGTCAAAAAACGCAGCTAGCAGTGATTAATTTTTTTTTTTTTCCCCTGCTGCAAAAGTGCCGGATCTGCCAGATTTGGCAAACTACACTTGCCGCACCCGACCGCAAGCATAGAGAATGCATGGGGCTTGCCGGATCGGTGCTGCAAGTTGGGCATTAGGCGGCAGACGCAGCGCCATCTACTGGATCAGCCGGAAACATCACCAAACCACTGGTATGAAAGGAGCCTAAAGTTGAAGAAAAAAAGTTGTACACTTATTGCCTCATTTACATAAGAAAATGTGACTGGAGACCTTGGGGGGACCTGGCAGGTTAATAGTTAACAGTTTAGCTGCATTTCAGAAAATGGTGACCGGATGTGTGTGATTTCACAACCATGTGACTATAATAGGTAGAGCTAAGTCTAAATAAACCTTAATGATTTTGCTTGCTTAGCTCTGCCCACTATGGTCACATGGTTGTGATATCACACAGTATACAGAGAAGTTGACAGTTAAGCCCCTGTCACATACAGCGAGATCGCTAGCGAGATTGCTGATACGTCACAGGTCTTGTGACGTAACAGCGACATCCCCAGCGATATCGTTATGTGTGACATGTAGCAGCAATCAGGCCCCTTCTGTGAGATCTCTGAACATGGTTCAGGTCCATTTTTTAGTCCTTGGTCTCCTGCTGGTCAGCACGTATCACTGCATGTGACAGCGAGAGACTACGATCAGCGACTTCCAGGCTGATAACCATGGTAACACTGGTAACTAAGCACGCGCTGCCTAGATACCCGTGTTATCATGGTTACCACGCTAAGCAAGGAGGACGTGATAACCCGTTACCAGCAGTTCTAGCAGCGCATGCTGCCTAGATATCCGCTGTTTATCATAGTTACAAGCTTCCTTCCAGCAATGTGGAGGTGGCTCCCTGGTGCTGAGGAGATCTGCCTGTTTGACAGCTCACCAGCGACCAGGTAGCGACACTCCAGCGATCCCGGCCAGGTCGTTATCGCTGTCAAGATCGCTGGAGGTTCGCTCAGTGTGACGAGGCCCTTAAAGGGAACCTGCTAGATTGTGCCCAAGTCACTGTCACTTTTACATAAGAAAATGTAGGTATGTAAATGTGTTTTTTTTTTTTCTTAAACTTTAACATTACACTATTAGCTCAGACAAGGATGGTTAAAAAAGTACTATGAAGCTGCAGATACAGACAGTGAAAGCTTGAGGGGCATAAACTAGCTAACATCCTTTATTTCTCAAATGGAAGGTTTGTAACACCCAATAGCTCTGTTATTTTGTCATGGAGGAGGATTCTAGTGACCTTCATGCCAAGGACAGTTAGGCAGTGCTTGAAAATAATGGTGGCCTCACAAAATATTGACACTTTGGCCATTTTCACTTAAGGGTGTGTACTGACTTTTGTTGCCAGCGGTTAAGACATTAATGGCTGTGTTATTTAGAGGGCACACCAGATTTACACTGCTATACAAGTTGTACACTGACTACTGTATATTGTATCAGTTTCATATCTTCAGTGTTGTCCCATAAAAAGATTAAAAAAATTCAAATTTGTGATCTAATGTATTTAAATATATTTATCTGTATGGTTTGTATGTATGTACACTACTTGATAAAGTAATTTTTTTTTTTTAAATGTTTGGTTGTGTAACAACCTAACCATGTAACAATAATGCATAAGTTAATAAATAATCAGTGACCGCAATACCATCAATTCTTTAAATCTGACCATAAGACGTGCAGTAATTGCTTCTTCTGTGGTCCTGACATTCCAAATTCAATGGCACTAAATATGTCCAAGATGACTGTTTGTAAAAACTTGATAATGGGCTGCCCAACAATCCTTGTCTATAAAATTTGCCCTTAACTCCATACATACAGAATTATTCTGCATTAATTTAAATGCTTGAGAAGATCCATAGGCCAAGCCACCTGTAATATCCTCCTTTGGTTCTGCGAGGTTGTAATAAAAAGTTGATCACCAACCTGAACTGTGTGAGTGGTGCCAGATTGGAGGCATTCAGCCATGGGCCCACAAAAAATAATGTGCGTTTTTTTTTTTTACATATACATATTTATCGTGTCGGAGTAAGGTGACTACCTTTTGAACAAATTCAGATGATGTGGGGGTGTTTCGTTGTTAGTGTAGAATATGATTTTCCTGGCTTGGCAAAATCTTAGTATGTCCAACTATGGCTCTCTTCTTCTTAAATCCCCTTCGTGCAGCCTAATAAACATATCAGAGGGTTCATATCAATATTAATCATATATAGAGGATATTGTGTCCACAACTTCCAACCAGAAAGGTTTAGTTTGTCACATCACATGAAACCGTCCCTCATCCAGCCCATCACCCCTTTGGCACAGAGAGTCAGCCCTATATCTCATCTTCTACAATTTCAGAGGTATCCTTTAGATTCTATGAATCGTATGATATTGGGAGATCCTTTGCGCTCCTCGATCATGAAGACTAGGTATAGTTTGAAGAATACCTGACCAAGTATCCTCACTTATAAGACCTACATCCCTTTCCCATTTACCTTTAAGAGAGCAGTTTTTTATGTTTAAAGATAAACTCCATTACATATAAAATATATATTAGTAAAGTGAGATATTTCCCTCAAGCTCTTTCCACACTAGCGTTTTGATCAAATTTCGGCAGATCCGGCAGATTTACCGTATCTGCCGTCTAACGGCCGCATTTGCTGCAAGCCCCATGCATTGTCTATGGGGCTTGTTGCAGGTGCGGTATAGCCGCGGTCCCGGCAGTTTGCGGCCGTGAAAAAAAACTCTGCTCACCGCAGTTTTTTTTTTTTTTTTTTTCACGCCAGCAAGTGCCGTAACCGCGGCTATACAGCACTTGCCTCACCTGCCGCAAGCCCCATAGTCCATGCATGGGGCTTGCCGGAAGTGCGGCCATTAGGTGGCAGATGCGATAAATTTACTGCTTCTGCCATAATTTGAACAAAACGCTAGTGTGAAAGGGGCCTTAAACCCTTAGTGACGGAGCCAATTTCCACCTTCATGACCAAACCGTTTTTTGTAATTCTAACCAGTGTCCCTTTAAGGTAATATCTCTGGAACGCTTCAACGGATCCTAGCGATTCTGAGATTGCTTTTTCGTAACATATTGGGCTTCATGTTAGTGGTAAATTTAGGTTGATAATTTTTGCGTTTATTTGTGAAAATAAAAAAAAATTGGCAAAAATTTAGAAAATTTCACAATTTCCAAATTTTGACTTTTTATTCTGTTAAACCCCGGAGAGTTATGTGACACAAAATAGTTAATAAATAACATTTCCCACGTGTCTACTTAACATCAGCACAATTTTTGAAAAAAAAACTTTTTGATTAGGAAGTTATAAGGGTTCAAAGTTCATCAGCAATTTCTCATTTTTCCAGCAAAATTTAGAAAACCATTGTTTTAGTGACCACCTCACATTTCAAGTCCCTTTAAGGGGCAACATGACAAAAAAACCCAAAAATGACACCATTCCAAAAACTGCACCTCTCAAGCTACTCAAAACTACATTCAAGAAGATTATTAACTGTTAAGGTGCTTCACAGGAACTAAAGCAATGTGGAAGGAAAAAATGGACATTTTATTTTTCCAGGTGCTTTACAGGAACTAAAGCAAAGTGGAAACAAAAAATGGACATTTTAATTTTTCCAGCAAAGATGTTCTTTCGTCCTCAATTTTGTCATTTTCACATGGGCAACAGGATAAAATGCATCCTAAAATTTGTTGGGCAATTTCTCCTGTGTACACCGATGCCTCATATGTGGTCATAAACCACTGTTTGGGCGCACGGCAGGGCTCAGAAGGGAGGGAGCGCAATTTAACTTTTGGAGCTAATTTTCCATTCAAAAAGTCAAATGGCACTCCTTCCCCTTCGAGCCTTTTAGAGCATATGCACAAGATCCGGAGTCCTGGTCGTTCTCCTGCATGGTTTTTTTTTTTTTTTTTTTTTAGTATTTCTTCATTAAATTTTAAAAAAAAAATGACGTGGGGCTTCGCCATATTTTAGGTCCAGCCAGGTACAGCAGGCAGCTACGGGCTGCCACCAACCCCTTCTGCCTAGTTTTACCTGGCTGGAAACCAAAAATATAGGGAAGCCCTATTTTTGTTTTTTAAATTATTTCATGAAATAATTAAAAAAAAAAAAATTTTTTGGGCCAGCTAGGTACAACTAGGCAGCTGGGGGCTGGAATCCTCAGTGTAGGGAGACCCAAGCTTTCTGGCCCCCCCCCCCACCCCGCTGCGAATTGCAGTCCGCAGCCGCCCCAGAAAATGGCGCATTCATAGACGCGCCATTTTCTGGCGCTGTACCCAGCTCTTCCAGCTGCCGTGTAGCGGTGGCAGATTGGGTAATAAGGGGTTTATGCCAGCTTTTTTGCAGCTTGCTCTAAGCCCGAGATTGTTAATGTCTGGCCAATATTAGACCGGGCCATTAAGTATCCCTAGTAAATTTTAAAAAACACAAGACAGAAAAAAGTATTTTTATGAGAAAAAAAACAGACTTTATTTAGACCCCATCTTTATTATTCTTTGGCATCCGACGTGGTCCAGTAGGAAGCTCCGACGTAGTCCAGCAGGAAGGTCCGACTTAGTCCAGTGGGAGGTCCCTCGATTTCCAGTCTTTTACAGCATATGGGGCGTCCCCCATATGCTATAAAAGTTGGCATTCTTCCAGGAGAATGACAGGTCATGACCTCAGTAGGGTGATGTCAGATCAGGATCCTTGGTTCACAAAGCATGAATTGTGATCCCATCATGGGATCACAATTGACCCTTTGTGAACCAAGGATCCTGACCTGACATGACCTCACTGTAATCATGAGCTGTCAGTCTATGGGCAGACAGAGCAGTTTCTTCTCTGTCTGCGCATGCACCTGACAGACCAGGAAGAAGAGGCGCAGGGGGCAGGATCAAAGAAGATCCCGGCTGGTAAGTATGTGGGGATGACGGGAGTGACCGGGGGATCGATCATCTCCCTCCCATCTGACAGCTCAGATGGGAGGGAAATGATGGCGGCGGGGGGCGGGGGCGGGGGGGGGGGGATAAACGGGACTGAGGGGACCCGAAGGCAGGGGGCTATTCCTCTCTGATGTGACGTGTGACATGTCACATCAGTGAGGAATATGCAGCAGAGGGCTGCAGGCGGCTGCCAGCACTGCTTCTGAAGCGCTGCGGCTGCATTTTAGGAGGAGGGGAGGGGGTAGGGGCAGATTACCGCTACTGGGGCTGTGTACCGGTACCGGAGGACAGGGAAAGACATTTCTGTCATGCCACAGGTGTGATCCTGTGGCATGACAGAAATCATTGTTTTCACCGGCGATTCACTATATTTATGTGATCACGGTTATACACCGGTAAACGGTGTATAACCGTGATCACATGGCGGGTACCAGTAAAAACCAGCCTGATTCATAATCTGCAGGGTCTCAGCTACCCCCGGTAGCTGAAACCCCGGAGATTTTTGGCCACTGGGGGGCACTACAGGGCCTTTTCTGTTCTGACTTATTTTCAAGTCCGATCAGAATGAGGACCCTGTTTTGCTGTTTTGTTTTTAATCATGAAGGCTGTAGTGCCGCAGTTGCAGATATTGATAAAACCTATTTTGTGGGAGCTGAAGTTCTTTCTGTAGTACTGAAAGTTTTAAATTGACTTTCAACAAGTAGCTGCATGATTTTGCGAAAGCTGGTTTTTTTTTCCTAACCCCTGTAATTTGTTAAACTCTGTATATAAACTGTTATTCCATACAAAGGAGAATTTTGGAATTCCTTTAATACCACACTTTAATCTTAATCCAAACTTTAGTATCATGCATAATGTTGATAGTTCCACAATCTATCTCCCTCCAAAGCCTCTCATAAATCTTTTACCCCAAGCATGTGTCTTATCTCAGCTGAAGATGATGGTAAGTCCAGACTGTCCCAGACTGTATGGCCACACCCTTCCTTCTTTTTTCTTTGCAGTGTCTTCAATTTAATTCTGGGTGTGCCTTTTTTTTTTTCCATATTAGATCTCGAAAATTGCTAGCTTTTTTTTGTAAGAGATGAAGAGAGAGCCATAGCAGGGCATTATGTAAAAGATGTAAAACTTGTGGCATAAATCATTTTTACTATATTAGTCCTGCCAGTTACTCGAAAAGGAGTTTACTCCAGGCCTCTCTATCTTCTATTGAAATCTTGATTAAAGTGGGGTTATGTTGAGGGTATTAAAATGTGAAAGTTTTTGTATACCTAAATATTTAAATATGGGTGATATCGCCAGTTGTCTAGTGGCTACAGATTCATCTGAGTGTTTTACCCCAATGTTCTTTATTATAGAGTATTTTCTTCAGTTGATGGACAGGTCCAAATGTTTCCGAAAATTTGACATGGCTTCACTCCGTGAGAAACACAAGCATATCGTCTGCATATAGCGCAATCTTCTCTTGATGGCCTCTGTAGGGAAATCCCTGTATTACACTAAGCAAATAGCAACGGTGATGAAGGGAATGAGTCCAAAGCAAGACATGTTGTCTAAAAACTTTCGCAGGCAGTATGTCATCTCCTGGGGATTTATTATTCGATAAACTGCATCTGTTAATTCTTCGACTGTAGAAGGTTTGTCCCAGAAAACCAGACTTCTCCTTTGATAGTCTCATCAGGGACAATGGGGACAGAAAATTAAGTGATTGCTGGTTGAATTTTTGAGATAGAAAAAGCCATCATGGAAATGCACTTTTATTGTAATTTCACTGCACTTGGATTTTTTTCTTGTTTTCCAGTAAACGATATGATAAAATTGACTTTCAAAAGTACTTGTCCTGCAAAAACAAGCCTCATATGTCTATATTGACAGAAAATCAAAACGTTTTGGCCCTTGGAAGGGGAGGGAAACACTAAAACAATATATTTTTACATGTACATTTTAAGTTATTTAATTTTTAGGACCTTCTATCCCTATGTAGACATCTTAAAGTTGATCCTACTGGCAGATTTCCTCTTAAATAGTTGGTGTTGCTTTTTAATAGGTGTTCCTTTGTTTTAAGTTGTGTAACACATAAACATGAACAGACTTGTACCATAACCAAGAATAATGCGAAGATGTGTTAACACCAGTAAACCACGGCAGTGGTAGTCTGTCTTCACATTTGGACATATTTAAAAAAAAATTTCAATTAAGTTTTTTTTTTTTTTTTTTTTTTTTTATCTAAGTGCTGGATTTCGACACTGGCTTCAAATCTTATGGACCTTAAAGAGAACGTGTCAACTCTAACAGTTCTGTGCCCATTTCTATAATCCATGCCCAACTGTGCTTTCATGTAGTTACTTATTCGCAAGATCTGTTGATTATGTATTTCTAAAGACCATTTATGAAATGCTC
Organism: Allobates femoralis; assembly: GCA_033576535.1. NCBI lineage: Eukaryota > Metazoa > Chordata > Amphibia > Anura > Aromobatidae > Allobates > Allobates femoralis. Next base: position 502,054,625 of record JARQOC010000003.1, read on the forward strand.
ATTAAAGCTTTGACTAGTCATCAAGGGCGTTAGTTCCCAGACTGGTTGGCCCACTTAGCATGTTATCACGCTCCTGTGCGCATAACATGCTTTAGAAAAGTTGACGTCTTTGCCAGCACTGTACAAAGACACGCACAGCATTGAGCTTCTGATGCCTGGTGTATGCATTTCTGCTTCAGAGAAGATTGGAAGTCGTTCGCACTTCAGACCATGTGCAGTATGCCTCTATGAATCTGGAAGTATACACAAAGTGTTAGTGTAGTGAGCAAGCAGAGTAAGGTGGGGCAGTGCAGGGGTAGAAAAATGGAGGAAAAGACTTGGGAAGAGCTGTGAAACACCCAAAGCACTTAAACCTGATTTTCATATAAATTAAAATAGCAACAGTTGTTTAAAGAAAGGTGTAGTTGACATGATATTTTTAGGGACACACTTTACTAGTTTGTGGGGTGGATCGTTCTGTTAGATTTCCTGTGAAATCCAAAATTTCTTTTTAATTTTGTATAAAATATTCTATACATGAATGACCAGCACTTATTTTTTTTTCTAATAAAAAGAATGCCTTCTTTTTCCTGACCAAGGCAATAGTCTTTAGAGGTTGTATTTTTAATGGATTTACATAGTAGGGCATTGGAGAACCAACACTCCATACTATTTAAGTATTTAACAACGGTTACGCTAAAGATTGCCATACTATAAAAGTTTTAGCCGAAAAAACTTAAATGGGCTTGCTTACATTTAAACATTAAAAATCTCATTCTAGGCACTTCACACTACTCTATTATTTCCCTTTAAAGGGAATCTGTCACAAGATCATTACCAAATGTTAGCGCAGCATAGACTCTGATCCCAGTGATGACACTTACTGGGCTGTTTGTTGTCATCTTATAGATTGTAAACTGGGCCCTCACTTTTCCTGTAACTGAACTGTATGAAATAACAACTAGAAAACAAAAAAGTATGTGTATTGTGTCCTAATACCTTACAATAAATAAAAGCTAGTGCTGTAAAAACACAGGGCACTTGGCACATACCTTTTTTTGCAAAAAAATGTACTTAAGCCATCCCACGACACCAAGGTGACCCATTTTGGGATGGCCCCTACACTAACCATATTATAACCTGCTACTGTGCCTACTGACCTCATAAGTAACAGGATGATGTGTATAGGCTGGGCCCCAAAATGAATCACAGACAGAATGCATTATATAAGTTTCTGCTCAGCAGGAGAAAGGCAGAGCTCTCCTAACTTGCCAGTAGGCCAGTTAAATTGCAGACAAAAGCAGAGTCAGAACAGTCCTAGTGTCAACAAGCCTGTATAGCAAGTTCACTATAAACGGCAATTTGTAAGGGCGCTTTCACATTGGCGTTTGGTACCACAGCGTAGGTCTGCATAATCTATTTTTTTTTTTTTCATCTGCATGGGGATTGCGGACCTATATTTAACATTGCGTCCGCATGTAATGTGTAGGCATCAGTTTGTATTCGTTCGCGGTGTTTTGAGGTGCCCAGAAAATGCAACATGTTGCATTTTTTGAGGCCCCAAAAATACACAGAAGTGCGCATGCGGATGATTGTGGACGAACCACACATTAATGTCTATGGGAGCGCAGGAGCATGCGGATGGCTGCGCTTGGTGCGCTTGCGTACATCTCTATGTGCATGTCCAAGAGCTGATAAGAAGGCCCTCCCAATTCCACTCCCAATTCCCAGCTGTATAAAAAGGGGGTGTTTGACATAGGTGTGCCTTTTGGGTGTTGCTACTGTCAAGAAAATACTGAGAATGCAAATCAAATTTAAAAACGCATGCACATTACAACCGCAAACGCAGGCATAGATGCATACTTGCGCTGCAGTTTTTAATATTTTGCATAACATAAAGCGCAGCATCAGTATTCGTTTGGCATGCATTTGCGGATTGAACGCTGCGCACTGAAACGCCAATGTGAAACCGGCCTAAAAAACAAGTAGAAAACAAAAAAGCATGTGTATTGTGCCCCAATACCTTGCAATAAATAAGTTAGTGCTGTAAAAACACACGGTACTTGGCACATACCTTTTTTTGCAAAATGTTTACTTAGTCCATCACATCACAACAAGGTGGCCCATTTCGGGATGGACCCTAGAGTAACCAAATCTAACCTGCTACTGTTCCTACTGACCTCATAAGTAGCAGGATGCGGAGTATGACCTGGGCCCCAAAATGAGGTCAGTAGGCACAGTAACAGGTTATAATATGGTTAGTGTAGGGGTCATCCCAAAATGGGTCACCTTGTCATAGTGGGATGGCTTAACAAAGTTTTCATTTGCAAGGAAAGGTATGTACCCAGTACCCTGTGTTTTTACAGCACTACCTTTTCTTTTTTTTATTACAAGGTATTTGGACACCATACACACATACTTTTGTTTTCTAATTTGGTGTTTATAGTGAACTTGCTATTCAGGCCTGATCACACTACTGTTGTAACTGAACTGTGTCTTTGTATTGCCTTTACTGTTTGTATATTTTACCACTTGTTCGTAAAGTGCTGAAAAATGGAGAATATGATGAAGCAATATAAATTAAAATTTTGTTAAAATCAGTATTTGTATCGGCTTTGTATAACCCCACCCACTCCACTGATTGGCAGTTTTCTGCCTAGGCATAGAAATGTACGGTGAGGGCAGGGTTATATAGAGCTCATGAATATGCTTGTCTACCTGGTAGCAGGTTTACTAGTCTTAGCCGAGGGTCAGATGGCTGTGTACCAGTCGACTCTCGCATTGTAAAGCACAGAGTGGCCAGTTTCTCCCCTCACCTGACCATGACAGCTGCACAGTAATTCATGAGGCTGTCACGGTCTGGTCAGTGGGGCCTCAGCCACTTCGTGCTTTACAATGCAAGTGGCATTTGTATCATGCGTCTGTCTAACCTGGCCTTACACTGATCTCCTGTTTTAGCAAGAAATTTTACCAAAACTAAAGTACAGTAGGTAGCCCAGTAAGCGACACATTGCTTGAATTGGGGTCTCTTTCCCTACATACAAAATCCTGGTGACAGATTTCCTTTTAAGATTTAGTAGTAGAGTGAAAATTCTTCTGTGACGCATGCTAAATGAGTCCATAGAGTTCCATTAGTCAAACAGAGTTAGGAATGTTCTTTAGAACCTTTGTGCTATGCATTCAAATTCTGTAGGAAAAAAAAAATATACATTAAGCAATAGACTAGCACTATTTTGTATATGTAACACCTATCACAAATATCCATTTAATAGATGTATTCCAAGGTCTTCAGTACTTAAATTGATGCCATTAGCCTATGAGTGATAGACTAGTAGGACCACTCCAGTGCTGAAATAAAACCGCTCTATCACATCAAAGTTCCCTGACCCAAATTTAATTATTAGCTGCTGTATTAAACTTCTGGTGTTGCTTTGGTCCTTCACTACCATCTTGTAAGGCAACGGTAATGAACAAGCTCTCAGTGCAAGTCTGAGGACCTAGTTCTGCCTCTTGTTGACTTATATTCCATTTTGATTTCTGGATCGATCCAACAAACATTAAAGCAATCCAGCAGGTCACAAAATGCTGGAGACCAACTCAAGCGGTGTGAATAAAACATGATACAGCTGGTAAGTATGAGATGTGGGGGCAGGAAATTTACATCAGAGCACCACAATAATAGAAGAATAAAAAAGCCAATGGACTGGTGCTTACAGTTGTCTTAATGGTGTCATCTTGCACCGTATACCCTATGATATAATGGATTCCTAATTTAAAAAAAAGTTATTTAAAAGTGATGCATTAAAAGGGTTATCCAGGATAAATGAGAAAAAAAAAAAGGTACCTAAGCACTAACAGGCAGGTAGGTGACACATTCACTGCCGACCGGAGCGGTCTCAGACCACTCCTGTCTGATTTTTCGCCTTCCGCCAATGTTACGACTACAGAGGAGAGGATTGAAGCCTATGTCACGCTTATTAACAGCCGCCTCCCCCTATCAGGTAGCTGGGAGTCGGCTGTCAATCAGCCTGAAGTCGGCTGTCCCACCCCATTCACACAAAGCAGAGCAGAAAAGCCGCTCTGCTCTGTGATTATGCCGCCATGCTGTGACTGGTGCCAGCAAAAAGAGGCAGATGTAGGTGCAGTTACCTGCCTGTCATGCTTGGGCACTTATATATATATATATATATATATATATATATATATATTATATATATATATATATATATAAAAAAGTTTGAGCAGCGTCTCTCAGTTGGCGTACGCCCAGTGCTTAGCAGTCCTTCAGAGTGGTGTCCAACCACTAACTCCAGACATATAGATAACGAAATGAGGCTGCAGCACACAACTTTAGAAAGGTACAGCCTTTAATGGCTCTTTATGGCATTAGAATAGCAACTTTTGCTATTCTAATGCCATAAAGAGCCATTAAAGGCTGTACCTTTCTAAAGTTGTGTGCTGCAGCCTCATTTCGATATCTATATATATATATATATATCTATATCTATATATATATATATATATATCTATATATATCTATCTCTCTTGGAAATCTCCTTAAACAGAAACCAGTTAACAGCCCTATGGGTCACTGATGCAAGTGTGTTAAATGCTTTAACAAATAACAGTATCTGCCCTATAAGTAAAGGAGAGTGGATAAAACCGCAAATGACCACAAAAGCACCCCTGTCGCTGGTGCAACCAAAGTATATAAAAAAAGAAAATAAGAGGTTACTGTGCTAGAACCACCTAAAAATGTTGATAACAAATGCCTTTTAAAGAACAAGTTAAACGTAGATAAGGAATGTAATGTGAGCATATGCTACTCATAATGTAATGTTTTGTTTTGTTTTTCTAAATAATGTAAAACATGTCTGTACGAAGCAACACTAAGGTATATTTCATTATGGTAGAACAAGGTGTAAATGCCTACACAATTAGAATATTAACTATTGGTTTGTCCTAAAAGGTGGCTTTTTCTTTTTGATCAGGGCAAAGCTTGGGTTATGGTTTTGTGAACTACATTGACCCAAAGGATGCCGAGAAGGCCATCAATACCTTGAATGGACTAAGACTTCAAACCAAAACCATAAAAGTAGGTCCATATTTTATTCATACATTTTCACATGTGAGCTCTGTTCTAATTACCTATACAATTTGTCGTCAGTTAAAGGGAACCAGCCACCAGGATTTAAACACAAGTAAATCGGTGCAGCAGGTGATAGACGTGTGCAGCGTGACATCACTGTTTGTTTTTTTTTCCTCCCCTGTGGGCTTGTCTTTCTGCTGTAAGCCAAGCTTTCCCCTGGATGAGTCTGGATGAGAGGGAGGGGGAGGTTTGGCTTATAGCAGAAAGACAAGCCCATAGGGGAGGAATAAAAACCCAAATAGTGATGTCATGCTGCACACATCTATAACCTTCTGCACTTATTTACTTGTGGTTAAATCCTGGTGGTTGGGTTGGTTCCCTTTAAGGAAAGACCTTTGTAGCTGTCTGGTATTTACATGCTAATTGAAGTGTATTTTAAACCATGTTGATCATGAACATGCAGAAACTTTGCCTATCAAGCAAAAAAGAGAAGGCGGCTCTCACCGGAATACACAGGATAGTCCTTTATTCCAAGAACTCGTGGAAAAACAGGGTGCAGGGAGGGGGCACGAAGGGCCAACGGACTATGACATCGTTTCGCGACGCGTGTCGCTTCTACGGCCGTTTCGCGACGCGTGTTGCTGGTACTCGGACCCGTAGAAGCGACACGCGTCGCGAAACGGCGTCGTAGTCCGTTGGCCCTTCGTGCCCCCTCCCTGCACCCTGTTTTTCCACGAGTTCTTGGAATAAAGGACTATCCTGTGTATTCCGGTGAGTGCCGCCTTCTCTTTTTTGCTTTTCAAACGCTGGTGCTTTGGCAGTGCACCGCCGGTTGGGAACATGCCATAACTGGAGGATTATCCGGACCTGACAGAGGTAACGCTTAGTGCTACGTTCATCTCACTTTTCAGAAACTTTGCCTATGCCTGGGCGATATGGTGTGCAAATAAAATCTCAATTTTTGTGTACAATATTGTTGGATTTCAAACTCATGCACTTGTCTACAGATTGCTACAATAATGCAAAATTAGTACCCAATTGTAAATGTTCTGTTGATACAGCTTTTGACCTACGCTCAAGGTACCATTACATGGTACGATATCGTGAACAATATCGCTCAAACGTCACGGGTTTAGAGTCGTTCAAGAGACATCGTTATACTATTGTTGCGTGTAACACCGAGATACGACTATGATAAATCGTTGATCGCAGATTTGAGAACATGTTCTCAAATCAGACGATCCACAATCAGCCAACCTGCTGGATCGTTTGCTGGGTTATGCGAACAATACCTGATTGTTGGTGCGTCGTCCACGATACCTAGGTGTGTGACAGCTCACCAACGATGTTTAAACGATGTCCTAACGACCACCCGTCCCCGAGATCGTTAGTGATATCGTTTCAGCATTGTAGCGTGTAACGGTACCTTCAGAGGCTTGGTTGAGGCTTACGTCTGAAGCCCTGGAAAAGTGGATTTGGATGTTTGCATTGACTGTCATTGACTGATAAGGTGCAGAGAGTCACTGGTCTGTCCAATAGGAGGATAAACCTGAACATTATGTCTGTCTGGTGTCAAAGACTCGGTCAACTGTGTGTAAAGGCAATGTCACCTAGAGTGTGAGGCCAAAACTGATGTCTGATAGAGCCCACATTGATTCTTAGCAACATAAGCTGTAAAACTGCAATTCTGCAAAAAATGAGTGTTTAGAACAGTTTTCAACCCTATTCCTCTGCATGCAATATTTACATTTTAAGGCCTCATGTCCACACTGTTTATTGCTTTGTTCAACATATCTGCATGTCTGCCCTGAAGCCAGCAAAGTCTGAGAGTTCAGAAGTGCTGTACCCACGTTGTGCATGTTTTTCTTGCACATTTGCAGATAAAAATTTGCAGTATGTCAATTATTGCTTCGTTTTTGCCACGTTTTTCCTCTACAGACCCCATTGTAATCTTGTAAATACGCTGCAAACACACATGGGCTCTCACACAGTGCATTTTTGGAGCGTAACTGCTGCGTTTTTCCTCAAAAACAGTTCCTTAGATACGCTGAAATGATTTTTGGCTACCAGAAATTAATGTAAAGTCTCGCACTCACTGGCCCGCTTTTATTTTTTCCCTCTTGAAATTTAACACTTAGTGAAGGAGCCAATTTCCACCTTACTGACCAGACCATTTTTTGCAATTCTGACCAATATCCCTTTATGAAGTAATAACTCTGGAACGCTTCAACGGACCCCAGTGCTTCCAAAATTGTTTTTTCGTGGCATATTAGGGCTTCATGTTAGTGGTAAATTTAGGACAATATTTTTTGCATTTACTTGTGAAAAAAAACTGACTTTTAACAAATTTTGAAAATTTTAGAATTTTAACTTTTGAACTTTTATGCCATGAAACAAGTGTTTTGTCACACAAGCTAGTTAATAAATAACATTTCCCACATGTCTACTTTACATCAGCACAATTTTGGAAACATAATTTTTATTTTAGGAAGTTATAAGGGTTCAAAGTTAATCAGCAATTTCAAATTTTTCCAGCAAAATTTAGAAAACCATTTTTTTTAGTAACCACATCACTTTTGAAGTCCCTTTGAGGGGCCGATGTGACAAAAAACACCCAAAAGTGACACCATTCCAAACACTGCACCCCTCAACCTACTCAAAACCACATTCAAGAATATTAACCCTTCAGGTGCTTCACAGGAATTAATTAAATGTGGAATGATAAATGAAATACATTTATATTTTACCTAAAAATTTAGCGTTGGCTTATACAAAGGACTGCATGTCAAATTGGATGATAAAATTTGTTACCCAGTTTCTTATGAACCGCCGATACCGAACATGTGGTCAGAAACTGCTCTTTGAATAAATGGGAGGGCTAAGAAGGAAAGGAGCGCTATTTGAATTTTAAAAAGCAAATTTGGCTGACATGGATGACTGGCACCATCTTGCATATCCCGGACCCCTACGGTACCTAAACAGAAGAAATCCCCAACAAATGACCTCATTTTGGAAACTAGACCCCTCAAGAATCTTATCTAGGGATATAGTGAGCATATTGAACACACAGTTCCTTCACAGATCTTGATAACAATAGGTCATTATATTATTTTTTTTTTTTTCACAAAATTGTTCCTTTAGCACCAAATTTTTCACTTTTACAAGTGGTAACACCAAAAAATGGACACCACAGATTACCACAGATTGTTACCCACTTTCTTATGAGAGCGCCGATACCCCACATGTAGTCAATAAGTTCTAAAGACTAATGGGAGGGCTCAGAAGGTAAGGAGCAATAGTTGAATTTTGGAAAGCTGAAATGATTGCGAGCACCAGGTCACATTTGCAGGGTTGCTAGAGGGCCTAAACAGCAGAAACCCCCCATAAGTATCGTATATACTCGTGTATAAGCCGACCCATGTATAAGCCGACCCCCCTACTTTTGCCCCCAAAAACTGGGAAAACGTATTGACTCGCGTATAAGCCGAGGGTGGACCCCAGCAGTGAGGTATACAGCCACCAGCAGTGTGGTATACAGGCCCCAGTAGTATGGTATACAGCCACCAGGACAGGTATACAGCCCCCAGCAGTAAGGTATACAGGTCCCCCCAGTGGTATACAGCCCCCAGCAGTATTGTATACAGCCCCCAGCAGTGAGGTATACATGTCCCCCCAGTGGTATACAGCCCCCAGCAGTATTGTATGCAGCCCCCAGCAGTGAGGTATACAGGCCCCCCCCCCAGTGGTATACAGGCCCCAGCAGTATGGTATACAGCAGGCCCCCAGTAGTATACAGCAGGCGAGTGCCGGCAGGAGGGGGCTGTATCAGATAGTGCACTGCTCCCCCAGCCGCGGGATGCAGTGCACTATGTGATGCAACCCTCCTCCTGCTGGCACTCGCCCCCTACACTGTGCAGAGCCCCCCTACTGCATTAACTTACCATCCAGCGTCTTCATCACCGCAGGTCCTCCAGTCCTTGTTCGCGCGCTGTGTTCCTGGTCTCATGTGACTCGCGGTCGCAGTGGGATGACGTCATCGAGCCTGGTCACGTGAGACCTCGAACACAGCGAGCGAGCAAGGACTGGAGGACCCGCGGTGATGAAGACGTGGATGGTAAGTTAATGCAGCGGGGGGGCTCTGCACAGTATGGGGGCGAGTGCCAGCAGGAGGGGGGCTGCCTGTATACTACCACTGGGGGCTGTATGCACGGCTCCCCCTGCTGCTGTGATGGGCGGGGAAGCCGTGCATATCTAATGAGCGGCACCACGTGATGGGCCTCCCGCCGCCTCCTCCAGCCTCCCCAACACCTGGACACAGCCCCCACACGCCACATACCGTATTGACCCGTGTATGAGCCGAGGGGGGGACTTTTCAGCCCGATTTTTGGGCTGAAAAACTCGGCTTATACACGAGTATATACGGTACCCCATTTTGGAAACAAAACCCCTCAATGATTATATCTAGGGGTATAGTGATCATTTGGAACCCACAGCTACTTCATAGGACTTGATAACAATAGGTTGTCATATTGAACATTTTACTTTTTTTCACGCTCAATTTCTCACATTTAGGGAATGTTCATAAGATCTGGAGACATTGTGTCCTGGGTGTCTCCTCTCCTGCATTTTTTTTATTACATTTTTAAAACAAACGTCGTGGAGCTTTGCCATATTTTTGGTCCTGCCAGGTACAACTAGGCAGCTGGGGGCTGGAATGCTCAGCGTAGTGAGGCCCAAGATTTCTGGGCCTTCCCTGCTGTGAATTGCAGCCCACAGCCATCCCAGAAAAAAAACAACTCATTCAGTGAAGCGCTGTTCTCTGGCTCTGTATCCAACTCTTCCAGCTGCCGTGTAGCGGTGGCAGACAGGGTAATATGGGGTTATTGCCAGCTTTGTATTGGCAGCTGGCACTAAGCCCGAGATTAATAATGTCGGGCCAATATTCGAACCGGCCATTAAGAATCTAGTAAATAATAAAGAATACACAAGACAGAGAAAAATATTTTTATTAGGGAAAAAAAACCATGTGTTTAGACTCCATCTTTATTATTCTGAGACGTCCGATGTAGTCCAATGGACAATCCCACAATGATTCTGTGTTATAGCATATTGGGGCATCCCCCATATGTTATAAGAGCAGATACCCTCCCAGTTTAATGATAGGTCATGAACTCTGTAAGTTAATGACCCATCATGGTTCTGGGGTCACACAGGGGTTAACTGATCTTCATGGTGATCTGTAAAGCAGATCACCATGAAGATCACATTTAGCCCCTGTGAGACCCCAGGATTATAATGGGTCATGAACTTAGAGTTCATGACCTATCATGCCCCTGTGAGTGTGCGTGCACAGTAGAAGTGTGCTAACAGGCGCTTCAGAGAAGAGGAGAGACTGTTGCCCGAGGATAGCGGGGCTGGAGGGAGGTAAGAGAGGGGCGGGCAGACCGGAGAGACCTGACTGGGGGGAACGGAAAGGTTCGGGGTTCTGCAAACACCATCCGACCTGACATTTGAAAACAGCAGATTGGATGGCGTATCAGAGGAGGTGGTGGCGGGTACCTGGGGGCAGGAGGAGAGAGATGGAGGGGTGGTCAGAGGCTAATGGGGAGGAACAGGGGGGACACTAAAAGGCACCGGAGCATGTGATTCCTATTCGAGGTGATGTTTGACCTGTCAGATCGCATGGGACTGCAGGGGAGACGGCGGGTTTTCACAGGCGCCACCGCCATTTTGGAATGGTCCGGGGAAGGGGTGGAGTTGGGAGGAGATCTCCGGTATCGGGGGCCTTGGTGGCCTTAGGTGTTATTTCCCATCTCTCCGACATGTGTTTTCATGTCGGATGAAAGAACATTTTTTTACCTTCGGTGACGTTTTTTGTAATGTCTGTGTTTAACAGTTATCACATTACTAGTACCGGGAAAAAAAGTGCCAGATTCATAATCTGGAGGGTCTCTGCTACCCCCAGTAGCTGAAATCTGAGATTTTCGGAGCTGGCTTATTCCTGGCTTACGTCTAAAGAAGTCAACCAGGCATAAGTACCCTAATTTTCCGACGTCGGAAGGCCATCGCTATGGGGTTAAGGTATTAAACACACACTAGAACTGCAAAATGCTTTGAGTTTGCAGCCTGAGCACATTGCCTAAGGTTGCATGTTTCCCTCCACCACTACTATCTTTATCAAGGTGCCCAGAACTTTTATTTTTGCCATCAACTTAGACAAATGAGGGCTAGTATTATGAGGCAAGATATTGTTTTTAATAACTACATACATTTTTTGTATCTTTTTGTATGGTAAAAATGACGTGGAAACCTGATATTACAGATTATGGCGATGCTACTTACATTAAATGGTTGAAAATTTGAGCTTTACAAAAAAAATATTTCTTGCCACATTTAAAAACCTGTAAGGCTACCTTCACATTTGCGTTGCGGAGGGGATCCGCAATGTGACCGCAGCACCGCAAGCCCCTATCTTTATAATGGGAGCGCACGGTGCTGCGTATGACCGTGCGCACCCATTCACTTGCATAAGTGATCTGTGCGCAGGTGGATGACTGCGCACAAATCACATTCTCGTCCGCACCAGAAATGCAACATGTCACTTTCGTGGTGCGGACGAGACTGGGTGATTTGTGCGCAGGCATCCGCCTGCGCACAGATCACATATGGCTGTAAATGGGTGCGCACGGTCATCCGCAGCACCGTGCGCTCCCATTATAAAGATGGGGGCTTGCGGTGCTGCGGTCACATTGCGGATCCCCTCCGCAGAGCTCTGCGGAGGGGAACGCAAATGTGAAGGTAGCCTAATATTTTCATTTTTCTGTTGATGGATTTATGTATGGGCTGTTTGTTTGTCTCATTTTGTTTTCTTTGTTAGCAATTTAAGATTCATGACATTTTTATAAATTTGCAATGCATTTGTTTAGGTCTGATGTGACAAAAAGCACAACTGAATCTTTCTCTTTACTTCTCTTAACTTTACCTTAACCCCTTCAGGACCCAGCCTATTTTGACCCTAAAGACCTTGGCATTTTTGTCAATTCTGACCAGTGTCCCTTTGAGTTAATAACTCTGCAACGCTTCAACGGATCCTAGCAATTCTGAGATTGTTTATTTCGTGACATATTGGGGTTCATGTTAGTTTTAAATTTAGGTCGATAATTTTTGCGTTTATTTGCGAAAGAATCAAAAATTTGGCATAAACTTTTAAAATTTCGCACTTTTCAAATTTGGAATTTTTATTCTGCTAAACCAAAGAATTATGTGACACAAAATTGGTAATAAATAACATTTCCCACATGTATACTTTACATCAGCACAATTTTGAAAAAAGTGTTTTGTTTTGTTTTTTTGTTAGGAAGTTATAAGGGTTCACAGTTCATCAGCAATTTCTCATTTTTCCAGTAAAATTTACATAACACTTTTTTTTTTTAGAGATCACATCACATGTGAAGTCCATTTGAGGGGCGTACATGACAGAAAACACGCAAAAGTGACGCCATTCCAAAATCTGCACCCCTCAAGCTACTCAAAACTACATTCAAGAAGATTAACAGGAGCTAAAGCAACGTGGAAAGAAGAAATGGACATTTTAATTTTTCTAACAAAAATATGTTTAGCCTCAATTCTTTCATTTTCACATGGGCAACAGGATAAAATGGCTCCTAAAATTTGTTGGGCAATTTCTCCTGAGTACAACGATACCTCATATGTGGTCATAAACCACTGTTTGAGCGCACAGCAGGGCTCAGAAGGGAAATAGCGCAATTTGACTTCTGGAGCTAATTTTCCATTCAAAAAGTGAAATGGCGCTCCTTAACTTCTGTGCCCTGCCGTGCGCCCAAACTGTGGTTTATGATCACATATGAGGTATCTGTGTACTCAGGAGAAATTGCCCAACAAATTTTAGGATGCATTTTATCCTGTTGCCCCATGTGAAAATGAGAAAATTTAAGGTAAAAGAAAATTTTTGTGGAAAAAAAAAAAGTACATTTTCATTTTTACGGATGAATTTGTGAAACATCTGGATGTTCAAAGTGCTCACCACCCATCTAGATAAGTTCCCTGGGGGGGTCTAGTTTCCAAAATGGGGTCAATTGTGGTGAAGCTCCAATGTTTAGGCACACAGGGGCTCCCCAAATGAGACATGGGTGTATGCTAACAATTTGAGCTAATTTACAATTCAAATTGTTAGGGGACACCATGTCGCGTATGGAGAGACCCTCCAGTGTGCCTAAACATTGGAGCTTCCCCACAAGTGACCCCATTTTGGATACTAGACCCCCCCCCCCCCAAGGAACGTATCTAGATGCATAGTGAGCATTTTAAACCCCCAGATGTTTCACAAATTGATCTGTAATAATGAAAAATAATTTTTTTTTCCACAAAAATTTTCTTTTTTCATTTATTAATTTTTTTTATTTTTACAGATGAATTTGTGAAGCACCTTGGGGTTCAAAATGCTCACCACCCATCTAGATAAGTTCCCTGGTGGGTCTAGTTTCCAAAATGGGGTCACTTGTGGGGAGCTCCAATGTTTAGGCACACATGGGCTCTCCAAAGGCGACATGGTGTCCGCTAACAATTTGAATGGAAAATAAGCTCAAATTGTTAGCGGACACCATGTCTCATATGGGGAGCCCCTCTGTGACTAAACATTGGTGCTTCCCCACAAGTGACCCCATTTTGGAAACTAGACCCCCTATGGAACGTATGTAGTTGCATAGTGAGCACTTTGAACCCCAGGTGCTTCACAAATTGATCAGTAAAAATTAAAGAAAATTTGTGTGGAAAAAAAAAGTACTTTTTCCTTATTACAGATCAATTAATGAAGCACCTCGGAGTTCAAAGTGCTCACTATGAATCTAGATAAGTTCCCTGGGGGGGGTCTAGTTTCCAAAATAAGGTCACTTGTGGAGGAGCCCCAATGTTTAGGCACACAGGGAGGAGCTCTCAATACTAGATATGGTTTCCGTTAACAATTGGAGCTAATTTTTCCATTGAAATTGTTAGCGGACACCATGTCATGTATGGAGAACCCGTGTGCCACCAGCACAAGTGCAACTGGTAGAGTTTGGGTACAGCACCAGAAAATGACGCCTCTAATGAATGCGCTATTTTCTGGGGTGGCTGTGGGTTGAAATATGCAGCATGGGGGCCCACGTTTGGGTCTCTCCATGTGGAGGATTCCAGCCCCCCAGCTGCCAACTTGTACCTGGCTGGCAACCAAAAATACAGCGAAGGCCTTTTTTTTTTTTTTTTTTTATTTCTAGAACAATTTCTAGAAAAAAAAAAAAAGACATGGGGCTCCACCATGTTTTTGGTCCAGCCAGGTACAACTAGGCAGCTGGGGGCTGGAATTCTCCGCATAGAGAGGCCCAAGCGTTCTGGGCCCCCCATGCTGCGAATTGGAGCCCACAGCCGCCCCAGAAAATGGCGCATTCATTGAAGCGCCATTTTCTGGCGCTGTACCCAGGCTCTTCCAGTTGCCCTGGAGCCGGTGGCAAACTGGGAAATTAAGGGGTTAATGCCAGCTTTTTTTATTGGTAGCTGGCACTAAGGCCGAGATTCATACTGTCGGGCCATAGTTAGAACCAGCCATTAGGAATTTAATAGATAGTAAAAAAAAAAAAAAAAAGCACCACGCAGAGAGAAAAATTATTATTAGAAAAAAACACGCATAAATTCAACTTCATCTTTATTACTCCCACTCCCTCCGACGTAGTCCAAGACGATGGTCCCACAACGTTCGATCGCCTCTGCTACATTCAGAGACTGCAGCAAGGGATCAAGTGTCCTCTTGTAGTCTCTGGTGTCACGGTGATTGTGCACTATATGGCAAATCATTGCCATACAGTGCACAATCCATGTGACCTCCAAAGACTACAACAAGGGATCAAGTGTTCCCTTGTAGTCTCTGGGATCAGCGTCATGGTGCACTGTATGGCAATGATCTGCCATACCGTGCATCATGACGCTGATCCCAAAGATTACAACAAGAGGACACTTGATCCCTTGTTGTAGTCTCTGGGATCAGTGTCATGGTGCATGTATGACAGATCATGCCATACCGTGCACAATGATGCTGATCCCAGAGTTTACAAGAGGACACTTGATCCTTGTTGTAGTCTGTGGGATCAGCGTCATGGTGCATGGTATGGCAATGATCTGCCATACCGTGCACCATGACGCTTATCCCAGAGACTACAACAAGGGATCAAGTGTCCTCTTGTAGTCTCTGGGATCAGCGTCATTGTGCACGGTATGACAGATCATTGACATACCGTGCACCATGACGCTGATCCCAGACACTACAACAAGGGATCAAGTGTTCCCCTGTTGTAGCTCTGCGATCGTTTCCATGGTGATTGTATCCTCTAAGTGCTGTGGTCCCTGAGATCACAGCACTTAGAGGGTTAACACAGCCAGGGCACAGCAGTCACATATATGCTGTGCCCTGGCTGTGACACCGCTCCTCTGCACACATCTCTATGCTGGGAGATAAGTGTGCAGAGGAGCCGACAAAAGAAACAGGACAGCGCAGAGAAGACAGAGAAGACCGGAGGACAGAGGGAGAAGAAAGAAGACAGGTGAGGAAGAGGAGGGAGCGGGTAGAGGAGAACTGGAGGAGGTGATCACCGCAGGCGGAGGTGATCACCGGAGGGCATGGGGCAGGGGAGATCAGAGGGGGGAGGGCAGGGGGTAAATCGGCGGCCAGGGGCAGAGCGGAGGGATCGGCGGTGGCAGAGTAGGGAGGGGACCCACCGGTCACACTGCCCCCACATCTGATTGGAGAGAGATGCTCTCTCAAATCAGATCTGGGGGGGGAATGTGACACAGGGCCCCTTCTCCAGCATCAGGCATTGGCTGTATTGTAATATCTCACCGTTTCATTGGTGAGATATTACAATTACTCCGATTGGTAGTTTCACTTCACTGCCAATCGGAGCAGTTATAGCCACGGGGGAGGGTGGGCTAAGCCACCTCCCCTAGGGTATAGTGCAGGTCCTTCCATACCTGCGGCTCTATTAACCCCTTAGTAACCGCGGTAAATAGAGCAGCAAGAAGGGAAACCCACGATGATGCGGCATATGCGTCACGGGTCGGGAACAAACTTGTTTTCATGACGCATATACTGCTGACAGGTCAGGAAGGGGTTAATGGATTGCTTCATATTTTGACGGAAACTATTTTTACAGGTGTGGTAACAATCTGTTTAAGCATATAAAAAAAATTAATGAGAAGAAAAATTATAATTCTTTACTGTTGATCCCAATTCTATTACTTGATCATGTGATCGTTTGACCGCTTAAACTATATTCTAGCAGTAGCACACCGTATCGGAGGTATATAATGAAAATTCTAGTCTTTTATGAAGCTCTGCCTAAGGGGTACGTCCACACAGCGATATCGCTAGCGATCTCTCTGAAATCAGCGACCTCGCCAGTGATATCGCTGTGTGTGACATGTAGTAGCAATCAGGCCCCTGCTCTGATGTCGCTGATTGCTGCACATCATTCAGGACCATAACCTTGGTCTCCCGCTGGTCAGCACGCATTGCTGCATGTGACAGCGAGAGACCAGCGATCTGCGACCTCACAGGCTGGTAACCATGATAAAGACTGGGTAACTAAGCAGCACGTGCTGCCTAGATACCTGGTGTTTATCATGGTTACCAGCGCTAAGCAGGACGCTAATAACCATGGATAAACACCGGTAAGGGTGCTTTCACACTGTGTTTTTGTTCAATCCGTAGCTGTCTGTTGTAAAACGGACAGCCACGGATCCGATTTGGCCCCCATGCTATGCTATGGGCATGGATCAGATGGGATTTGGCATTATTGCTATCCGATTTTTGTCGGATTTGATTCTGTCCGATTTTTTTGCTGTGCCCAAAATTGCAGACTGCTGCAATTTTGGGCACAGCGGATCAAATCGGACCGAATTAATCCGACCTGATACACGCCAAATAACATGGGGCCTATGGAACGTGGGTCCGAGGAAACAGCTGATCGTTCCTCGGACCCGATTTTAGTGTACTGAGCATGCTCAGTACACTAAAATCGCTGTGTCCTCTAATTTCACTTCTGCAATGTATATTCATACATTGCAGAAGTGAAATTTAGAGAAAAGAAAGGGTGAAAAATAAAAAAAAAAAACTTTATTCTCACCTGTCCCGTGATCCACTGATGCCTCCAGCACTCGATGCTTTTAGGACCTGACGTGATGTCAGTCTATGATCGGTTTACCGCAGTAATCGGTCATGTGACTGTGACATCACGCCAGTTCCTGTAAGAAGATAGCTGGAAGCGCCGGGGGACTCATGGACGGGTGAGAATAAAGATTTAATTTTTTTTTAAGGTCTGGAAAAGAGGGAGAGAGAGGTGGGCAGAGAGAGGGCGGGGAGAAAGAGGTGACAGGAGGGAGAGAGAGGGGGACAAGGTGACAGAGGGAGAGTGAAGGGGAAAAGGAGAGGATCCAAACTGATCCTGCAAAATATCGGAATCTGATGCCTATTTGGCATCCGATTGCAGGCATCAGTTTGGATCCTTGCTGTCCGAGGGGTCCTATAAAAAGTTGGATCCCCTCGGACAGCAAAATAACGCTGTGTGAAAGCAGCCTAACTAAGCAGCGTGCACTACCTAGATACCCGATACCCGCTGTTTATCATGGTTACCAGCGTCCTTCCCGCTTACGCGGCCACGTGGAGGTCAGCTCCCTGGTCGCTGAGAAGATCTGCCTGTTTGACAGCTCACCAGCGACACACAGCGATGTTCCAGCAATCCTGGTCGTTGTCCGGATCGCTTGGACATCGCTGTGTTTAACGCACCCTGAGGGGTCGCTCACACGAGAATTCAGACTCTTGCTAGCCAATGTTTTGAAAGCATGAAGAAAGCCAGCACTAACTACCTGAGAATAGTATGCAGTGTAAAACTCGCATTGCACATATTCATTACAAACTTTATAGTATAAAGTTTGAGAATTTTGGCCAAATAATTGATCAACTTTTGAACCACCCTGCCACATTATGAACAATCTCATTAGGCAGGTCCTACTCTATGTATTTTTTAAGTTGTGCCATATGGCCTCCACAAAAAGCAAAGCCATTAAAAGCAAAACGTACCTGGAGCGTTTCAGAATTTATATTCTAATATACGCATGCACACCCACCGCCCCCCCACCCCCCCACAGATATACAAGAAAAGTAACACACTTGCACAAGGAAAGTTTATTTTACTCAATAGATCCTAAATTCTACTATTGGAAAGGTTTAAGAAAAATGTTCCTGTACTAACATAATCTTGTGTTCCTGCTATGTGTACTGTGTAATGTCCAGTCTGACCATGCAGGGACATGGTCTGATTATATCACGCTTCCTGGGCATGGGAGGAAGTAAGGGAGTATACAAACATTACACTACAAGATTGCAAATTATTTTTTCTCTGAGATATAACACTTTTTAAAAACAGGCAGGAAGTTTCCACGAAAAGAATCAGCTGTGATCCTGTGTTGTAATGTCTGTACACTTTTACTTAGCTGCCCAGGAGCTGTGGTATGATCAGACAATGTCCCTGTACAGTCAGACACAGCCATTACACAGTACATGGTAGGGACACATACAAGATTCTCTGCACATAAACATTTTATACATTACATCTGTGGAGACATGAGTGGTAGTGCTCTCGTCCGCTGGCCCGGACCCCTTTTGAAAGACCGCATGGACCAGCGCTCATCCCAGCTGAACGCCCTAACTTCTTAACCATGGGTGGAGCACTACTCGGACAACCCAAGTTAAGGGAGCCACGTATTGGTTAGACTTTATTGGATCCCCAACAGTCAAAGGCACAACACAAACTCAGCAAGAACATACAATGTAATAAGCAACAGTGTCTCACCCTTCTGCTTGCTTATCAGGGATTAGAATATTCAGGTTTCGGGCCTTACAGGGCCAACTACCCCAGTCCAGCAGGTCCCTGCTTTTTGCGGGCACCCACCAAGAAAGGAAAAGCATCAAGCTTAGGAACCTAACCAAGCACAGCAAACCAGGTGACAGAATTTTCCCAACTTGGGTTTAAGTAGTCTGATCTTCCAGACAAACCCTAGAATCCTAGGCTGAACTCCTGCAGAATATAATCCAGTTTTGCTGCTCCTCCAGTCTGAACCAAAGCTCTTACTGAGGCCATGCAGAATATGAGGACACGATGTGATCCTGGCAGCCAGAACCGAAATTCCTAGGCTGAAGTCATGATGACGTGATGTGATCCTCTAAGTGGGGCCAAAGTCCCTAGACTGAGGCCACGTAGCTAATGAATTACTGGTAACTAAAGCAATCCTTCTAAAATCCTGAGTCCTCACCTCAGGGTTTATTGTTGTTTTACAGGATTGGCAGAATAAGGCTGTTCTCTTAAAGTGCTTCCACATCACGATTTTGGAGCATCCGTGGCTATCCATTGTAAATGGACAGTCACGGATCCAATTTGCCCCCCATGTTATCCTATGGTGGTCGGATTGAATTTGGCCTTATTGCCATCCGATTTTGTGGGATCCGATTTTTGTCCGATTTTTTTGCTATACCCAAAATCTTGGACTGCTCCAATTTTGGGCACAGAAAAAAATCTGATCCCACAAAATCGGATAGCAATTAGCTCAATATCCGATCCTCAGTGTTTAACATGGGGGCCTATGAGCGCGGGTGCGAGGAAACAGCTGATCGTTCCTCGGACCCGATTTTAGTGTACTCAGTACTCATGCTCTGTACACTAAAATTGCTCCTATCCCTCTAATTTCACTTCTGCAAGGTTTAGTATACATTGCAGAAATGAAATTAAGTAAAAGAAAGAAAAATAAAAAAATCTGTATTCTCACCTGTCCGCGATCCACTGCTGTCTCCAGGTTTGGGTGCTTACAGGACCTGCTGGTGATGTCACAACCTGGCAGCGCCATCGGGTCACATGACCGCAGTTAGTGCGGTAACTGCAGTCATGTGACCTGATCAGCTGATCGGGTTGTGACGTCACCACAGGTCCTATAAGCAGCAGGACCTTGCTGGGGCAGCGGTGGATCGCGGATAGGTGAGAATACAGTTTATTTTAATTTTAACTCTATCTTTACTATATTTCACTTCCGCAATGTATATTATACATTGCAGAAGTGAAAGTTGCCCCGCTGTGTCCGGATCCGTGATAATCATGGACCCGCACACAGAGTAGGTAACCCCCTGTGGTGTCGTTTCCTGTCCGTGGGGGTCCTACAAAAAGTAGGTTCCCACGGACAGGAAAAAAAATGTTATGTGAAAGCAGCCTTATAGGTTGGCATTTCAATCTGACTGCATAAATCTCCTCTAAGGCTGGGTTCACATTTGCGGACCCCTCCACAGTGTTCTGCGGAGGGATCCGCAATGTGACCGCAGCGGCCGTGAGCTCCTATCTTTATAATGGGAGCGCACGGTGCTGCGCTTGACAGCGCATGACCGTGCGCACCCATTAACTCCCATACGTGATCTGTGCGCAGGCGGATACCTGCACACAAATCACACAGTCTCGCCCGCACCAGGAATGCAACATTTCGCATCCCTGGTGCGGACGAGACACTGTGATTTGTTTGCAGGCATCCGCCTGCGCACAGATCACATGTGGGAGTGAATGGGTGCGCACGGTCATCCGCTTTCAAGCGCAGCACCGTGCGCTCCCATTATAAAGATAGGAGCTCGCGGCCGCTGCGGTCACATTGCGGATCCCCACCGCAGAACGCTGCGGAGGGGTCCGCAAATGTGAACCCAGCCTAAGTGATGTGGACCGAGTGGGTGAGGTAATTTACATTCAATTAGGAATCCTAAAATGAGTCAATCCATGCTTGGAGCAGTCTGAAAAGAAACAATGACCTCATGAGTCAACAAACAAATGGCCAAATTATGAACATTAACCCAAAACACACATTTAGAAAGGCTGTGTCATCACAACTTCCAATTGTGGAAATTATTCCAAAGTCTATTGATTTAAAATCTACTTTCACATGTCTTTTTCAATCAAGCTTGTGGTTGTAATCCAGAAGCTCACACTCAACTTTCTGTGCATCTGTAACTTAGTGTGCTTCATCACTAAGTGATCGATTATGCTATATTGGCATGCATAGTTTTTGCTGTTTTTTTTTATTCTGCAGCCAAAACCTGCTTTCTTAACAGTAAAATATACCTGCTATGAAAATGCCCATTTTGCGGCATTATCCAGTAAAAATCTGAAAAAAAAGCAATCAATGCTGCATGCCAAATGGCACAAATAAGTAGGATACCATATTTTGAAGATTGACGCACTGGATTATAAAACGAAACTCATATTTTTGAGGAGTAGAATAGGAAAAAACATTTCACCCCAAGCCTTTTTTTTTCATCCCAATGTGCAGGCTATTTTTTTGCTGTTCTCACCAGTGTCACTTTAAGGTAAGAACTCTGGAATGCTTCAACGGATCCCAGTGATTGAGATTTTTTTGTGATATATTGGACTTCTTGATAGTGAATTTAAGATAATTTTTGTTGCTTTGTTAAAATAAAGAAATTTGGCAAAAGTTTTGCAACATAATAGTGAACAAATAACATTTCCCACATTTCTACTTCACATCAGCACAATTTTGGAAACCATTTTTTTTAATGAAGTTAAAACAGAAAATGCAATTTCTACAAAGTACACGGATACCTCGTGGTATTAGAGTGCACAGCAGGACTTTTAAGGAAAGAAGCGCCATTTGACTTATAGAACACAATTGACTGGCAGTTAGTGGATTCCATGTCTCATTTGGAGAGTCCCAGATGTGACTTTGCAGTTAAAATTCCAAACAGGTGACTTCATTTTGGAAACTAGACTTCCCCCAAAGACTTTACCTAGATGTGTGGTGAGCACGTTGAACCCCCAGGTGCTTCACAGAATTCAACATTGAGCCAGGAAAATAAAAAAAAAAACAAAAAAACATTTTTTTCTAAATTTGTTGCTTCAGCCCCAAATTTGAGATTTACAAGGTTAAATTGTTTCTCTTGAGTTCAATACCCCATATGTGGTGGAAAAAATCATTTTTGGCTCAAGGCAGTGCTTGTGAGAAAAGTGCCATTTTTAAAATTTGCATGTGGCTGGAAAGGCTTGCAATTGCCATGTCACATTTAAACAGCCTCTGACATGACAAAAAAGAAACCCCCACAAGCTACCCTATTTTGAAAACTGCACTTGAGGAATTCATCTGTAGTGATCATTATTAACCCACAGGTGATTCACAGACTTGTTTAATATTATGAGTAAATGGAAAATTACCGGTTTGTTTTACCACTATGATGTACAATACAAAATTATATTGTGGTACTGTTAGCTAGAAAAATAGATATAAATACCTAAAAAGAGCAGCATAATGCTGAGACCCTGATTCCAGCGTTGTACCACTTACTGAACTGCTTAGTTAGTTTGATAAAATTGACGTTTTCTCTGCTACAGGTTTAGCGGCTCATGAATATGCTGGACTACCTGGCTGCAGGCCAAGTAGTCGTCTAATTATAATCTCCAGCTGAGTAAACAGATTTTTGTCAAAACGTCACTGAGCAGCCCAGTAAGTCACATCGCTGGAATCGGGATCTCTGGCCCTATATTGTCACACTCAGATTAGGTGGCTACAGCCTGGTGACAGATTCCCTTTAAAGAGTTTGTCCAAGGCCAGCAACTTTTTTGTAAGGTCTTATCTAATTTAGCACTTTAACCTAACCTGTTTTCTAATATACTTCCTTTAATAATTTCCAGTGGTTCCCTCACTACAATAACCGCTATTATTTTGCGCTTTTGTTGTTCCTGCTTAAGGACACTCCCCAGTACCCCAGTGCATCCTAGGATCCTCAAACTGAGCATAATTGAGCTGACAAGCCCCAGGCATTTCCTTAGCCCCTCCCTGAAATGAAGCGTCACTGTGACACTAGTTTCAGAAGTGGGGCTGTCAACTGTATGTTCGCAAAGGTCTCCAGTGCCCTCCCCCTTTTCCCCTCCCTGCAGTGCTCTTGGTCCCCCCCCCCACCCCCCCTCAACCTTCTTCTCCCCACCTCACAGTGCTCTCTTGGCCCCTCCACCTTCTCCCCACAGTGCTGTCTCGGTCCTTCAACCAACTTCTCCCCTCCCCAACGTTGTGTGTCTTTTTTGTGATTGCGAACTGTCAGACCGGCCATGCAGGCATAATTGACGTCAGTGGTCTGTCCTGGAGCTTCTGCATATTAATGAGCTGTAGCTGGAGAACTTTTGAAGACTTTTGTAAATATAAAATTGATAGTTCCACCCTTAAAACTAGTGTCACAGTGACTTTGTTTTAGGGAGATTTTGAAGAAGTGTCTGGGGCTTGTCAGCTCGTTGACTCTACATGTTCCCAGGATGGACTTGGGGGCACTCACACAGTGCGTTATCAAGCAGGAAATAGAAAAAAATAAAAACAGCTGTTGGTGAAAAGAGGGAACCTTAGTGAATTAATAAAGGAATAAAGGAAGTGTATTAAAAAATAGCTAGATTATAGGGATAAATTAGATAGGACCTTGAGAAAAAATTTTGCTGGTCTCAGACTGACCCTTTAACCCCCAGAAATAACACAAGTATTCTACGAGTGGCTTTATTGGTAAACCAGAAAAATATTTGCAAGCTTTCAGAGCACAAGGGTCCCTTCATTAGCCAAGGTTACAAATTAATTACTGTGGCAAAAGCATAAAATTTAAGAGATTTACAACAGGATGTTTGCGTATGGTAAAGATTGGATAATGCCTTTTAAAAATAAGACACGGCAATCAAATTGAGGTTTTTGTTGCAAACTGAGATGACCTGGAAGTGATGTCTTAATATTTTGGATTGTCTGGTTGAGGTGTGCAGTGTCCATGTAGTGAGTTATACAGTGAAGGAAATAATTATTTGTTTATTGGTAACACATTACGCCGTAATGGATTAAAATCCTGCAGTTCCCGCAAAGTCCCACTGTTCAAGAAGGCACATGTGCAGGCCTGTCTGAAGTTTGCCAATGAACACCTTGGTGATTCCGAGAGTGCTTAAAGTGAGTAAAAAATTGAGCTCTTTGGCATTAACTCAACTCGCTGTGTTTGGAGAAATGCTTCCTATGACCCAAAGAACACATTCCCCACAGTCAAGCATGGCAGTGGTAACCTTGTTTTTGGGGTGTTTCTCTGCTAAGGGCACAGGACTACTAAACCGCATGAATGGGACAATGGAAGGATCCATGTACCGTAAAATCCTGAGTGACAACCTCCTTCCCTCTCCCAGGACATTAAAAATGGGTCGTGGCTGGGTCTTCCAGCATGGCAATGACCTGAAACATACAGCCAAAGCAACAAAAAAGTGGCTCAAAAAGAAGCACATTAAGGTCATGGAGTGGCCTAGCCAGTGTCCAGACTTAAATTCCATAGAACATTTAGGGAGCTGAAGCTCCGAGTTGCCAAGCGACGGCCTCAAAATTTTAATGATTTGAGATGATCTGCAAAGAGGAGTGGAATAAAATTCCTCTTGACGTGTACAAAAACCTTACCAGCTACAAAATACGTTTGACTGTTGTGCTTGCCAACAAGTGTTTTGCCATCAAGTATTAAGGGTACCGTTACATGAGGCCATATCGCCGGAGATGATATCGGCAACGCTTGGGGGTGCGCACCTTTTTAGTGCCCCAACAGCATCGCCGTTGCGTGTTTACACGCGGCGATATCTCCGGCGACGCATCGGCGATGTTACCGCCAACGTAGCCGCTGGGGTGTCTACAAACCCCAGCGGCGATGCTGTAACATGGGAACCTATGGCTCCCATCGCCTGTAACATCGCCGATCGGCATGTTACATGGGGCGATGTGTACACAAAGCAGTGCTGAGAAACCAGGCGACCACTCAGAGGCGATATTTAGCGCCGTCGCCCCTTTACATTAGGTGACGCAGTAGCGCTGTCGCCGGCGATAGGCCACGCCCCTGCGTCGCCTATATGATCGGTGGCGATATGGCCTCGTGTAACGGTACCTTTAGTCTTGTTTCAGAGGGATCAAATACAGTGATACCGCAGTTTTCGTCGATAATCCGTCTGAAAACTATCGACGAAACCAAAATCGATTAAACCCGAGGCAAAGCTTTCCATAGGAATCAATGTTAGATTAATTGGTTTGAGACACTGAATAAAGATAGCGTTTAATGATAGAAGCACTCAAATGACTGTAAAAGGAATATGAAACTCTAAATTTAGGGGGGAAAAAAGCTATTTTTTGTGTATGGGAGACGCCAAGGGGGGTTATTTCTCTCGTCAAAATGCAAATACATTTATATAATGTAGACACTGTGACTTTCTGGATTTTATTTGTTTATTTTTTTTATAACCATTATATTTTTATTAAAGAATTTCAGACAGAATTACAGTAAATGCGCAATTCGTCAGTTAATCACAATAAAAGTAATCACAACAAGAGACTAACATCAGAAACAAGAAATAAGCATAGAAAATAAAGAAAATTATCACAAACAAAAATGAGAAATGAGGAGTAGGGAAGGGCAAGGAGGGGAAAAACATAAGAAAATGAAGTAAACAGTTACCCCAAAATTCTATATGAGTCACTAATGTATCATTGACAACTCAATCACCTGGTGACCTCAATAGTATTATGGGCGGACTGTACCCAGGATCCCACCAATTCAATATTTTGTACCTTGTGGGGAGATCATGTGCCAAGAGGAGCTCATACTGAAAATGTAAATTTATGCGGTTGACTAGTTCCGTCTTAGATGGAGAGCTCGGAGACTTCCACTTGGACGCCAAACACATTCTTGCCGCTACTAATGTATTAGTGACAATTGGGCAAAGAGTCCTGGGAATCGAAATAAAGAGGTCTCTGCCCCCAAATTTGGCTACACGGTCCGGGGTCAGGTACCAGTGAAGTTGGAGCTTCTTTGCCTGCTCTAGGTGATTTATACATGACGAGTAAAGAGATGCATGAGAGGCCGCCTTCTGCCAAGCCTCCAAAGGAGCAACAAATCCCAGGCCCCCCCTCCCACTTAGTCATGTACGTGAGTTTCTGCCTAGTGTGTTGGTTCAAAAGAGCCTTATAGATAATGAAGACCCCACCAGAATTAATGCCCCTTGACTTAAAGAAGGCCTGCAAAGAGCCAATAAAAGTTTCTTGGGACGGTACAGGCAGGGAGACCGAGGCCAGGAAATGCCGCAGCTGCAAGTATTTAAAAAAATCGTTTTTAGGGATGTCGAAAGCCTCCGCCAGCGCAGAAAAAGCTTTCAAGTTACCCCCCTCCATAATTTGAGTCAAAAGGTGAATACCCTTTAATTTCCAATTTCGGAGGTTCAGAAGCCCGATAGAATGCTCTACCGCGTCTAGTGTGATATATCTGTGCAGAAAGGATAGTAAGTCTCTACTCTCTTGGGACCATATTTTCAGTAAAGTTCTCATCGAAGAGAGACCTCCCGATACCTGGGAAAACTTCATCAAGTTTATTTCCAACAATAGCCAGGTGGATTGTTTGGGAGCAAAGAAGGCTTCAATTTGGAGCCAGAGGGAGGTCTGATCCTGCGACCACCAATTCCTAGCTGCCTCAAGGTGTGCTGCTTTATAGTAAGAATGGACGTCTGGGACCCCCAGCCCCCCTGCCGATGTATGCAGGGTGAGGACCCTATTTGCTACACTGTGTCTTTCCCTGCCAAATAAATTGAACTAAAGTCGCCTGAAATGCTCGCAGAAACTTGCTCGGGATAAGGAGGGGGAGACACCTCAGAAGGTATAGTATCTTAGGGAGATAAGTAATTTGGATACTCTTGAGCAAGGACTCACAGTTATGACGTACAATTTTGTTTAGTTTAGTTATGTGTAGACCCAAATAGGTGAAGCCCTCCTCCGCCCAGGCAAATGAGAACTGTCCCCTGATGATCCTCTGTTCAGACTCTGTGACATTAATTGGATAGAAAGAAGATTTAGTCATGTTCAATTTGTAATAGGATGCGTGGGAGAAGTCTTCCAGGACTTTTAAGATTTTCGGGATCGTGGAGGGAAGCCGCGAGCACATAAAAACTACATCGTCCGCATAGAGCCCAATCTTATGCTCCACAGGTCCCACCTCCACTCCCCGAATTTCTGGGTCCCCCTCACCACCGCAGCCAAGGGTTCCATTACCAAGGCGAAAATCAGCGGTGAGAGGGGGCACCCCTGCCTGGTTCCATTGGAGATGTCAAATACTGAGGACAAAAATCCTGATGCCTTAACCGAAGCGCAGGGAGAGGAGTAGAGAGCCATAATGGCTCTTTGGAAGTCTCCTACTATTCCAAATCTTTGGAGGACCTCTCGAAGGTACCCCCAATGCACCCCGTCGAACGCTTTTTCTGCGTCAAGGAACAGGAGTGCACCGGGAGCCCCTCTCCTCTCCATGATCTCCATCAAGTCCACCAGTCTCCTCGTGCAATCACTAGCCTGCCTCCCCTGGACAAACCCCACCTGCTCTAGCCCCACTAGAGTGGGCAATACTTCTCCAAGTCTGTTAGTGAGAAGTTTAGGATACAATTTTACGTCACAATTTAGTAACTCGATTGGACGGAAATTACCCGGGGAGTCAGGTGTTTTGCCAGGCTTGGGGAGAGTGGTTATAATTGCTTCCAGACCTTACCTCTAATACTTCCCACCCTTCGCCAAAAGTTAGAGGTCCAGCAGGGTGTAGTTAAAAATTGTGAAAAACTGGAGTAGTACTGAAACGAAAACCCATCTGGCCCCGGAGCAGTACGTTTCTTGGTAGAAACAATAACCCCCTGAATCTCCTGTTCAGTAAAGGGTGCATTAAGTAACCGAAGTTGTTCCTCTGAGAGGGCTGGGAGCCCAGCTCTATCCAAAAATGTCTTAATAGAATCTGTCGACGGTTGAGGGACCGAGTCAGAGTCCCGTAGATTATGCAAGGAGCGGTAGTAGGACCCGAATTCGTTTGCTATTGCAGTGGGATTGCGCACCGTTGTGCCATCTCCCTTACATAATTAGGGAATTTTTGTCTGTAGTTCCCTTTTTTTTAACTCTCCTGGCGAGCAGCGTTCCGGCTCTGTCTCCCATACCGTAAAACCTCGCCCCAGATTTCTTGAGTTGATGCTCCGCCCGTACAAGGAGCAGAGCTCGAAGCTCTCGTCTGGCCATCAGTAAGTCAGGGAGTTGTACAGTCAACCTTGAGCTCCTCTGTAGAATTTCTAATTGTTTGCTTACACTGCTGGATAAAATTAAAGTTTTGTCGTATTTCCTTTTAGCTATAGCCGCCATTTTGAGAAGTAAACCTCTGAGAACTGCCTTATGGGCAAACCACAAGGTGTCCGGGGGCATATCAACGGTGGTGTTTTCTTTAAAGTAAAGTTTAATGGCCTCAGAGAGTTGATCAACGTTAGAGGGGGAAGTCAGGAGATGAGCATTTATTTTCCAGCAAGTTGGAGGGCGAGTTGCGGCAGAGTCGGCTATCCTGAGTGAGACCGGAGCATGATCAGACCACGTGATGGATCCTATGCTCGAGTCCAAGCACGTCTGCAGCACAGAATCATCAATTAGGAAATAGTCGAGTCTACTTTGTGACTTGTGACGATGGGAATAGAAGGTATAGTCCCTTTCGTCAGAGTGCATATACCTCCACACATCATGGAGATGTGTAGAAACTACAAGCCCCAACTCCGATCGGTATAGAGACGACTTCGAGCAGTCTAATTGTTTATCCATCGGTATGTTAGTCACCCACTATAATCTTGCTACCCCGCGCAGAGGAAACTTAAGATAAAAAGGACCTCATGTATCGTACCTGGCCTGTGTTCGGCCCATAGAGGCAAGTGTGTAGGGCCTGTCATTCAGAAGACATAACACAATGACGTATCTGCCTGCCGGGTCCGACACCTCCTCAATCAATTTAAATGTGACTGACCTGTGGATCAGGATGGCCACCCCAGCTTTTTTAGCGGCCCCCCCGGCTAGGAATTGTCGGGTAGAAGGCCGAGGCCAGTCTGGGGTGGTCCTTCCCCAGGAGGTGGGTCTCCTGCAAAAACACCACGTAATTTTGTGCTTTTTTCAGATGTTGCCAAAGTATTGCTCTTTTACAGGGAGCGTTAAGGCCGTTTAAATTGAATGAAACCATAGTGATGCTCATTTTCGTTAAGTTCCAGGTCCTCAGTCTGTTTAAACCTTACAAAGCTAACAAAGACACTGCTTGCAGCAAGACTAGAGACTTCACCACAGCTGAATGAGATCAAAGTTAAGGGAGGAAAAGAAAGGAAGGACAAAAGGAAGGGAGAAGAGGAAGAGAGAAAAAAATAAAAAAATAAAGGCAAAATAGAGAGAATACAAATGACCAACAATATAAGACAGACAACAATTGCATAAACACATAAACTGATATGAAATATAAGTATTAACCAGTCACCTTCCCGCAAGCAGGACGGGACTGGTTTGTGGGGGAGAATCAATGTGAGCTTTTCAGATCTCTCTACCTCAGCCAAGGCAGGAGAGAGTCACCCCGGTGGAATTGTGACTCACTGCTCACAACCCCACAGCCTAAACAACCGGAAACTTAGGCTGGGAAAACAAATTAACCGGCACCAGCACGACCCATAGTACTTGTTAGAGGTCATTTCACAGCCTCCCTGGAGTTGGGAGAGCTTCCCGAATTTCTTTGCTGATTCTTGGTGGCAGCCGAGGGGGAAGCAGGGGGCCGCCGTAAATTCCAGTCTCCAAGAGCCATCTTGAGCTTGGAGGGAGACGTAAAAACGTGTCTGTTGCCTTTATATCTAAAGGAAACATTAACTGGAGAGCCCCAAGAATATTGTATGCCCCTGTCACGGAGGATTTTGCAGTGGGGCGCGAAGTCTCTACGTCTCGCCAGTGTTCCTTGGCAGAGATCTGGGTAGGCCTGCCATCCCTTGTAGTTTCCAGAGTCCAGAGGGTGCTGTCTCAGCTTCTGTAGGACCCTGTCTCTTGGCCTGGGGGAGTCCAGACACACCAGGACATCCCTGGGCAAATCCTGCCTGATGTTAGGGGGTCTTGGAAGTCTATAGGCTTTTTCAGGTAAAAGCTCAGAGACTGGCATCTCCGGTAATAAGAAACGGAGGAATGTATGTACTGTTCCTTTAATGTCCTCCTCTCCATCTGTTTCTGGGATACATCTTAGTTTCAGATTATTTTTCCTTAGTTTATCCTCCAGATCCCAGGTTACTGCTTTTATTGCCTTAATATCCTGCTCCACACCCTGGTAACTGTCTGCGAGCTCATTGTGAGCTGTGGCAAACTCCGCCATTTTAGTTTCAATATGTTGTGTATGTTCTCCCATGGCGGCCATATCTTCCCTCAGCTCCCTTATACAGTCTTTCAAGTCAGCTTGTAAAGACTTGCGCAGGGTCTCAAGTAGACCCTTCAGGCATCCCAGAGTGACCGGGGTGTTGTTGTCATCCAGCTCTCCCCCCGACCTCGGGCTGTTGGAGGCCCCCAAAGAGTGAGGAGATTGCGCCATCGAGGACTCAGCCGGCGCCATCTCAGAGCGGGCTGCTGGAGCGGGACCTGAGGAGAAGTCCGTCACCTTAGCGCGGTCGTTCCTTGCTCCGGAGCGACTGTCTTGGCATCCCGGCGATCCCCTCGGTGAGCTGCAGCTGGAGCGTCTTCCTGAGGTTTGCTGGGGAGGCTGGAAGCGCTTATTGTCTCCGTTTTGCTGGGCCCTGATGCCGGAGCTCCGGTGTTAAGCGTCCTGCATGGATGGTGTCAGGACACACCCCCTTCGATTTTATTTTTGATATTCTATCGCTCACTGTTAACATTAACCTACCCTTAAAAAGGACCTGTCACCCCCAAATATTACAATCTAAGGGCAGCACTGAATGCAGCATGTCTGCTGCATTCAGGCAAGAGGTCCCCCCATGTCTGGTGGCTGGTAACCCTGAAATAGTTTAGTAAAACTTACAAGCTAGAGCCAAGTAGGCTGTCCCTGGTGCGGCAGCTTGTCTGTGCCGCCACCCTGCTGCCAATCACGTCCTCCTCGCTCTGTCTCTGCTCCCTGTGCTGGTGACGCAGGCAGAGCGAGCTAATGCTTAACCTCACCCCCGGCCAGCTGTCCTGCCTCCTGCTGTGAGGTCCGAGCATTTCCCTCCCAGCTCCATAGCATAACATGCAACTGGGCGGGGAAATGACTTGATGTCACAGCAGGAGGCGGGACAGGCAGCCGGAGGCTGAGATAACATTACCTACTGCATCACCAGCACAGACAGAGCGAGGACGACGTGATTGGCAGCAGTGAGGCGGCACAGAGAGACAGGCTGCCGCACCATGGACTGCCCATTTGGCTCCAGATTGTAAGTTTTACTAAACTATTATCTCGGGGTACCAGCCACCATCAGACATGGGGACCCCTTGCCTGAATGCAGCAGACATGCTGCATTCAGTGCTGCCCTTAGATTCACATCCATGGGGGAGCTGGGTGACAGGTCCTCTTCAAAATTATAAACTGTTCTTGTCTTTGTCAGTGGAAAAACAGTCAGCAAGGGATTTAAATAGTCCCAAAAAGATTGGAACATTCTTATCAGCTCAAATTCGCATTTTTTTTTTCTCAATCATGCTGCTTGCAATGCACTTTAAGTATTTAGACTTGAAAATATGCCATATACTGTATTTTCGCTTAAAGATGCACCAGATTATACAGCGCACCCCAAATTTGGTGAAGGAAAAGAAATTTTTTTTTTAATGATAAATGGGGTCAGTCTTCTAATGCCAGTGTCAGTCTTAACAACCAATATATGTCTCCCATCTTTGTACATGGCCCCCCCATCCTGAACCCAACATGGCTTATAGAGAGGAGGTTGTGGTGGTGGAGCGGAGGTGCAACTGGCAGGGTCCACGGAGGATTGGGGCAAGGCTGCGGGACTGGAGCTGGGGGAGTGTCTCGGTGAAGTGTGCTGGTGGCCACCATTTTCCCGAGTTTCTGCAGGCATTGGTAAGCTGTGACTCTACCTCTACCACCCAGGACTCAGAGGTGGTTCATGTGCAGATCGAGATCCGTGGCCATTTTATGGACGTCCTGGGCAATAGAGGCAGAGCTGCAGTTTGCAATGCCTGCAGGAACCCAGATAATGGCAGCCTAAAGTGCACATCGACGCGACACTCCTCCAGCTCTGGTCCCGCAGCCTTGCCCCCTTACCTACATCCTCTATGGACCCTGCCTCCCCGCACCTTCTTCCCATCTCTACTGCAACTACCCCTTCGTAAGTTTAAAAAAAAATTATTCTGTAAGAACCCCTCCATTTTCTCCCCAATTTGGGGTAAAGAAAGTGTCTTTTAATCCAAATATATGGTACATTGTATTGTCTAACACGCTAAAGACCTACGCCTTGTGCCCTACACGTCAGGGCTGTGAATTTGGAGTCTGATTAAGATGGCCGACTCAGACTCCCAAAATATATAATAAATTGGGTATAGTAGTTCAATGCACTATATGCTGAATAATATGAACTGTTATATCTAAATATCTTGATTATTGCATCATTCTATTGATTAAAGGGAACCTGTCGCCTAGTTTATCCCCCTAACCTATCTCTACCTGTCCCTGCAGCTTCTTACTACATTAGTAACATCCCTCTCTGACCTAATAGTGAATTATAAAAGTGGAATAAAGCGATGTATAAACTACATGTCCACCCTTGGGTGGGTGCTCCTAGATGGCTGGGCAGTCTCTCCGGGTCCGCTCTTCCTCGGTAGGCGTGGTGATTCACTCAGGAGGGCACTACTGATTTAAAATTCCCACCTCCTTTTTCTGGGTATGACTCTTTCCGGCTGCGGTACGGCATTTCCAGTCCTGCGCAGTGTGGGGGGTGTACACGCTGGCTAAGGAATGCACACTGCGCATGCTCCGGAGCCAGCTTGAACACCAATACTTCCCACTCACTACACATGATAGGAAATGACACTTGGCCAGCAGCGCATCATCACTGGAAGGAGGTGGGAATTTTAAATCAGCAATACGCTCCTGAATAAATGATCACGCCCACTGGGTTGTGATTGCAGAAGCTAGGCGGGGAAGAGCGGACCTTAGAGACTGCCCACCCGACGGCCAGCTAACTAGGAACACCCCTTTGTACAGTGCTTTATTCCACTTTTATAATTCACTATTAGATCAGCGAGGGATGGATAGTAATGTAGTAGGAAGCTGCAGGGACAGGTAGTGATAGGTTTTGGGGGCTAAACTAGATGATGGGTTCCCTTAAATTTATCACTTAAACATGCATATATGAGGGAGTCTGATTCAGTGAAATTGAGGAATGAGTCGGTGGTTTGGCTTACCAACTCTGCAGCCCGCACTACTGGAGACATGCAACGCTTTAAGTTAAGCAGGCTCTCATCGCTACATAAATGCCAACCAAACATCAACCAAAAAAAATTGCTTTTTTAAATATGGTTACAAAAATGTCTGACGCTAACCAGTAGCTAAATTATACAACCGAGTCAGATTGTTCTTGGCAAAAAAGTAAAGTCATCTTTTTATTTGTTTTACAGGCTCAAGATAATCTAAAAGCATTAACATTACAGAAATCACATTAATTAAAAATGGAATTAGACTTACCGGTAATTCTCTTTCGGGGAATCCTCCACAACAGCACCACAGGAGGTTGCCTCTTGGCCCTAATAGGGGCAGGAAACAGAGGTTAAATAGCCCCTCCCACCTCCAACCACCAGTGTATATCAAGGACCATCGGAAAAAGAAGTTCCAAGACATACTTACACCAGTAGAAAGAGGAAAAAAAAGAGTAAAAAATAGGGAGGGAATTACTCATGCTGTCGTGGGGGATTACCCAAAAGAATTACCGGTAAGTCTAATTTCAGTTTTCTCCTCCCATCCTCCACGACAGCACTACAGGAGTAATACCAAAGAAAAATTCGACTAGGGTGAGACCACGGCTTGAAGCACTTTACTTCCAAAGCCCAGATCCGCACATCTCAGGACATTGACGGTAATGCTTCGTAAAGGTATGGAATAGATGCCCAGGTGGCGTCTTTGCAGATTTGCTCATGGAAGCATCCGCTTTCTCGTCCCAGGAGACAGACATCTCCCGCGTGGAATGCGCCTTCAGATGGAGAGGAGGAACCAGAGACTGACAGGAATACGCTTCAGCGATAGCACGTTTAAAGCCATGTTGCGATGGTACTCCTTGAAGCCTTCTTTCCCTTATTGCGACTCCCGTATTGGATGAACAGGGCATTGTCCAAACACCAGGGACGCATCGGCTGAAGACAAGACAACACTGTACGACGAACGTCCAGCATATGAAACTCCCATTCCCGGTCATTAGCAGGGTTCTGACAGAACGAGGACAAAGCAATCTCCTGGGATACGATGGAAATCCAATGAGACTTTCGGAAGGAAGGCAGGATCAAGCCTGAGGATCATGCAATCGTCCAGTCCCGGAGATAAGGTTCAGTAATTGCCAGGACCTGGAGCTCACCAACTCGCCTTGCAGATGTAATGGCTACCAAAAATGCCGTTTTCCAGGATAGTTTGCACAAGGACAGGGATGATTGCTCAAACGAAGAACCTGCTAATCCAGTCAACACCACATTGAGGTCCCACGGAGGACAAGAGTTGATTCTATGTGGACGAAGATGGTTCACTGCTCTCACAAACTGCTGGATCCAGGGATGGCCAGCCAAGGATTGATCGACAAAGGTACTAAGGGCTGACACTTGGACCTTGAGTGTACTAGGGCACAAACCCTTATCGAGGCCATCCTGCAGGAAATCAGAATGGAGGCAATGTTGGGCCGGAAGGGACCCGGAGGGGACGTCCTGCACCAGGAATGATATACTTTCCACACCTTGTCATAGATGGCATTTGTAACTGGCTTTCTACTACCCCTGAGGGTAGCAATCCCCACCGAAAGACCTCACCATCTCAAAAGCTCACATTCAGAAGTCAGGCAGAGACGGGCCAGCTCCGTCCGGAAGATGGGTCCCTGCCGTAGAAGGTCCCACCGGAGGGGAAGATGAATTGGTGCAGCCGTTGAAATTTGATTGAGCAATGCAAACCAGCTCCGCCGAAGCCAGTAAGGAGCGAGGAGAATCGCAGGAACCTGCTCAGTTCTGATCTTCTGGAGCACTCGCGGCAATAGAGGGACTGGAGGAAAGGCGTAACTAGGTTGAACCGCCAAGGGTGAGCAAGAGTGTCCACCGTCAAACAGGTCCCGTCCTGGTGTAGAGAAAAATACCGCACCACCTGTGCATTCTGATGACTAGCAAACAGATCCACCTCCGGACATCCCCAGATTCTGGTCAATTCCCGAAAAACGTCTGGATGGAGACTCCATTCACCAGTAGAATGTCCTGCCGACTCAAGAAATCTGCCTCCACGTTTCGAGGCCCTTCCAGATGCCAAAGGAAAGATGGCGCTCCGCCCAGGAGAAGATTCAAGCCGAGACTTTCAGCAGACTGCGACAACGAGTGCCACCTTGGTGTCGTAGATGTGCCACCGTTGTGACATTGAAAAGATCTTGACGTGTCCGCTGAAGCAAGTCCTGACCTGCTCTGAGCGCCTCCTCCACTGCACAGAGCTCTCAAAGTTGGAAACCGCTTGCAGATCTTACTGGACCATCGTCCTTGAAAGGAGGGGATGGGAGACCATAGCCCCCCAACCTCTTTGGCTGACATCGGTATACACTGTCACCAGGGAACCTGGAGCCACGAAATTCCCTTCCGTAGGATCACGGGATCCAACCACCACTGGAGGGACTGAAGGACCACCGGAGGCAACAGGATCTTGGCATCGAGGCCTGACAGAAGACCGTTCCAGTGGGCGAGAATGTGTGACTGAAGCACCCTCGAGTATGATTGAGCCCATGGAACCATGGGAATGCAGGCAGTCATGGACCCCAAGGCGGACATTGCAGTGCAAATAGAGACCCTGCAACAGCGAAGGAGAGAGCGAAGCTTGCCTTGAAGAAGAATACACTTGTCTGAGGGAAGAAAACTCATCCGCCTGCCTGAGTCCAGCAGACACCCTAGGAACATCTTCCTCCGGGAAGGTGACAGGCTCGACTTCGGAAATTCACCATCTAGCCCAGGGAACGAAAGATGTGGAGCAGCTCCTGAGTCTGCGTCTGTAGAAGACTCTCGGAGGAAGCCGTGATCAGGAAGTTGTCTAAGTAGGGCACTATCACAATGTTCTTCTTTCGGACAAAGGCCATGACCTCTGCCATAACCTTTGTGAACATTCGAGGGGCCGAGGACAGGCCGAACGGCAGTACCTGAAATTGGAAATGATGGACCCATCCATGGAACCGGACTGCAAACCGAGAGAAACTTGATCTGCAGGATGGATGGGAATGTGATGATAGGCATTTTGCAGGTCCTCCATTGCCATCACAAAATCCTTCCCAATCAGTTGAACTGTAGATCTGAAAGATTCCATTTTGAAACGGGAATAAACCACCTGAGAGTTCAGAGACTGGAGATTGATAATGGTGCGGTAAGAACCATCTGGTTTTGGAACCAGAAAGGGTGCGAATAGTGGCCCTCTCCTACCTCCCCTGTGGGAACCGGAATGACTGCGCCCATCTGAAGCAGACTCTGCACCTCCTTCCAAAGGGAAGATTGTAACCTTGGAGAGGACAGAGTGGTCACAGAGCAATGAGTGGGGGGAGGGGGGAGAAAAGAACTGAATTTGCATTCCCTGCCTGATGATCTGGAGGGTGATGGGGCAAGTCGTAATCTGCTGCCACTGGGGGAAGAAGTGGGACAGCCTTCCTCCCACCGGAATGGCGTCACTTCCGATCATGGGGACGAGAGGGGAAGATGCTTTTTCCCTCCAAAACCCTTAGTCCTACGTCCGCTCTTCCCCTTTTCCTTCTGGGTCTGGGAATGCGAATGATAGCGGGACCGAAAGGATTGCTGAGGCCGAAAGGACTTCGTCTGCGCCTTAGGCTTCGGTAAGCCTTTCTTCTCGGAGACCTTCTCCAAAAGCCGGTCTAGGACCTGGCTGAACACGTCCTCCCCATGGGAGGGAATAGAGCAGAGCTTACTCTTAGACGCCATATCCCTCGACCCAAACCTCAGCCAGATGGCTCTTCTAGTGGTAATGGAGAGGACCATATTCCGGGCTGCAGCCCTGATGGATTCAGCCGACACATCCGCATGGAAACTAGCCATCGATGCACCATCAGGGCCAGCCAGAGACATAGTGCCACAATAGTCCTACTGAGTGGTGTAGTCATCAGGGGTCCTTACCACCTGCAACCGTGATGCAAGCGCCCAAAACACCTGTGTGTTCCTCCCCCGCCACCTGTTGCGGACGCTGATCAGGGAGCGCAACAGGGAGGCCCAGATCACTCTGTGGCGTGCGGTTCAGCTGCATTCCACCGCAACCACGCCTCCGGAAGTGACTCGTCCCTGTCACTCCCGGCCATCTCGGTGAGGCACAGCCACCACGGCCGCACCCCTGGAAGTGCCGCGCGAACGGTGCCAGACATCACTTACGGGCACCAAAACACGCGCATCCACCGCGGCTGGAGGGGAGAGAGCCGGGATTGCGGAAGAACCCGCCCAGCTCAGCGTTCAGGTGTTGGAGAGCGGGAGGTCCCGCTCCTCTAGGAGCGGCAGCGGCCAGGAGGAAGGAGCATTGCCCGATCGCCTCACTGCCCGGCTAGGTAATACAAGAACTGCGTGCAGGCCAGCAGCCCTCAGGAGAACCTCTGTGTGCCCCTAAGGGACAGGAAACACTGGTAGTTGGAGGTGGGAGGGGCTATTTAACCTCTTTGTGTTTCCTGCCCCTATTAGGGCCAAGAGGCAACCTCCTGTAGTGCTGTGGAGGATGAGGGAGAAATTGGACAAGTCAAAAAGGAGGGAGTAGAAAAATTACCTTCAGAAAGAGGTGGACAGTACAAAAACAAGTCGGTGTTGCAAAAGTACAATACACTATAGTGACTCGCAGAGCGATAAGTACTCTAATGCTGATGGAGAAAACTGAGGGTTGTATTCACTTATGCACATATTGCAGTCAACAATAAACGTGAGAAAAATCCATCAGCTCAGAGGGCACTCTTTACATGTAGTTGTTCAGTATCAAACACTCCCCGTATCGCTGTATACAATTGAGACACTAGTTATGAGCACAATATACTGGATCAAAAGTGCACAAACAGATCCGTACTGGATGCTGGTAGAGAAAAGGAACCAAGGGCTTATAACACTTTTGCAGACATTGCAGTTTCCATTGCATCTTGGAAAAATGCCAGCTCAGAGACATTCATTACACATTGTCCAGCATCTAGCCCTCACCCACGTCACAAATGTAGTAATCCACCGGTCTATGAGGGCCACCCCTACATGTTTCGTGCCATGATGGCACTTCATCAGGGGGTGTGGTGAGTGTCAATAGAGCGTCCTATTTGTGCCCAAACACAGCTGTGAACAATCACTCGTGTTTCGGGGGCCTGGCGAAAAAACTCCGGCGGTGACGCGTAGCATTCTGACGCCACCCCAAGGAAGGAAATCCTCTTCAGACATCTTTCACCCAGGGGGATGTCCTCCAGAAACCTACATCACCGGAAGTCCTGGACACGCCCTGCACATGCACGGAACCGTCCTGCCACCATTTTGGAAGAGGGCAAAAGAAAAGACAACAGTACTTTTACAATGGGGGAAGATCACAAACTAGGTTTTAGTTAAGCAAACTAACTCCCAGGATCAAAAAATCTCTTAAACTACCTGACAGGTTCCCTTTAAATGTCTTTCCCCCCCCCTCCTCAAGCTATCAGTAGCTGTAGCTTTATAATACTATTCTAATCATCACTGTCCGAGCTCATAGTGTAATGTTATAGGTGGAAAAAAGCATTTATACACTTATATTTCAGCCTACACCTTGGAGGAGGTAGACTGTCTGGCAGGATAATGGTTAACGCACTATTAACTTGCATGGCTAAAGGACCTGTGTGATGTAACGATCATGTGAACATAGTGGGCGGAGCTAAGCAAGCAAACGTTATGTCCTAGGGAACTTAGCTCCGCCTATTGTAGTAACATGGTTATGACATCATATCAGATTCCCCAAAATGTTCTAACATAAGGCTGAAATGTTAACGTGCTAAATAGTCTCCGTCCTCCAAGCTGGAGACTGACTGCCTCATTACATAAGGAAATGTAAAGTGTATAAAGTAATGGTATATACCTTTTCTCCATTCACTTTCCATGACAGCATTGGAGGATGTCGTCCACGCCCTATTGGGGGACAGGAACACAGAGAGGTTAAAAGCCCCTCCCCTTCCTCTAGTACTCCAGTGTCTTCCTGTCCCCCTTGGGGCATGGAAGGTTCCAGTGCTGTCAGGCCGCCAGAGGCAGCATTGGGGTGTACTTACAGCCGGGCCAGGGATGGACGTCGGGGGTGGCCTCCTCCTCCTTCTCGGGGCTCTGTGGTGGGACCATCCGGCCTTCCTGCGTCCTATGGGGCAAAGAAGGCCGTGTATTGCAGCGTCGGAGGCCTGTTCAGCTCTCCGGCATCTCCCTCCTCCAGCTGCGGTCCCTGGGGCATGCATCAGAGGTTCCTGGATGGCACTTCCTGTTTCGGGAGATGGCTCCTGTACAGACTGGGCGCGGCTCCAGGGAACCCAACAGGCCTATCACACGCTACTGCCCGCGGCCGGTGACCAGGAGGAGGGAGGGAACAGGTGTTCCTCGTTGGGGGCACGGTACGTCTGGACAAGTACCCGCCGGAAGCTACACCCAGGTAAGGCTGATCCCTGAAACATGGAGGGTGATGGGCTTCCACCTCTGCTTCTGCAGAGCCCAGTGTTCCCCCAGCTCATGTAAGTGTTTCTGGGGGTGGTCACAAGGGGTAGAGTTATTTAGGCCCTGCAATCCCACTGGGACCCCCTTCTCTTCCCTTTTTTTCTATAGGGAGACAAGGGCCACCTGTGAAAGGGAGCAATAACCCGTCCAGGATATGTGGCTGCGGCACGAATTTCCTTCTCCCTTCAAAAAGGTGTCGGCCATGACTGACAGTGTTGTCAGGATGGACTCCCCATCCCTGCTTGAGGAGCTCCAATCCATTAGGGAAGAGGTGCAGGCTTCTATCTCGGCACTGCCGGGTTTTGCTGCAGTTTCCTGGCCTTCCCCTCCGAAAGAGAGGAAGCTCCAGGATTGTGACTCTGTGGATCTCATAGGCTGACCAGAGCTCAGCATCAGAGGACGGCGAGGATATTGCCTCTTTTCCAGACACGAGTATCTGGACACTACTATTTTTCCACGGAGTCCATGGGTGAATTGGTGGACATGTCCACAGTACCATGGGAGTAGAGGTGGTGGAACCCCCTTCTGTGCAGGACTAAATGTTCAGAGGCCTAAAGGCTTAGCGGCAGTTGGGCTTGCCTGTCCATGAGGTCATCCGGGTTCTCATCTGCCGGGAGTGGGAGTCTTCAAAACATCGGCTGCTCACCCCATCCGAGTGGACTGGAGGGTGATGACTTTGTCTGAGAGGTCCCGAAGGGGACATCCAGGTGGCCAAGGTAGCATATAAGACCGCGTTGCCTTTTGAAGATTCCTCCCAGTTGAAGGACCCCTTTGATCGTAAGATGGAGAGTGTCCTCAAACTTCTGGGAGGCGGCAGCTATATCTTTAAAGGTGAACATTTCCTCTACATGTGTGGGGCTGCTCTGGCAGCAACCATTTAGCAGTTAATCATCTGCACCATGCCTCATGTACCCAGCCGTGGCTGTGGGTTCAATCTGAGCTGTACATCATCTAAGGCATTATGTATAGGTGACACATGATGGCTGCAGGCTATCCCCTGGCAGGCCCCGTGCTCTGGCGACTGTGGGCCATTAGCCGTTGGGCGAGGCTTTTAACCAAGTCTCTCTTTAAGTGGATCACCCAACTGGAAGAATTCCTCCTGCAGGGTACTCCCAGGGAGGAGCTTTGGACTCCATTCCACTTCTGAGACGTGCTACGGGCTTCCTGACTGTTGCCTCTGCTGAGTCGATCCGCATTGGCACCAAGTGTGCAGTGTTGGCTAACACAGCTCTCAGGGTAGTGTGGCTTACTTTGTGGAATGGGTAGGTCACGTCTAAGCTCCAACTGTGTGGCCTCCCCTTTCAAAGGTCTTTTGTCTTTGGTCCGGCATTGGATGACATCCTGGAGGGAAAGGTGTCAGACCGGAAAATGTGTCTCCCGGAACAGAAGCCCTTTTTAGGCAGTCCTTTCGGCCTGAGCGCAGCCAACCCTCCCAGTCTAAAGGGAAGGGTACGTCTGGTCGCTGGGCATTCCAGAAAGGGGCCAAGACCCGTAATATCTTGCTCCCCCAGCAGCGGCATCACCAGCCGCCCCCTAAACAATGCCACCTTCCCCATGGCGGGGCAGCTGCGGTTTCTGCCACAGTGGCAAGCAATCTCCTCGTGCACTTGGATCCTCTTGACCATTTGGGAGGGTCTGCACTTGGAATTCGAGGGCCAGCCCCTCCGTGTCTTCGAGTCCCCTCGCTTCCTCAGGGGGACTCTCTCACATTTTTTTCTTGTCGGGTCTGCGAGACCTGTTGGATTCGGGTGTGGGGTCCCCGGTTCCTCCTGGGGAGGAGGGCCAGGGGCGTTATTCCAGACTGTTGTGGACCTCCAGAACGCGTATTATCATGGCCCCATTCACCCGTTCCACACACGCTTTCTGCGATTCGCAATCTCCGGGGCAGGCGGGACGGTCCATTATCGGTTTAATGTGCTGCCCTTCGGGTCTTCGTAGGCCCCCAGAGTTTACCAAACTCATGGGGGAAGTGATCGCATTCATCCAGACCCAGGGGATATGTGTGCTTCCCTATTTAGAAGACAGGTTGGTGGTTGCTCCTTCGGCAGTGGTTCTGCGCACACTGGTCTCCTAAACGTTGGAGATTCTTCAGTCCCTGGGGTGGGTGCCCATTCTTTGGGATTCGGAACGGGTGCCGGCAACCAGTCGTCAAATTTTGGGAGTCTTGCTGGCCTCCTCCAGACAGGCCTCATTCCTTCCTGCGGCACATCAGTTTCGGCGCTGCGTGCATCTGACCTGCTTCCAGGCAAGGAGGTCGCCCTACTTGCGGGAAGCAATATCCCCGTTAGAGGCCATGACGGCCTGCATTCAGTCGGTAGCATGGGCTCAGGCCCCTTCCAGTCTGCTCCGGGAACACATACTGAGTTCCTGGGTCAGACATCAGGATTCCTGAAACTCGTGGGTCCGGAACCGGGGCGGATGGTCACCTCGCTTTCCTGGATGAATCCCGGACACCTTCGGCCGAGGGGGACCTGGCTGCAGGCTCCTGTGACCTCCGTTCCCACTGCTGCCAGCAGTTCCAGTTGGGGCACGATGGTAGATCGCACACCGTTCCAGTGGATTTGGCGTCGCTCGGTCAGTCGCCAGTCTTCCAACTTCCGGAACTTCTGGCAGTGGAAGACGCGCTTCATGCGCAGCTCACGGTCTCCGGGGTCATGTCAAGATCCTGTCGGACATCGTGACTATGGTTGCCTTCTTGCGGCACCAAGGCGGTACTCGAGGCTTACACTTGCAGGTGCTGGCAAGACTAATCTTTTCGTGGGCAGTACGCCATCTTCTCTCCTCCTCGGCAGTTCATCTGAAGGGAATGGCCAATGTACAGGCAGATTTCTTGAGCCGCACGGAGGTCCTCCCAGGAGAATGGTGCCTCCATCCGGATGTATTTCGCTCTCTTACGGACAGGTGGGGTGTCCCTTCGATCGACCTGTTCGCTTCGGGCGTTGCAAAAAATTCGAGCGGAGGGGGTGTCTACTATCCTGGTGGCTCCCCTGTGGCCCAAACGGGCGTGGTATGACGCCATCCGAGACCTGGGCCTGGTGGGACTGATTAGGTTGCCCCACTGTCTCGACCTACTGTCCCAGGGTCCTCTTTCATCCGGGCCTTCAGTGGCTCTATCTGGCGGCCTGGCTGTTGCGGCTGGGATCCTGAGGACCAGGGGTCTCTCCCAGGCAGTGATCCGCATGCTTCGGCAGGGCAGGCAGCCTGTGTCGCACGCTATTTACGGGAGGGCTGGAATCGATTCCTGTCCTGGTGTGCTCCTTCCATCCCGGCCATGCATCATCCTAATGTGGCCCAACTCTTGAATTTTTGCAGCGTGGCTTTGATTTGGGGCTTCGGCCGAGCACTCTTTAAGTCCAGAGGTCGAAGATTGTTCTCCACGGGTTTTCTCGAAGTCCCTTTGCACCCTTGTCGGCTGCATCCCTTACGTCTCTCTCACAAGGTGGCGTTTTTGGTGGCCATCACTTCTGCTCCAGAGTTGGAGAACTGCAGGCGCTCTCTGTCCGGGCTCCGTGCCTCCTGGTGTCCATTGTTCGCATTATGCTTCGGTTGCATTCATCTATTCTTCTGAAAGTTGTCAGCTTTCCATCGGTCCCAGGTTCTAGTTCTACCTTCATTTGGTCACTCTACTACTAATGCGGCTGAGGCCGTGTTTCACTCCTTCGATGGTCGTCGGACTGTCCTCCACTACCGCCGAGAGACTGCTTCCTGGGGGTTAGATTAGAACCTGTTTTGTTCAGCATTTTGGGAAGAATACAGGGAAGAAGACTTCCTAGGCTACCATCGCTTCCTGGATCACGAAGGCCATCTGTGAAGCCTACGTCGCTCCGGTCCTTGCTCCTCCGTTGGGGTTGAAGGCTCCTTCAACTCGGGCTGCTTCTACGTCCTGGGTGGAGCAGGCTGGAGCTTCATCGGAGCTGATTTGCAGAGTGGCTATGTGGTAGTCTCTCCTTACTTTTTCTCGCCACTATAGGTTAGATCTGTCCTTCAGTCAGGATCTGTCCTTTGGTAGGAAAGTCCTACAGGCAATAGTCCCACCCTGAGGAGTATCGGTGGTATTCCTCCAATGCTGTCGTGGAAGGCGAATGGAGAAAACTGAATTAGTCCTTACCGGTAATTCCTTTTCTTGGAGCCTTCCACGACAGCATCAGTTCCCCCCCTTGTTGGTGTTTGATTCCGGTTTGTATCAGGTAATCCATGGCTAAGGGTGATCTTGGTAAACACTGGAGTACTGAGGAAGGGGAGGGGCTTTTAACCTCTGTGTTCCTGTCCCCCAATAGGGCGTGGACGACATCCTCCAATGCTGTCGTGGAAGGCTCCAAGAAAAGGAATTACCGGTAA
The DNA here is from genome assembly GCA_033576535.1 of Allobates femoralis. Lineage (NCBI taxonomy): Eukaryota > Metazoa > Chordata > Amphibia > Anura > Aromobatidae > Allobates > Allobates femoralis. The sequence continues at coordinate 502,098,834 of JARQOC010000003.1, forward strand.
GGACTAATTCAGTTTTTCTGCCCTGTATTTTATGTATAATATGCAATTTATTGTGCTGTAACTTAACCTGTAAAAACTTGCCTGGCCTGTATGCCTGGACTATAATGTAATTAGGCTTTGGTCAACAGCTAGTAGGGGTGTGTCATTGTTCCTCTCAGTAAAAGGTGACTCCAATTGCCAAACCTGTTAGAGACAATGAAGCCCTGAGAGTCTAGAATGTGCTGACTGTAGTAAACCATTCAATAGTTGGTGTGAACCCCCCAATACATGGGCTGATCCCAAGAGCCCAGACAATAAATTCATGGTTAGGATTGGACAGTTAGTTGAATGCGGAGGTGGAAGAGACGGAGATCTTAGCTGAGGCGAGATCTTGGTGCCCAAGGGGATTGTACAGAATCCTTCCTTGGTTGGATCCAGTGTACTCTATCTGGACTATTTCTTCTATTAACCTGGCGTCAGGATTGCCGGGTGTTAAATAAATCTTGGATTGATCATCTGCCTGGTGTCCCTTCCTGCTGTGTTGCACACCCCGTTAAAATAAATGCTGTTTTTTTTTTTTTTTCACCTTTCACATTACACTACGAGCTCAGACAGTGATGATTAGACTGGTATTATAAAGCTACAGACAGTGATAGCTGGGAGGCATAAACTAGCTGACAGGTTCCCTTTAAGGGATGTTTACTAATTGTCAAATGTATTATTTACTTTTACCTACTTATTAATAAAAAGATTTAAGTAGGGATGTTTACTTTGAACCAGGCAGCATTATTCCTACAATTTGTCGAAAATAGGTTTGTTGCCCAAATCACTATAATCAAAATGGAGACAAAAAAATACATACAGGAGCACTACATTCTAACACTGATAAGTTTAGTATAAAGGGAAAACCTAGCACAGAAATTGGACAGACATTGGACATTATTTTCTTGCACTTATGTTGAAATGAAACATAATCCAAATTGGCTGTAGTCCATATTAGGCATCCCAAATTCCAGTGGGATCTGTCAATAACTTCTGAATAAGAGCACCGAAATGGATGACAGTAAAGTGCAGTTGCTAAAATAAAAACACACAAAGGTAAAAACAGAATATTGTAAGGTCTGCTGAGAGGATAATCAGTAAACCACGGACCAAAAAAATATACATTGCTCGATGATACACAATAAAAAGAAAATATTTACAAAAGTGTGTGTGTGTGTGTATACATATATATATATATATATATATATATGTGTATATATATATATATATATATGTGTATATATATATATATATATATATATGTATGTGTATATATATATATATATATGTACATACATACAGTCATGGCCAAATGTTTTGAGAATGATACAAATATTAATTTTCTGATCATCATAATGGGAGACCCAGACAATGGGGTTTAGGGCACTGCCCTCCGGAGGCCACACTAGGTACTACAAGTTTGTAGACACCGCCCCCTCCGCTTATAAACCCCTACCGCAGGGAATATCCTCAGTTTTAAACTTAGTGTGCTCAGAGGATCACACGCTTTGCTTGCACTTCACTGCATACTCACAGCTTACGTGATGGCGTATGAAGACAAGGTAAAAAGGTCCCGTCGGGGACCTCCGGCAGTCTCCCTGCTCACCTTCGGGGAACACGCAGGTTGAGGTACCGGAGGGCCTAGTGCCTGGACACGTGGTGTTCTCCCGGTACGCTGCCGCGCTCCTTTCCATCCCCCATGGGGGCTCTGGAAAGTGGGAGATAGGAGCCTTGCACAGCTCCGCTCCGTCCGAGGCCTCCCTAAATGGTGCTTACAGACCGGACTGGTGCTGAAACCCCCGTCCGAGGCCTCCCGAAATGGTGCTTACAGACCGGACAGGCACTGAGATACCCTGGTGTCTCCGGTGTGCCTGGGGGTAGTGTCTGGACCTGAGGTGTCCTGCCACTCAGACCGCGTGCTACCCTCGGGTCCGCGGTTCTGGTGGTGTACCCTGTGCTGGGGTCACCCTGGCTGACCGCCCTGTGTACCCACAGGGGCTGCGGCTGTGGGCTTCAGACTTTTGTCTGCAGCCTGGGTATTTGTGTTTATGCCCCCCCGCGTTGCGGGCTCCGGCGCCTACATTACTGTAATGGCTGCCTGGAGAGTTGTGGAGCAGCCCATGTGACATCGATGGGCGTATGTGTGTACTTCCCGCGTGTTTCGGCTCCGCCCTCAGCTTATCCTGCGGCGGCCATCTTTCTCCCTCACTTCCCGGCTGGGATCTGTTGAGACTGCTCTGCTGCACTCCTGGGGAGACCAGGTTCATAACCCTCGCGGAGGCTACACACACATCGCTCCCTTCCCCACCCCTTTGAAGCGGTCGGTAAGCCACCGGTGTACCGGTGATTCTCTCCTGTTTTTGGCTTGTTTTCCCCTACTGCGGGTATGTCCTCAGGAAAGAAGGGTGCTGCTAAGGCGGCCAGTACCACCTCTGTCTGTGCTACATGCAACGGGACACTGGTTGGGGGGTCCTGCAATAATTGCGGACGTCCAGAAGCCCGGACTGTCACTGCTGAGTCAGCAGCTCCGGTGCTATACCCTGAGGTTCAGGTGATCCCAGGGCCATGGGACAAACAGAATGAGATCAATGAATCTTTGTTATCCCAATTGTCCTCCATGTCGCAATCCCTGGAGGCACTAACAAGGAGGCTGGAAGGTCCAGCTGCTCCTTCAAGCTACCCCCGGGTGTCTCCGTCTTCCACTGTGAGACCCCTTAAGCGGGCTCGCCGGGACGATTCACCCGAACTCCAGACCCTCTCTGAGGAGGAGCGTCACTCTGAAGGTGACTAGGATGATGGGGGTTCAATCCTCGGGTCTGTGTCAGAACCACCAGAAGGGGTGGAGGATCTGGTGTCCTCCATCAACGAGACTTTGCGTCTCGTGGCACCCCCTGAGGAGGTGGACGTTCACCCAAAGGAGGTCTATCAATGGTTACAACCTGAGGCTAGACCATGTGGCTCTTTTATGGACCACACTAATTTTGGAAGGGTGGTTAGAACACCCAGGGTTCTCCCTGGGCGGCATTATGTCCGCAAATCTAAGGACACTCGCTTCCCCTTTCCACAGGAGGTGCTTCAGGAGTGGTCGCAGTCCCCGAAGGTGGACGCTTCCATGACCAGGATTGCTGCACGCTCCCTTTTCTCTGCCTCTGATAGCTCCTCATTGAAGGACGCAACAGACAGACAGGTCGAACAACTCGCCAAGTCTTATGAGGCTGTAGGGTCTTCTTTTGCCCCTAATTTTGCTGCGGTCTGGACCTTGCAGGCGATCACATCCTGCCTGGATGGTATTGCTGACCTGGCAGGGTCCAGTTCAGAGGTTCTGACACTTACCGACAGGGCAAGAGCCTATGCGGATTATGCCAGGACGGCGTCCTTGGAGACTGCCACCCGCTCTGCTGTGGCCTCGGCCAATGCTATAGCGATCCGCAGGTTGTTGTGGCTGCGTCTATGGGACTCAGATGCCACGTCAAAGAAGATTCTGCAGAATCTTCCATTCTCTGGTGACAGGCTTTTTGGTACCGAGCTGGACAAGCTGATCAAGGATTCTGCGGAGTCCAAGATACCACAGAACAATCCTAAGCCACGGTATACCGTGAAAAGGAACCCTAAACAGTGGTCCTTTCGCTCCAGCTCGCAGCCTTCAGCATCTTCCGCTCGCGCGGACCGTGGGGGCAAGCCTTCTACTCAGTGGCGCCCCAAGGGTCGCCAGAAGAAGCCGGCGGGGGCAACAGCTGCCGCCCCCAAACCCACTTCCGCATGACTCGCTCTCTCTTCCTGCCTCCCCACAGGTGGGGGGTCGTCTGTCCCGATTTCAGGACAGATGGCGTCTCCGCATTCAGGATCAGTGGGTCAGAGACGTAGTCTCGCGAGGTTACAGGATAGAGCTGTCGTCGCAGCCCGCACACCGATTCCATCGGTCTGTTCCATCCCCAGAAAAGGCTCAGGCTTTTTATCTGGTGTTGGAGGGTCTACGCAGAGACGGGGTAGTGGTCCCAGTGCCCACTGGGGAGAGGTTCAGGGGTTTTTACTCCAACCTCTTTATCGTCCCAAAGAAGGACGGCTCCTTCCGCCCGGTTCTGGACCTCAAGTTGTTCAACCGTCACGTGTTGGTTCGGAAGTTCCGCATGGAATCCCTGCGTTCCGTGATCGCGGCTGTGTCGCAGGGAGACTTCCTAGCGTCCATAGATATCCGAGACGCTTACCTTCACGTGCCCATTGCACCGGCTCATCAGCGCTGGTTGAGATTCGCAGTGGGGGAAGAACACTTCCAATTCGTGGCACTGCCTTTCGGGTTGGCCTCGGCACCGCGGGTGTTCACGAAAGTGATGGCCTCGATGATGGCTCTCCTGCATGCACAGGGTCACGCCGTCATACCTTATCTAGACGACCTGCTGGTCAGAGCGCCATCGGAACACCTGTGTCAGCGAAGCCTGGAGGTGACCATGCAGTCTCTGGAATGGTTTGGGTGGCTTCTCAATATCCAGAAATCCACCCTGGTCCCAACCCAGTCACTGACGTATCTGGGCATGGACTTCCACACGGACTCTGCTCTGGTGTCTCTGCTGCGAGCCAAACAGCTGGCCATCCAATCAGGAGTACACGATCTCCTCCGGTCACCGCACTCATCCCTGCGGGTCTTGATGAAGCTGGTGGGGCGCATGGTGGCAGCAATAGAGGCGGTGCCTTTTGCACAGTTTCGCCTCCGTCCTCTGCAACTGGAAATTCTCCAGAGGTGGGACAAGAAGACGTCCTCTCTGAATCAGCTGGTGGTTCTTTCCCAGACGACCAGGGATTCTCTACAGTGGTGGCTCCAGCCAAGTCACCTGTCACGGGGCCGATCCTTCCTAAAACCGTCATGGTTAGTGGTGACCACCGACGCCAGTCTAAAAGGCTGGGGGGCGGTGTTCTTACACCACAGGGCTCAAGGTCTCTGGACACGGTCGGAGTCGACGTTGCAGATCAACGTGCTGGAGCTCAGGGCGGTCTATCTAGCACTCCTGGCTTTTCGGGTGTTCCTGTCAGGACAGCCCATTCGGGTTCAGTCCGACAATGCGACAGCCGTCGCCTATATAAATCATCAGGGAGGAACCAGGAGTGCACAGGCCCTAGCGGAAGTCCACCGCATTCTATCATGGGTGGAAGACAACAACTGCTTGATCTCCGCAGTTTACATCCCAGGTGTCGAGAATTGGGAGGCCGATTACCTGAGCCGACAGGGGATGGACGCCGGAGAATGGTCTCTTCATCCGGACGTCTTCCGGGACATCTGCAACAGATGGGGCACTCCGGACGTGGATCTGATGGCCTCCCGGCTGAATCATCAGGTGCCACAATACATGGCGAGATCGTGGGACCCTCAGTCTCTGGGGCAGATGCCCTGATCCTGAGTTGGTCCAGCTTCCAACTACCATATGTTTTCCCACCTCTGGCACTGATTCCCAAGGTTCTGTGGAAAATCGGGACGGAATGCCGCACAGCCATTCTAGTGGCTCCGGATTGGCCCAGGAGGTCCTGGTATCCGGATCTGTGGCAACTGTCAGGCGGGAACCGGTGGGCTCTTCCAGACCGCGCAGATCTACTCGCGCAAGGCCCCTTCTTCCGCCTCAATTCCAGGGCTCTCAGATTGACTGCATGGCTCTTGAGGCCTGGCTTCTAACGTCCAGGGGATTCTCCCCTACGGTGGTTGCCACTATGAATCGAGCTAGACGGCCCGTATCACGGAAGATATACCACAGAACGTGGAAAATCTTTTTCACCTGGTGTGCTTCTGGTGGACGTTCACCTTGGCCGTTGTCGATCCCGACCCTGTTGGCTTTTCTGCAGTCGGGCTTGGAGTTGGGCCTATCCCTCAGTTCCCTGAAGGGTCAGGTATCAGCGCTGTCGGTACTGTTTGACAGGCGCTTGGCACTCCTTCCAAAGGTTCGTCAATTTCTCCAGGGGGTGTCTCGGGTGGTCCCGCCGTATAGGCGACCGCTGGACCCTTGGGATCTCAACATGGTCCTGGCGGCTCTACAGAAACCGCCTTTTGAGCCACTGAGAGAAGTTTCCCTCTCTTGTCTGTCACAGAAAGTGGTCTGTCTGGTGGCAATTACGTCTCTAAGACGGGTCTCTGAATTGGCTGCACTATCGTGCAAGTCACCCTTTCTGGTGGTTCACCAAGACAAGGTGGTGTTGCGCCCGCGGGCAGAATTCTTGCCAAAGGTGGTTTCCACTTTTCACTTGAACCAAGAGATTGTTCTTCCATCATTCTGTCCTGCCCCTGTTCATCAGGTTGAGCGCGACCTCCACACTCTGGACCTCGTACGGGCTGTACGCATTTATGTGTCCAGGACTGCCTCCTTCCGGAGTTCGGACTCCTTGTTCGTACTGACGGCAGGTCGCTGTAAGGGGTCCGCGGCGTCAAAATCGACCTTGGCCAGATGGCTCAAGGCACCCATTCAAGAGGCCTACCGTTCTTCTGGTTTGCCTCTCCCGGTGGGCTTGAAGGCGCACTCGACCAGAGCTGTCGGTGCCTCCTGGGCTTTGCGATATCGCGCTTCTGCGCTACAGGTGTGTCAGGCGGCCACTTGGTCCAGCCGGCACACTTTCTCTAAGCACTATATGGTGCATGCCCATGCCTCTGCGGATGCAAGTTTGGGCAGGCGGGTCCTCCAGGCGGCGGTTGCCCACCTTTTAGGGGGACCGTATATCTCACCGTCTTTTTTTGAGGAACTCTTCCCGCCCTGGGGTTTGCTTTAGGACATCCCCATTGTCTGGGTCTCCCATTATGATGATCAGAAAAAAGAGAATTTTGTTTACGTACCGTAAATTCTTTTTTCTTGAATCATCAATGGGAGACCCAGCACCCACCCAGTTGTTCCGTTGGATGTTTTGCATTTGACCTGTTCCCAGTTGGGACAGTTTATTCCGGGTTGTTGGACCGTCTGTGCACGGTTTCTTTCCCGAGGTTTCGGGTGTGGTTTATGTTGTCTCCTCGCAGCTTATGGACCAAACTGAGGATATTCCCTGCGGTAGGGGTTTATAAGCGGAGGGGGCGGTGTCTACAAACTTGTAGTACCTAGTGTGGCCTCCGGAGGGCAGTGCCCTAAACCCCATTGTCTGGGTCTCCCATTGATGATTCAAGAAAAAAGAATTTACGGTACGTAAACAAAATTCTCTTTTTTAAAGTCTACTGCTTCAGTTTTTCTAATGGCAATTTGCATATACTCCAGAATGTCAGAGTGATCTGCTTAACGACAATTACTTGAAAAGTCAATATTTGCCTAGAAAATGAGCTTTAACCCCCAAAACACATTTCAACATCATTGCAGTCCTGCCTTAAAAGGAGCAGCTAAACATCATTTTAGTGATTGTTCCATTAACACAGGTGTGGGTGTTGATGAGGACAGGGCTGGCGAACAATCAGTCATGATTAAGTAAGAATGACACCACTGGACACTTAAAAAGGAGGCTGGTGCTTGGTATCATTGTTTCTCTTCAGTTAACCATGGTTATCTCTAAAGAAACACGTGCAGCCATCATTGCACTGCACAAAAATGGCCTAACAGGGAAGAGTATCGCAGCTAGAAAGATTGCACCTCAGTCAACAATCTATCGCATCATCAAGAACTTCAAGGAGAGAGCTTCCATTGTTGTCAAAAAGGCTCCAGGGTGCCCAAGAAAGACCAGCAAGCGCCAGGACCGTATCTTAAAACTGTTTCAGCTGCGGGATCAGACTACCAGCAGTGCCGAGCTTGCTCAGGAATGGCAGCAGGCTGGTGTGAGTGCTTCTGCACGCACTGTGAGGCGGAGACTCTTTGAGCAAGGCCTGGTTTCAAGGAGGGCAGCAAAGAGCCACTTCTCTCCAGAGAAAACATCAGGGGCCGACATATTCTGCAAAAGGTACAGGGAGTGGACTGCTGAGGACTGGGGTAAAGTCATTTTCTCTGATGAATCCCCTTTTAGATTGTTTGGGACATCTGGAAAACAGCTTATTCGGAGAAGAAGAGGTGAGTGCTACCACCAGTCTTGTCTCATGCCAACTGTAAAGCATCCTGAAACCATGTGTGGGGTTGCTTCTCAGGCAAGGGAATCGGCTCACTCAGTCTTGCCTAAAAACACAGCCATAAATAAAGAATGGTACCAGAATGTCCTCCAAGAGCAACTTCTCCCAACCGTCCAAGAGCATTTTGGCGCCCAACAATGCCTTTTCCAGCATGTTTCCAAATATGTTTATTGAACATTTTTTTCATAAATGGGGATAGAGGAAAGGGAGGGTACATAAATGAAGGGAGGGGGGGAGGGGATATACAGATACACAAAAGAAAAGAAATTACAAAAATATGGAATTTACTGTAGGTTATGCCTATTATACATCGAAATATAAGCCATACAATCATTATACAGAAGAATAAATGTGGGAAAATCAATCCCACAAATTTAAATACCACACTACACCAAGCGGTACAGATTAAAAAGGAAAACGCAATAAAGCTAGAAATACACGAAGAAAAAGAAAAAAAACAATCATTTAACGGTCACGTCACAATTGTTTCACTAAATAATGTCACTAGGCCTTGTTCATTAAAAGGGGAGAATATTTAACTATCCATAGTTTCCAATGTTGTAAAAACTTTAAAAAAGTATTTCTTATAGAGTTGTTGTGTTCAAAGATACTATGTTGAACTACTCGTTCGATTAATTCCATTGGAGTTGGCGGTTCAATATTATTCCATCTAGCTGCTATGGTGGTTTTCGCTGTTAAAAGTATGTGCGAGATTATAAATCGAAGCTGTTTAGGAAGGTCTTCAATTCCTATTGATAATAGGACTAGTTGTGGAGTCAGTGTTATTATCCATTCTGTGATGTCTGTTATGAGAACCTTAATACCATTCCAAAAATTTAGCAACTTTGGGCAAGCCCAAAAAATGTGCGACAGGGTGCCTGGGTTTTTACAGTCTCTCCAGCAGGTAGATGGATAAGTCGGGTTAACATGATGTAGCTTCACAGGAGACCAGTACTATCTGGAGAGTCTTTTGTAAAAAGATTCTTGAGTTGAGGCACAGGCAGTATGGGAGTATGTAATGTTTAGGGTTTTAGTCATTTTTTGTAGGTCAATTTGAATATTAAGTTCTTTTTCCCACGCTTCAAAAAAAGGTACCGTATATACTCGTGTATAAGCCAACCCGTGTATAAGCCGACCCCCCTACTTTTGCCCCCAAAAACTGGGAAAACGTATTGACTCGCATATAAGCCGAGGGTGGACTCCAGCACAGGTATACAGCCCCCAGCAGTGTGGTATACAGCCTTCAGCACAGGTATACAGCCCCAGCAGTGTGGTATACAGCCCTCAGCACAGGTATACAGCCTCCAGCAGTGTGGTATACAGCCCTCAGCACAGGTATACAGCCCCCAGCAGTGTGGTATATAGCCCTCAGCGCTGGTATGCAGCCTCCAGCAGTGTGGTATGCAGCCCTCAGCACAGGTATACAGCCCTCAGCACAGTGTGTACAGCCCTCAGCACAGTGTATACAACTCCCAGCACAGCTGGCACACACATAGCCCCCCTGCATCCAGAATATGTTCCCCCCCCCCCCCGTCATTCTTCATGCCTCCCCAGCTGTCACACACATAGCCCCCCCTGCATTAAGAATATGCGCCCCCATCATTCTTTATGCCTCCTCAGCTGGCGTGCACATAGCCCCCACATCAAGAATATGCCTGCCCCCCTGTCACTGTATATGCCCCGGAGCTGGCGTGCACATAGCCCCCACATCAAGAATATGCCTGCCCCCCCTGTCACTGTATATGCCCGGGAGCCGGCGTGCACATAGCTGCCACATCAAGAATATGCCTGCCCCCCCTGTCACTGTATATGCCCGGAAGCCGGCGTGCACATAGCTCCCACATCAAGAATATGCCTGCCCCCCCTGTCACTGTATATGCCCGGGAGCCGGCGTGCACATAGCTCCCACATCAAGAATATGCCTGCCCCCCCTGTCATTGTATATGCCCGGGAGCCGGCGCGCACATTTAAAACAACATACTGTTAACTCACCCTCCAATGCGCGGTCCTTGCTCACAGCTCCTCCGTTGCTCTTCCTGTTTCCCGGCCATCAAATCATGTGACCGGGCGCACAGTAATACCCGGTCACATGATTTGATGGCCGGGAAACAGGAAGAGCAACGGAGGAGCTGTGAGCAAGGACCGCGCATTGGAGGGTGAGTTAACAGTATGTTGTTTTAAATGTGCGCGCCGGCTCCCGGGCATATACAATGACGGGGGGGGCAGGCATATTCTTGATGTGGGAGCTATGTGCACGCCGGCTCCCGGGCATATACAGTGACAGGGGGGGGCAGGCATATTCTTGATGTGGCAGCTATGTGCACGCCGGCTCCCGGGCATATACAGTGACGGGGGGGCAGGCATATTCTTGATGTGGGAGCTATGTGCACGCCGGCTCCCGGGCATATACAGTGACGGGGGGGGGGGGGGCAGGCATATTCTTGATGTGGCAGCTATGTGCACGCCGGCTCCCGGGCATATACAGTGACGGGGGGGCAGGCATATTCTTGATGTGGGAGCTATGTGCACGCCGGCTCCCGGGCATATACAGTGACGGGGGGGGGGCAGGCATATTCTTGATGTGGCAGCTATGTGCACGCCGGCTCCCGGGCATATACAGTGACGGGGGGGGCAGGCATATTCTTGATGTGGGAGCTATGTGCACGCCGGCTTCCGGGCATATACAGTGACGGGGGGGGGGGGGGGGAGGGGGGCAGGCATATTCTTGATGTGGGGGCTATGTGCACGCCAGCTTCCGGGCATATACAGTGACGGGGGGTGGGGGGGCAGGCATATTCTTGATGTGGGGGCTATGTGCACGCCAGCAGGAGACATAAAGAATGATGCGGGCGCATATTCTTAATGCGGGGGGGGGGCTATGTGTGACAGCTGGGGAGGAATGAAGAATGACGGGGGGCATATTCTGGATGCAGGGGGGCTGTGTGTGTGCCAGCTGGGGGGCATAAAGAGTGACGGGGGACAGGGGAGGGTACAGCATAGCCTGGATGCCAGAGGTGACTGCAGATAGTATGCCTGCTCCCCTGTCCAAAACTTGGTGCTGTTTCAGCACCAAGGTGATGGACAGCGGCAGTGCATATTAAATGAGCGGGAGCAGGAGATCTCCACGCTCTCTCTGCATCCCTCTGCATCCCGCAGCTAGCTGCTCCAGCCCCCGACACCCCCCAGAGCTGCCCCCACCCATACATTCGGTATATGACTCGTGTATAAGCCGAGGGGTAGACTTTTCAGCCCAATTTTTGGGCTGAAAAGGTCGGCTTATACACGAGTATATACGGTAGTTTAGAGAGTTCTATTCCTCGTTTATAATTTTATAAAGTTTATTTGTCTTCCAAATAGAGAACTTGTGTGGAGAATTTAAGAGATCCACTATTTGTGGGAGCGAGAATTTTAGAGGGGATTTTTCAAAATATCCTGGTATGAGTCTCCATCGTGTTCTTTCATCCTAGAAAGAGAGTATTTAGATTGCAGGGTGTAGAATGGGATCAAGGAGTTTTCAAAGATTAGGTCATTAAGGTACAGTATACCCTTTTCGAGCCATGTTGAGAGATTTAGGTGTGGTAATAAAATGTCCAATATTACCAAGGGAATATTTTGTAGCTTTGCTGAGGTGAAATATTTAGCAGCTTTAAAAGGTGTCTCCACGCAGAGATAACTGCCTTTAGAGTGGGGTGGTCAGGGGCCTTTTTTAGAAGAGTCCATCAAGTGAGCCAACAGTAAAGCTAATAGGTTCTTATTTTTATCAATTGAGCGTTTCTATATTGATCCAGCACATGTTGGAAGAGTCCAGAAGCCAACTCTGTGAAAGCTTGATGATAGAGGCTAGATAATAGTTATACAAGTTGGGTACTCCAAGACCTCCCATTTTCTTATGCCTCTCCAGTGATACGCTGGAGACTCTTGTTTTTTTATGGTTCCATATAAATGCCTTCAATTGAGATTGAAATCTAATAAAAGAGGTTTTAGGAATATAACTTTGTAAGGCTCTAAACACATACAGTGCCTATAAGTAGTATTCAACCCCCTGCAGATTTAGGTGGTTGACACATGCGGAATTAACTTGGCATTGTGACATTTGGACTGTAGATCAGCATGGAAGTGGGAAATGCACTGCAGCCAAAAAGATTTTTACATTTTTTTTTTTCTTTTTTAAAGCGTTAAAAGTTAATTCAGAGGGTCATTTATTATTCAACCCCTCAAACCACCAGCATTCTGTTTGGTCCCCCTAAAGTATTAAGAAGTAGTTCAGGCACAAAGAACAATGAGCTTCACATGTGTGGATTAATTATCTCTTTTGCCAGCCTTTTCTGACTATTTAAGGGCCCTTTCACATCAGCGTTTTTTGAAATTCGCGGCAGATGCGGTGAAAAAAACGCATCTGCTGCGATTACCGCATACCGGCTGCACTTGCGGCACTGTTGCGGTAAACGCCATACAAGGTATAGGCGGACTTGCAACAGGTGCGGCAACATGGGAAAGACAAAGGAGCATTCCAAGGCCATCCGAGACAAGATCGTGGAGGGTCACAAGGCTGACAAGGGGTACAAAACCCTTTCCAAAGAGTTGGACTTACCTGTCTCCACTGTTGGGAGCATCATCCGGAAGTGGAAGGTTTATGGAACTACTGTTAGCCTTCAACGGCCTGGACAGCCTTTGAAAGTTTCCTCCCATGCCGAGGCCAGTCTTGTCCCAAGAGTCAAGGCTAACCCAAGGACAACAAGGAAGGAGCTCCGGGAAGATCTCATGGCAGTGAGGACATTGGTTTCAGTTAATACCATAAGTAACGTACTCCACCGCAATGGTCTCCGTTCCAGACGAGCCAGTAAGATACCTTTACTTTCAAAGCGTCATGTCAAGGCTCGTCTACAGTTTGCTCATGATCACTTGGAGGACTCAGACAGACTGGTTCAAGGTTCTATGGTCTGATCGAGATCTTTGGTGCCAACCACACACGTGACGTTTGGAGACTGGATGGTGCTGCATACGACCCCAAGAATACCATCCCTACAGTCAAGCATGGTGGTGGCAGCATCATGCTGTGGGGCTGTTTCTCAGCCAAGGGACCTGGCTATCAGGTCCGCATCCATGGAAGATGGATAGCACGGCCTACCTGGAGATTTTGGCCAAGAACCTCCGCTCCTCAATCAAGGATCTTAAGATGGGTTGTAATTTCATCTTCCAACAAGACAACGACCCAAAGCACACAGCCAAGAAAACCAAGGCCTGGTTCAAGAGGGAAAAAATCAAGGTGATGGAGTGGCCTAGTCAGTCTCCTGACCTTAACCCAATTGAAAACTTGTGGAAGGAGCTCAAGATTAAAGTCCACATGAGACACCCAAAGAAACCTAGATAACTTGGAGAAGATCTGCATGGAGGAGTGGGCCAAGATAACTCCAGAGACCTGTGTCGGCCTGATCAGGTCTTATAAAAGACGATTATTAGCGGTAATTGCAAACAAGGGTTATTCCACAAAATATTAAACCTAGGGGTTGAATAATAATTGACCCACACTTTTATGTTTAAAATTTATTAAAATTCAACTGAGCAACATAACTTTTTGGTTTGTAAGATTTATGCTTCTGTTAATAAATCCTACTCTCGTTTGCAGTTTGAAGGCTCTAACTTATTTGCATCTTATCAAACCACCTAAATCTGCAGGGGGTTGAATACTACTTGTAGGCACTGTACATTAATTTAGGCAGGAGAAGCATTTTAAATGCCTCAATCCTGCTTAGCCAAGAGATCTCAATTTTTGCTAGTCTTAAATAATCCATATGAAGAGATTAATAGAGGGTCTTTAGGTTTTCCTGGATTACGCTAGAAACTTTATTTAGTTATATTTATTCCTAAATAGGAAATGCTTTTCTCTTCCCACATAAAATTAAATAATTCCTTCATATAGTTTAAGAATGTTTCGTCAATATTAAAATCTAATATTTGTGATTTTGTTGAATTGATTTTATAGGGAGAGGGAGGAGAATTTCTCAATTGCGGATACCAAATGTCTTAAAGATTTAAATGGGTTTGAGCGCGATTTTAATTTGATCTTTGTCTATAGTTATACCTTTTAATATTCTGATTAGCTCTGATTGTCGCTGCAGAAGGCTCTATGAATAATGCAAAGAGAGTGGGGGAAAGGGGACAACCTTGTCTGGTACCATTAGTTAAGTGGAATTTTTCTGAGAGAGAACTATTTGAATAAACTCGAGCTACTTGGTTGGAGTACATTGATTTTATGATTTTAAGTATATTCCCTTGGAATCCAAACTTTTTTAAAGTATTAAAAAGGAAAGGCCAATATACTCTATCAAAAGCTTTTTCTGCGTCCAGCGCCAAAAAAGCAGTTGGTATGTTAGATTTCTCAACTAGTATCGCTAAATTTAAGGCTCTTCTAGTAGCGTCGGCAGTAGTGCGGCCCGGAATGAATCCTGATTGGTCGTTGTGTATTAATTTAGCAATATGATGTTTTAATCTATTTGCTACTAATTTGGATAAGATCTTAGTGTCACAGTTGAGAAGAGAAATCGGTCTAAAATTTTTTGTATCAAGAGGGTCGCCCTTGTTTTTGGGAATAATAGTGATTATTGCCTCCAACATATCTTGCGGTAGATGTCCTGATTCCGCAGAGTGATTCGCTAATTTGGTTAAGTAGGGGAGTAGATCTTCATAGAAAGATTTGTAAAGCTCATTTTGAAGGCCATTTGGACCAGGAGGTTTGCCATTTTTGAGATCTTTGATCACTCCTAGGATTTCTTGGGATGAATAGGGAAGATTTAAATCCTCTAGATCCTGTGCACTCAGAGTTGGGAGGTTAAGGTTACCCAAGTATTCAGAAATTTCTTCATCAGGAGGAATGGATGAGTTGGGGTCTTCTTTAAGATTATAAAGTGAAGAATAAAATTTTTCAAAGACTTTCACTGTCGGGGTGTTTAACAACTAGGCCAGAGGGATCTCTAATCTCTTGAATTCTTGATTTTATTTTTTGATGTTTTATTCTAGCCGCAAAAGGGTCTAGCATCGGAAAAATACTTAGTTTTAGTCGACTGGATAATGTTATCGTATTCAGCAGTCAACAATGATCTAAGGTTTGTTCTTAAGTGCAATATTTGAGTAGAGTAATCCAGCGAGGGATTGGCAAATTGTTTTTTTCAAGAGTATGTATGTCTTTAACTATATCACAGTAAAAAATAGGGGGGGGAACAAGAGGCGCAATAGTGCCCTATCACTAGTGACACTAATGTATGTGGTGGGTATGAATTCACTCACCTAGCACAGTTGTGAGACCCACAACTGGTGTAAAAGCATTTAGCATTAAATGCAGCTGCTGCAGGACTTTCACCTTCCACATGCACGTGGGAACCATCCAGAAGTTACTTCAGGGGAAATGGTGTATCAGTGTCCGCGCTGCTGAAATCCCAAGAAAACGATCCAGAAACCAGATGTAGGTTGCATCAATCATCCATTTATTCCTTTCCTACGCGTTTCGGCACTGTCCTAGTGCCTTCCTCAGGGATATTACATGTCAGCTCTTAACAAGGTTTATATAGCTCCTGTGCATGGCATTTAGGGTGTGTTAACACATGCTGATGATGTCAAAATCGTCATCAAAGTGGGCGGAGCCCAATTTGATGTCAAAATCGTCATCAGTGGGAGGAGCCTAATTTTTGGCTCAAACAGTAAAAAACAAGTTTCTGTGGAGCAATTTACATCGTACAATGATATACAAGTTGATAAAAATCTGACTTCAGAACGTTTTTTATGCCATTTGTTAAGTCAGATTTTTATCAACTTGTATATCATTGTACGATGTAAATTGCTCCACAGAAACTTGTTTTTTTACTGTTTTGGAGCCAAAAATTAGGCTCCTCCCACTTTAATGACGATTTTGACATCATCAAATTGGGCTCCGCCCACTTTGATGACTTTTTTGACATCAGCAGCATGTGTTAACACACCCCTAAATGCCATGCACAGGAGCTATATAAACCTTGTTAAGAGCTGACATGTAATATCCCTGAGGAAGGCACTAGGACAGTGCCGAAACGCGTAGGAAAGGAATAAATGGATGATTGATGCAACCTACATCTGGTTTCTGGATCGTTTTCTTGGGATTTCAGCAGCGCGGACACTGATACACCATTTCCCCTGAAGTAACTTCACTATGTCTTTAACTAGGGTCTCGGTTTTGTCCCTGTTGGTCTTAAGTCTTGAGTTTAGCTGAATAAGTTTTCCTCTTAGCACCACCTTAAATGCAGACCAAAGCGTGAGTATGGAAATGTTGTCTGTCATTTTCTTTGAAGTAGTTTCTAATAGTAGTCTGAATTTCTGATTTATAACTTGGGTGGTTGTAGAGGAAACTATTATTCCTCCACAATCTTTCTGAAAGGGACGTCTGGGCTCTGTCAGAACCAGATGAAACCAACTTAATTGAGTAAAAAAACTTTTTTATTAGAATCAAAGTTAAAAGTAACACCTACAAATATAGACAAACATAGCACACGTAAATGGGAATCAGAAACATATTGATGTATATATATGCAGATGAGAACTGCTTTGATAAGGAAGGTCAACCTTTTCCCACAGCAAATTATGGGTATACCACATTAGAAAAAATACTTCAATTTGTATTTTATGAGTATTCTGGTGTCAAAAGATGATAATCTTTTGACACCAGAATACTCATATAAAATACAAATTGAAGTATATTTTCTAATGTGGTATACCCATAATTTGCTGTGGGAAAACGTTGACCTTCCTTATCAAAGCAGTTCTCATCTGCATATATATACATCAATATGTTTCTGATTCCCATTTACGTGTGCTATGTTTGTCTATATTTGTAGGTGTTATTTTAACTTTGATTCTAATAAAAAAGTTTTTTTACTAAATTAAGTTGGTTTCATCTGGTTCTGACAAAAACATAATTTGTTACCTCCTAATATATATAAAAATAATCCTTAGTTTTATAAACGTCTGGGCTCTACCAATTTCAAAAATGACTGGTGAATGGTCTGACCAGGTTCGGGTGGCTATTTTAATGGTTTTAAACTTAGGGAGAGAAAATCTATTAGTAAGGACCAAATCAATCCTGGTGTAGGAATTATGAGTTACGGAGTAACGAGTAAATTCAATAGCATGGAGACATCTAAAAACATCATATATATCATTTTTGATCTTCCATGTGTCTAAGGAAGAATGCCATCTGGATTTGGATGAGGAATCTAGAGATTGGTTGGGAGCTATATTAAAATCTCCGAAGATTATTAATTCGCCTTTTTTTTGTTGGTTAATGATGCATAATATCTGTTTAAAAAAGTAATTTGGCCCTTATTAGGAACATAAACATTAGCTAATGTAAAAATTTGGTAATTCAATTTACATACTGAAATGATGTATCTCCCTTCTGGGTCATCTAAACCATAAATTTGTTCGAATGGGACTGTGTTTTTAATTAGGAGGCCTACTCCCCATTTTTTCTTTACATTATTTACAAGGAAAATATTTTGGAAGTCTTTGTGAACAAATTTAGGGGGATTTATAGAAGAGAATTTAGTCTCTTGAAGAGCTATTATGTCGGCTTTATTGTCTTTAATCAATTTCCAGGTAAGATGATGACGTTGAGGGGTGTTCAGGCCATTGACATTTTTAGTCATAAATTTAAGTGACATAATTGAGATATTCTAGGTAATGTGTGTGAATTAGTGTATGGCGGTAATCATAAAATATCTGTTTTTTCCAGGACATGTCGTAAGAGAATTTAACAGTTTACAGTCTATGGGAAAGACTTAAATTATCCTAACTTTAAACTAAATTCTATTCTAATCCTAAATTAGGTCTAACCCGACTAAGTAAAAATACCTCGGGAAGATCCAATACTAATACTACTACTAATTAAATAAGGAAAACCGTTTAGTACCCAGTAAATCCCAATAGGAGGGGCTAAGCTCGATACAAAAACCTCCTTTGAGGGGCTAAAGTTCTGGCCTAGTGCCTCAGCCCAATTATGGGTGTAATCCATCAGGAGATCATAAGTCCTAAATCCCTAAGAATTCTTTCTCCACCTTCTATGTCAGATATTCCAAAAAATTTTCTCTGATAGTGAAAGAGGACTTTAGTAGGGTTGAATCCCCATCTGTACTGAATTTTCTCTTGTCTCAAGACTTCAGTAATTTTTGATAAAATTTTTCTTTGGTTCATTGTCTCCTTGGATAAATCCGCAAAGACTTTGATGTTCTCAAAAGGCTTTGGGAGGGTTTTGTTGGTGCGCAAATATTCCATAAGAAGATCTTTAGTATGGAAAAAATGAAACTTAGAGATCACATCTCTGGGTATCTCAGGTTTAAGATGTCTTGGTTTAGGTAAACGATGGGTTATGGTTAGCGTTACATCAAGGTTCGTTAGTGACGGAATAGCTGTTTTTAAAAGGCCTTTTATGTAGGAATCTAGTTAGTCGGTTTTAATTGATTCTGGGATAGCCCTGAATTTCACATTCTGTTTTCTATCCCTATCCTCCAGGTCGGTCAGCTTGTTCTTAACCGCCTTAAGCTCCTCTTTAAGTAGTTTATTTTCTTTCTCTAATTTATCGCTTTTTTTTCCTAGATCAAAAATTTCTGATTCATTCTTGTCCGTCCTAAGATTGAGTGAGTCAATTGAGTTTTGAAGCCTGTCAAAGTCGAGTCTAAGAGACTTCTTGAAGGTAGAAAAGACACCTCTTAAGAAATTGTCTATTGGTTGACTCCAGTCAAATTTTGACAAGGGGTCAATGCTATCCAAGCGACTAGGGCTCTCAGTTCTCATACGTTGCTTGACTGGACTAGGACTGGGGGAGGATTCTCCCTCTGATTCAGAAATTTCATGTACAGTCAGGTTTTGATTAGTGGTTGATTTGGAGGATAATTCTTTTCTCTTATCCCGCCTTTGTTTTGGACAGACGGGGTCCAAGGTTGCAGAATCGTCCGAATTTCCGCCTTGACTAAGTGTCCTTGAGTCACCGTCAGCGTATTTTGTAGGAGATCTGGAGCGATCTTTGGGTATATCTAGATTGACTAGGTTCTTTATAACTAGATTTAGTTTTGTCAATTTTAACTTTTTGAGAAGCCATGTTCTCAAATATTAGACCCAGATGTTTATTTGCTATTGTTTAGGGTAATATGTTTAAAAATTAGGCACCCGGGATAGTTAAAAATATTGAAGTTCCCCTATATCTCAAATTTTTTTATACATCCAGTGAGATAAAAAAAAGGTAGTTGAGATATGCGTTGACTCATTAAAGACACCAGAGCTAGTAGAAGAATATGTGCCTATATCAATCAGTGATAAGTGGGGTGAGCGTTCCAGATACTCAAAATAAACCTAATGTAGTTCTCATAGGTATCACTTTAAACTTTAGTCACACCCAGACAGCTATTAGACTGCTAGACAGAGACAGATTTATATCACGTGTAGTGGAAAGCGCTATCTCAAGAGCATCTGAAATGGTATTCAGTGAAAGTTATATCAAACTACACTAGAGCTCAATACTGCACGATAGTATACTATTCAAGTAAAAAGAGCTCTGTATATAACATCAACCAAACTAAGTACCATATTTTTCGCATTATAAGACGCACTTTTCTTCCCCAAAATTTTGGGGAAAGTGGGGGGTGCGTCTTATAATGTGAAATAGGGCTGGGCGATTAATCGAATTAATTCGATTAATTCACCCCCTGCTGTGGCCACGATTGTAGTTTTCTTACAAATCGTGAAATTCGATTTAAAATGGCGGCATTTCCGGTCCGGCGTCACCTGGCACACTGAGGTGCGCTCTTCCTCCTCCCCGGCCGGCGCTGGACTGGCCCGGACACTGGGGGCCGCCGACCTCCGCCTCCTCCCCGGCCGGCGGTGACAAGCAGCACAGCAGAGCGCAGCATGGCTCCGGTGCTGGTCCGCCCCGCCCCCTGGCAGCAGTTAACACCCCCCGGGCACGTCGCGCTGTGGCTGACGTCACCCGGTGCGCCGTCACCCGGAGTCACGGAGAGGAGAAGAGGAGCCGAGGTTAGCAGCTGCTGACCGGTGTGGCCTGCCTCCTCCTCCTGAGTCCCGACTCCTGACTCAGATTGAGTCGTCTGGGTCCCGGTCCGTCCTAGGCTAGCTGCGCCTACAACTCTACTCCCTACTCCTAATAAAGTAACAAGTAACGCTAAACAGGCGTGGGAGGGGGGGGTTTATGTGGAGGGGGGTGGGTGGGTGCCTGTGGGAGTTATGAGGTGTATATATATCTACATCAGGGCAGGTGCAGGCACACTATGAGGTGTATATATGATATATACACCTCATAGTGTGTGTGCCTGTCTGATGTATACATATATACACCTCATAGTGTGCCTGCCTGAGGTATAAATATAAATAAATATTTATATTTATATCACACATACATACATACATACACACACACACACACACACACACACACACACACCTCAGTCAGGCACACTTTGAGGTGTATATATGTATACATCAATGAAACACATAATACACAGAGCACAGCTGTATATAGATGACTGTCATCTATATACAGCTGTGCTGTGTGTGCAGCCTGTGCGTGCTCTATATACAGCCCAGTGCACTGTGTATACTGTGTGTATGATATATACTGTGTGTATGATATATACTGTGTGTGCTGTGTGTATGATATATGCTGTAGATACTGTGTGTATGATGCTGTATATACTGTGTGTATGATGCTGTATATACTGTGTGTATGATGCTGTATATACTGTGTGTATGATGCTGTATATACTGGGTGTATGATGCTGTATATACTGTGTGTATGATGCTGTATATACTGTGTGTATGATACTGTATATACTGTGTGTATGATACTGTATATACTGTGTGTATGATACTGTATATACTGTGTGTATGATTATATATAGTATATACTATATATAATGATGTATATACTGTGTGTATGATGTATATACTGTGTGTATGCTGTATACACTGTGTATGCTGTATACATATATAAAAAAAAAATCGAGATTTAAATCGAAAATCGTCTATAGGTTTAAAAAAAAATCGAGATTTTGATTTTTTCCAAAATCGCCCAGCCCTAATGTGAAAGAATACTTGTGTGGTGGGGGGGGGGGCTGTGGAGCAGTGTCCAGGGGCTCTCAGGAGGCTGTAGGAGGCTGCAGCAGCGGCCCCGTGGTCACGTGGGGCCGCTCATTATCTCCTGTAATATGCACTGCTTCCCGCTGTCAATCACCAGTGGGAGCAGCCCATACTACAGGAGCGGGACCGCAGCCCAGAGTGGATAGTCAGTGCTTTCCACGCAATGAAAGCGTGGAAGACACTGACTATCTCTGGGAGCACGATCATACTCACCCCTCTCCTTGCTCCCTGCCGTCCGCGCCATCCCCGCTGTCTTTGCCGGCATCCGAGTCCTGTGAGCGTCGCTGCAGAGTGACATCATCACCTGCGCGCTGCTCACAGTACCCGGATGCCGCCACAGCACAGAGAACGGTGATAGCACGGACAGCGAGGGAGCGAGGAGAGGGGTGAGTATGATAGTTTATTATTTTAAATGTGCGCCAGCCTTATGGGGGACAGTGTGCCGGCATCAAAGGGGGACAGTGTGCCGGCATCAAAGGGGGACAGTGTGCCGGCATCAAAGGGGGACAGTGTGCCGGCATCAAAGGGGGACAGTGTGCCGGCATTCAATACACACCAGGTTGGAGGACATACATATAAGACAGACACTGGCATTATAAGGTGAACCTCGTTTAACATTAAAAATTATTTTTTCCTCTTTTCCTTCATCAAATATGGGGGTGCGTCTTATAATCCGGTGCATCTTATAAAGCGAAAAATACGGTATATATACCGTATATACTCGTGTATAAGCAGACCCGTGTATAAGCCGACCCCCCCCTACTTTTGCCCCCAAAACCTGGGAAAAGCTATTGACTCGTGTATAAGCCGAGGGTGGACCCCAGCACAGGTATACAGCCCCCAGCAGTGTGGTATACAGGCCTCCCCAGTGGTAGTTTTATAGCAGCCTCCCCAGTGGTATATACAGGCCCCAGCAGTATATACAGGCCCCAGCAGTATTACAGCAGCCTCCCCAGTGGTATATACAGCAGCCTCCCCAGTGGTATATACAGCAGCCCCAGCGGTATATACAGCAGCCCCAGCGGTATATACAGCAGCCCCAGCGGTATATACAGCAGCCCCAGCGGTATATACAGCAGCCCCAGCGGTATATACAGCAGCCCCAGCGGTATATACAGCAGCCCCAGCGGTATATACAGCAGCCCCAGCGGTATATACAGCAGCCCCAGCGGTATATACAGCAGCCCCAGCGGTATATACAGCAGCCCCAGCGGTATATACAGCAGCCCCAGTGGTATATACAGCAGCCCCAGCGGTATATACAGCAGCCCCAGTGGTACACAGCAGCCCCAGCAGTATATACAGCAACCCCAGCGGTATACAGTTCCCCCCCATCAGTGGTATACAGGGCCCCCCCTTGCTGCCGCACACCTGTAAAGCAATAGATCATTATACTTATCCCTGTCGCCGCCGCTCTGCACCGCGCTCCTCCGGGTTTTCATGCTTCCTCCTCCGGCGCACAGATAATGACGTCATTGCCTGTGTGCCGGAGGAGGAAGCATGAAGACCCGGAGGAGCGTGGTGCAGAGCGGCGGCGACAGTGACAGGGATAAATATAATGATCTATATTGCTTTACAGGTGTGCGGCAGCAAGGGGGGGCCCTGTATGCTCTGTATACCACTGATGGGGGGGCGCTGTATACCGCTATGACTCGTGTATAAGCTGAGGGGGGACTTTTCAGCACATTTTTTGTGCTGAAAAACTCAGCTTATACACGAGTATATACGGTAACTCACATTTAGTGGCCAGTGTCAGGTAGCTTCTGCAAAGGCAAAATAATAGGATGCATTAAAAGAGACCTAGATGCTCATGAGGAGAACATAATTTTACCTCTATACAAGTTACTAGTGCGACCACACTTAGAATACTATGTACAATTCTGGTCTCCAGTGTATAAGAAAGACATAGCTAAACTAGAGCGACCAAGGTTATTAGAGGACTAAGGGGTCTGCAATACCAAGACAGGTTATTAAACTTGGGGTTATTTAGTTTGGAAAAATGAAGGCTAATGGCCCCTTTACACGCAGCTACAGGTGACAGGTTTTCCACAGGTAACTTACTGGTTGCAGTGAAATCATGGAGACATAGTTCCATTTGTACACAGCACCAAGATAGAACTATGTCTCCATGATTTCACTGCAACCAGTAAGTTACCTGTGGAAAACCTGTCACCTGTAGCTGCGTGTAAAGGGGCCATTAGGGGTGATCTTATAATAATGTATAAATATATGAGGGGACAGTACAGAGACCTTTTTAATGATCTT
The DNA here is from genome assembly GCA_033576535.1 of Allobates femoralis. Taxonomy (NCBI): domain Eukaryota; kingdom Metazoa; phylum Chordata; class Amphibia; order Anura; family Aromobatidae; genus Allobates; species Allobates femoralis. Next base: position 502,122,337 of record JARQOC010000003.1, read on the forward strand.
TTTACTCTCAGGCCTGAGACGGGGACAAGGAGGCATCCTCTACGTCTGGAGGAAAGAAGGTTTATTATTTACTGTAAGAGCAGTAAGACTATGGAACTCCCTGCCACATGATGTTGTAATGAATGAGTCACTACTAACATAATAAGAGGGCCTAGATGCCTTTCTTGAAAAGTATAATATTACCAGTTATATATACTAGATTCTTTGATAGGGCGTTGATCCAGGGAACTATTCTGATTGGCGTATGTGGAGTCAGTAAGGAAGTTTTTTCCCCAGTGTGGAGCTTAGGGTACCGTCACACTAGGCATATCGGTGGCGATTTTATAGACGACGCAGGGGCGTGGTGTATCGCCGCCGACATGGCCTGCGCGTCGCCTAATGTAAATAGGCGATGGCTACACCTTTGAGTGGTCGCCTGGTTTCTCAGCAGTGAGCAGTGCTCTGAAACCAGGCGAGCACGCTGGGACGATGTGTACACATCACCCCATGTAACAGGGGGACGGCGATCTTACAGGCGATGGGAGCCATAGGCTCCCGTGATATAGAATCGCCACTGGGGTTTTTGGACACCCCAGCGGCGATGGCGCCGTAAGATCGCCGGTGCATCACCAGCGGTCACACTGCATGTAAACATGCGACGTCGACGCTGGCGGGGTGCCAAAAATGTGCGCACTCCCGCCCGTCGCCGACGATATCTCCGGCAACGTCCCCTTGTGTGACGGTACCCTTAGTGTTGCCACATGGGTTTTTTTTGCCTTCCTCTGGATCAACATGTTAGGCTATGGGTTGAACTAGATGGACTTAGTCTTCCTTCAACCTTAAAAACGATGTTACTATGTGTTACTAATATTATGCTATTTCGTTTTTGTGTGTTTCTTTTCATATTTACTTTTCTAAAGAAACACTCTGTTTGCTATCAGAAGGTCGTTATCCAGAATGTTAATGGGTTTTTCAGCTATTAAGATGCAATGATATCCCGTATATAGAAAGAAAAGCTATTTTAGCACAGGTTGAAGCAAAGGTAACTTAAAGGGAACCAACCACCCCCAATGACCCCCCCGGACTATTAATATTGGTCCCTACACACAGCACATATATGTGCTGCAATGATTTTTGCTAAAAAAAACCCGTTTTTAAAACTTGAGATAATGCTTTTTAAAGTTTAAAACGAATGGACGGATGGGCGGCACTTAGCTGTTTGAAAAGCCGGGTTGCATCTGTCAGTCATCCCCCCCGTGTCCCGCAGCAGCAGTAACGTCCAGCCCTTTGCAGCGTCACAGCCCTGTGCACGGGCTCGCATGCCCGTGCACACGTCATCATCTACAGCCGGGAAGCGAGCGCGCGCTCTGACTTCCTGCGCTCGGCTGTGGAAGTCAGAGCGCGCGCTCCCAACCCGGCTGTAGATGATGACGTGTGCACGGGCATGCGAGCCCGTGCACAGGGCTGTGACGCTGCAAAGGGCTGGACGTTACTGCTGCTGCGGGACACGGGGGGGATGACTGACAGATGCAACCCGGCTTTTCAAACAGCTAAGTGCCGCCCATCCGTCCATTCGTTTTAAACTTTAAAAAGCATTATCTCAAGTTTTAAAAACGGGTTTTTTTAGCAAAAATCATTGCAGCACATATATGTGCTGTGTGTAGGGACCAATATTAATAGTCCGGGGGGGTCATTGGGGGTGGTTGGTTCCCTTTAAATATTGATTTTAGCAGTACTTAAAAATTATTAGAAGTGGTGAGATTTCAAGATAGAGATATTCAACCAGAACTCCAATAACAGCAGGATCCGTTTGTCACTTTAAGAACACTTAAATATTTCCCATGGAAGCAATACCAATGCAGTATAGCTAGATTAAATAAATTTATAGAAAGAGGGTAGCATATACATGTAGGTTCAAATGTAGCTGAAAAAATATTACTATATACTCCCCTTATAAACTATAACTATATACCATGTATACTGTGTACCCTTTAGACTATAAACTATGTAGTATCACAGCAGAAACATATATATATATACTTAAACCAGAGGAATGAAGTAATCCATAGCATCCAAGAAATGAGGTAATCCACACTCAAGGTATTAAAGTCAGATCTTGTGCTAGGAGGCTCAGGAATCCAGTCTTGTAGTGGACCATAAAGTGTTAGGCTACCTTCACATTACGATTTTTAGGGAGCCGATGCTCTCCGATATAAATCGGACAGCATCGGCTCCCTTCTGATGCCTGGAATCGGGTGCCAAATAGGCACCCGATTCCGGCATAAAATCGGCGCCTCCGGGCTGAAAAAAAGAAGAAAAAAAAAGTTTATTCTCACCTCCCCCCGATCCCCCGCCGTCTCCAGCCATCTTCTTTGAGGCTCCCGCAGGCTCCCGGTGTCAGCAGAGGTCTTCCTCTGCTGTTCAGGACCTGCGGTGATGTCACAGTCACGTGACTGCGGGTTCACCATGGTAACCCGCAGTCACATGACTGTGACATCACCGCGGGTCCTATACAGCAGAGGAAGACCTCTGCTGACACTGGGAGCCTGCGGGAGCCACCAGGAGCCTCAAAGAAGATGGCTGGAGACGGCGGGGGCTCGGGGGGGAAGGGAGAATAAACTTTTTTTTTTTTTTTTATTTTAACCCATGCTCAGTACAGTAAAATAGGGTCCGAGGAGACATCAGATGTTTCCTCGGACCCTTCTCCATAGGGCCCCATGTTATAGGGATCGGGTCAGATCGGATGTGCACTAAATGCCATCCGATTTGGTCCGATCCGAATCTGTCCGATTTTATTTTCGGTGCAAAAATCGGAGCAAGCTCCGATTTTTGCACCAATAATAAAATCGGACAGAATCGGATCGGACCAAATCGGATGGCATTTAGTGCACATCCGATTCGGTCCGATGCCCATAGGGATGCATGGGGCCAAATTCGGATCCGATGCTGTCCGATTTTGATCGGACGGCATCGGGTCTGAATAATCCGTGATGTGAAAGCAGCCTTAGTAAGCTTAATCCATGGACGTCCTGTCCTCAGATCCAAAAGCAGTTCCAGCAAGATGATATCAATGAAGCTTCTAGGACAGAGGTCTCCAATGTCAGTCCTCGAGGGCCGAACCAGTGCAGGTTTTCAGGATCTCCTTAGTATTGCACAGCAGGCAATGATTCCAATCCCTGTGCAATAGTAAGGAAATCCTGAAAACCTGCACTGGTTCGGCCCTCGAGGACTGACATTGGGGACCTCTGTTCTAGGATGTAGAATCAACAGCTCCTGGGTGTTGAAGATCAAGCAGGATGTCAGGGCAACCAAGAAGAAGTGCTGATATAACAATGAAGATAATGGAGAAGCCAGCAGCAGCCACTGCAGCTGTATGACAGTCTGCCAAGGTCCAGACCTCAGTGCAGGCAGGGGTGAACCTAGCCTCTGTGCTGCCTGAGGCGAACTGCAAAATGGCGCCCCCCCTCAGTAAATTTTTTGAATTGGTAGAAATAAATCTGGTTCATACAGATCTATATCTATCCTGTAAAAATGAGGACAATATTGGACATTTTAATTTAGAGAAGTAGAGAAAAATGTCCAAACAAAGGATGTCAGCGCCATCACATGCACATACAAGAACCACACAGAAGAATTAAGAACAAGGATCATTAATGGCAATGGCAGACTTGGCACAAGCTACAGACACACAATAATGGCTGCAGAATGGTGCTCCTGTGGGCAGACACAGTCCTGCATCCTTATAGCACAGGAGGCAGCACTGATTGCAACCTATTATTTTTGACACACACCTCCAAAACTCTGGGCAGCTCCAATGTGGCAACTGCCTGGCACTGACTAGTCAGACATGTCCACCATGCCTCACCGTCTACACAGCACATGCAACAACCTGCAGTCTGAGCAACAAGCCGCCACTGCACTAAGCTGATAAAATGGCGCATCGTCCCCAACAGACCACGCCTCCTCCCGAAACACTTAACCAATCACAAGTGCTGCACACAGTTCAGAGCTAAGAGCAGTGGCTTCCTATTGGGCTAAGGAAGGGATGTGAGAGTCAGAAGGTGGATGAGCACCACCGACTTTCCACCGCCCGGGTGAAACATGGCTGGATGCCTGTATGTACCAATTAGTCCTGCAGAAGAGGGACAATGCATCTTGCACGAGTGGCGTACATAGAAATCATGGGGCCCCATAGCAGAAGTTATAACTGCTCCCTCCCCCAAAAAAATATTTGGCTTGGTCACATAATAACATATCTCTCAACTCTGTAGCCTTACAAGGTAAATTTTCCTCCTATTGAAGCCCCGGATTCCTCTTTCATTGCAGCCTTAAAGTATGATGCCAGCAAAAGTGCCCCATAAACACTGTATGATCCCCCCAAAGTGATCTCTCCACAGTACCCTACTGATGACCCTACTGTACCCGCCTCAACTACCCCAGCACAGTATGATCTCCAACTGTGACCCCCACACAACCCTCCATGTAGTATAATAGACTTACATACAGTATAATGGCTCCTACATCTCTTCACACTGTATAATGGCCTCCAACACAGTACTCAAACAGCCCTCCATAAAGTATAAAGGTTTCCATATACCGTATATACTCGTGTATAAGACGACCCGTGTATAAGCCGATCCCCCTATTTTTGCCCCCAAAACCTGGGAAAACCTATTGACTCGTGTATAAACCGAGGGTGGACCCCAGCACAAGTATACAGCCCCCAGCAGTGTGGTATACAGGCCCCCCCAGTGGTATACAGGCCTCCCCAGTGGTAGTATACAGCAGCCTCCCCAGTGGTAGTATACAGCAGCCTCCCCAGTGGTATATACAGGCCCCAGCAGTATATACACCAGCCCCAGTGGTATACAGCAGCCTCCCCAGTGGTATATACAGGCCCCAGCAGTATATACAGCAGCCTCCCCAGTGGTATATACAGGCCCCAGCAGTATTACAGCAGCCTCCCCAGTGGTATATACAGGCCCCAGCAGTATATACAGCAGCCCCAGTGGTATACAGCAGCCTCCCCAGTGGTATATACAGGCCCCAGCAGTATTACAGCAGCCTCCCCAGTGGTATATACAGGCCCCAGCAGTATATACAGCAGCCCCAGTGGTATACAGGCCCCAGTGGTATACAGGCCCCAGCGGTATACAGGCCCCAGCGGTATACAGGCCCCAGCGGTATACAGGCCCCAGCGGTATACAGGCCCCAGCGGTATACAGGCCCCAGCGGTATACAGGCCCCAGCCACAGTGGTATACAGGCCCCCTTCGCAGTGGTATACAGGCCCCCTCCGCAGTGGTATACAGGCCCCCTCCGCAGTGGTATACAGGCCCCCTCTGCAGTGGTATACAGGCCCCCTCCGCAGTGGTATACAGGGCAATCCCTTGCTGCTGCACACCTGTAAAGTAATACATCATTATACTTATCCCTGTCGCTGTCGCCGCTCTGACACCGCGCTCCTCCGGGTCTTCATGCTTCTTCCTGCTTGTGACCGGCGGGCGCAGGCAATGACGTTGTTGCCTGTGCGCGGGAGGAGGAAGCATGAAGACCCGGAGGAGCGCGGTGTCAGAGTGGCGACAGGGATAATTATAATGATGTATTATTTTACAGGTGTGCGGCAGCAAGGGGGGGCCCTGTATAACTGATGGCGGGGGGGGGGGGGGGGGGGGGGGGGGGGCCTATATACCGAAGGGGGGGGGGCGGCGGCCGGCCTATGACTCGTGTATAAGCCGAGGGGGGGACTCTTCAGCACATTTTTTTGTGCTGAAAAACTTGGCTTATACACGAGTATATACGGTACTCACCTCTCTTGTCACAGCTCTGGTCTCCCCAGAGTGCGTCTTCCCTCTGCATGGGTCAGCACAGGGGCGCTCACTCATGACGTCATCGTTCCCTGCCGTGCTGAGCTACAGAGTGCAGACAGCGGTGGCCGAAACTTGGGAGAATGCGGCCAGCAGCGGCATCCGCAGAGGGCTGGAGCTGTCACCGAGCCCCCTGCGGATGCTGCCCTCTGCTTACTAGCAGCAACTAACTTGGGTCGCATCATGATAGGTGTACCCCTGCACTTCCTAGGGTTGCACATATCTTTGTGCAGAGCGGACATTTTTCCTGATAGCATCTATATACAGGAGATACTAAGTTGTGGACTGCATACTCGCTATCAGTAAATGCAGTGTTTTGGATGCAGTGTGTTGCCGCTGCCTCCAAAGCGCTGCATTTTACAGTACCCGCATAGTGGATGGGATAAATCCGATGTTCACTGTGCTTCTCCCCACCGCAGTGTGTTTTCACCTGCACTGCAGGTTTCCGGACTTCTGCATCTCCGCAGCATATTTCATTCAAGCTGCGGCATCAGAAGCGATCACCATCAGGTGTACACAGGGAGAAGCCGCCCTGCACTCACTGCAGATCATGGGTACAGGGCGGCTGCGTTCTCCCTGTGTACACCTGTGGGTCTACTCAGGTCCAAGACGCAGTGTCTCCAGACCATGAGCACGTACCCTTAATCAGTATTTATAGTATCTCTGGATGCAGTGAACAAATAACAGCAATTCTTGTAGGGTTTTTATACATATTTTTTTACATGTTTCGCATGGGTTAAATAATTTGATTTTTGTTCAGCTCAAATTTTTAGAGTTGAAATTGCAAACACTATGGGCCTTGTCACACCTGCGCTAGGCTGCGTTTGGCTGCATTGCGTTAGCACTGTGCAAACGCAATCAAGCGCAAATCTAACGCTGTGCGTTAACACTGCCATTATACGCTATGGGCGAACGCATACAAACGCAACCCCAAGCGCAAGTGCAAACTGGGACTGTGTTTGAACACATGGGCTAGTCTTAGCGCACAGAAAACGTAGCATTACACATTTCCTGTGCGCTAGGACTAATGCATGTGTTCAAACGCAACCCCCTTTTGCACTTGTGCTTGGGGTTGCGTTTGCATGCGTTCACCTATAGCATTTAATGGCAGTGTTAACGCAATGCAGCCAAACGCAGCCTAGCGCAGGTGTGAACTGGGCCAATTTATATATATATTTTTTAATTGTAGTATTTATCAGCTTTTTATTGTTTTCCTGTGTTGTACATTATTGCTCAGTGCTGTTTGCTGCACTATTCTATGCTGGTACTTTAGTAAAGTATGGGAATGTTCACTGCAATCTCTCTTGAGTCATTCATGTAAAATACAGAATTATCAGGACTCCCTGCAGTGTTCACACTGATAATACAGGCAGCACAGAAATACAAGCCATAGATCTAGAGGAGCTGAGGTGTCTGCCTGGTCTGTGGGGGTTCTGTGCACACACTTGTAAATGTGGAGATCAGCAGGAAGACAGTAATTAAAGAGTTAAACGGAGGAAAGCTGTTTATGTAGCAGGAGGATGTGCAGAGCTCTATACTGATCATTACCGTTTACTTTTGCCCCGAACTCCGGAGGATTCTCACAACGGGAGCTCAGTCTGGTCTGGTGCAGCTGTATCCCCTGAGAGCTTCAGAGTCCTCAGTCCTGCCCTCCACAGCCGCCCGAAGTGGAGAGAATGGGGCCGACAGCAGCAGTGGCAGGACCATATGAGCAGGAGCAGCATCTTTAGGGCCGACGCTACCACCAGGTCCTCTGCTGAATTTGCCGCCCTCTGGCTACCAGCAGGTGGCGCCGCCTGGGACAAACACTTCAACTTGACTCATGGATGATACGGCCCTGAGTGCAGGGGATAGGAGAAGTCCAGCAGTGTGTCCCAAAGGTCTCTTAAGATCCAAGGGTCCTCTTTTGAAGAAACAGGAGCTAGATTAATATGTGCAACCCTTCATTAATGTAGGAGTAGAACAGATGAAGCAGTTAGCCAGCAATAGAGCAGTGAAGCCGAGGTGCTTACCAAGGCAACACTCCAGTGTCTAGGTCCCAGGCAGCTGCATTCTTGGCGGGAAAAAAAACACAGTATGTCTGCAGGTACTTTTAGGCTTAGGAAGCTTCCTGTAGCCAAAATAAAAGGTGGAAAAGGTAGAAATAATCCTTCAGGTCCTCAAGGGTAATCAAGGAGTTTTGCAAAGGCAGGATCTTCTATATGCCACTTCATGAGTCGTCCAAAATGCTAAGCCAGTGGAAAAAAGAAATTCCAGGTGGTCCAGAAGGTTCAGGGAGAAAGTCCTGATGGATCCAGTCGCTTTGGTAGGATTTATAGCCCAAATAAAGGCTATAATCCTGTTGATATGGCTGAAAAGCATGAGCCTCCGCTAAACGTGACTGCTCAGCATGAGCTCCAAGCCACGCCCCCGCCTTTTCCAGCATGATGGAGCACCTTGCCATAAAGCAAAGGTGATCACTAAATGGCTCAGGGATCAAAACAGAGATTTTGGGTCCATGGCCTGGAAACTCCCCAGATCTTAATCCCATTGAGAACTTGTGGTCAATCATCAAGAGACGGGTGGACAAACAAAAATCAACAAATTCTGCCAAAATGCAAACATTGATTATGCAAGAATGGACTGCTATCAGTCAGGATTTGGTCCAGAAGTTGATTGAGAGCATGCCAGGGAGCATTGCAGAGGTCCTGAAGAAGAAGGGTCAACACTGCAAATATTGACTTGCTGCATTAACTCATTCTAACTGTCAATATAACCTTTTGGTACTCATAATATGATTGCAATCATATTTCTGTATGTGATGTAAACATCAGACAAACACAAATAGAAACCAGAGGGCAGCAGATCATGTGAAAATATAATTTTGGTATCATTCTCAAAACATTTGGCCATGACTGTGTGTGTGTATATGTGTATATATATATATATGTGTATATATATATGTGTGTGTGTGTGTATATATATATATATATATATATATATATATATAAATCAAGGAAAACAGGCAGCACTCCAGTTCAGGTGAATAAAGGGTCTGTTTTTTATTCAGAGCCCATGTGGCACGACGTTTCGGTGCACTAGGCACCTTTCTCAAGTACCTGAGAAAGGTGCCTAGTGCACCGAAACGTCGTGCCACATGGGCTCTGAATAAAAAACAGACCCTTTATTCACCTGAACTGGAGTGCTGCCTGTTTTCCTTGATTTATTTGAATTGGTTTGGACACTAATACACAGGACTTGCACCGCGGATGAGTATATTATTGTGCTGTTCCATTTTCTCTTTATTTATATATATATATATATATATATATATATATATATATATATATATATATATATATATATATATAATAATGTATCGAGAAAGGGGCATCTAAAATCCATTAAAGGCATGGGGAGAGGCCAAGTCCCTCATTCAGACTGGTTGCAGTAAGAGTGCCCAGTCTGAAGAGCCATCTGCTCTCAAGTTGGACAGTGCACGCTTGGTATTTCTGCCCCATATACCCTATTTTAGAACATTGACTCTCCGGATTTACATTATAACATTCTTTAAAATGGTGCAGAAGAATTCTTAAGAGAATTAATGTCATCAGTATCACAGGTGCCACAATATCACGGACATGTTCTTTTGTTCTCAGTCACAGTTCTCGAGTGGTCAATCCAATGTAGATGAGATTATAGCCACATGTGGCATAGATGAACCCTTGAGTACTGCTTGAGATATAGTGCCGTATCTGAAAAATCCTGCTCCCGTCAGCTGACGAGAATGTCGTAGCTCTGACATTGTTGCACGCCACACATGATCCACAAAGGTAACATACCAAAAGTGGTTGTCTGTGACCAAACAACGAGGCAGCACTGTGGAAGTAATGGCTCCCTGAGGCTCTTGCCTCGCCTTGCGGTCATTAGTGGTCTCTCCGGCAGGAGATTCCTCAGGAAGTGGTGTGTCCTCAGGACTGACCAATGCTTAGCCAGAATTCTCCTCAGATCTTCCCATTCAGTGTTTTACGTGGAGATAAAACAAACTATAGCATTCCCTGTTTTGATTTAATTTTGTCTGGAAATAGTTCCCTTCTTGGGGGGTATTCTTAGCTCGATCCATCATGGCACGAAACACTTTTGGATCATCTTGACCCTGTAACAAATAGATTGCTTCACTTTTTTCCAAAGAACATTCTGAGTCGGTTGTATGATTTAGCTACTTTTTTAGCTTCAGACACTTTTTTGGAACCATATTTAAAACTCATCAGTTTTTTTGGTTTATTTAAAGTAATTGAGTTGTGGTATGTATAACTATAGATCTGCAGTGTTCTCCTAAATTTATTTGTTTAATAGATGCCAAATATGTGGTTGCGGAAAGTGTTTTTTGCACACTATGGTGCTCAGGAGGGAAAGGATATATTTGGATTTGGGAGCTCAGAATTTGCTGGATTTCTGTTTGGAGGTTGGGGAGCCATAGTGCTTTTTCAGAGAATTTGTTACCAGTAATGTGGAAAACCCCATAAATTTTCATTGACAGATGACAGACCTGAGTTGGGACACGTTTTCTTGTAGATTGAGTTGAAGCTTTAAAGTGACTCTGATACTAATAGTAGCCTTGAATACTGCTGGTACACCTTTCAGAATATGGAAAAATCATTAATGTACCCTGTGTAGTTCTCTTGTTTATAAGCATCTTCACACCCAGCAGGCAGCTGTAAAAAAGTCATTGACCTGATTCATGAGCAGTCACAGCATGTAAATGTTTAAATATCCACACATATCCAAGCTGGAATTCTGTCTGTCCCCTTTGTGATTGAAGGTGCACTGAATCTCTCCCTCCTTTGTAGAGTGCAGGACGAGTTGACGTTTTTATTAGTACCATTTTGGGCACATATTTTGTGATCACTTTTTATTCCAGTTTGTAGGGCAGAAGGACCTAAAAACAGCAATTCAGAAATTGTTAATTTGGAATTTACCTTATCCATTCGCCTTGCAGTAATAATGATGAGCTTTTTATTTTTCGGGCCAGTACGAACACAGTGATAAGTTTTTTTTTTTTTTTTTTTTTTTTTTACTTGCTGCTTTTACAAAAAAATAATTTTATAGAAAGTACTACTTTTGCATTGCTGTATTGAAGGTTATTTTTGTTTTACCACTGGCTGAGATGAGTGACGGCTTATTTATTTATTTTTTTGGGACAAGACCACTTTTCTAGCGGTACCATTTTTATTTAGTTTTTTTGAGCGCGTTTAATTTAACTTATTTCAGAAGTAGCATGAAAAAGCATAATTAATTGACACATTTTTTTTAATGGTCTTCACTGTATGGGTTAAATAGTGAGACAGTTTTATAGCGGAGGAGGGGTCATTAAGCACTCAGCAATTCCAAGTGTGTCTGTTTTTGATTGCTGAACTCATGAATTGCAATACATTATAGCAGCCAGTTAACACTGACAGAAACAAATGCGCTTTTCAGTCTAATCTGGCCCTAACAGGCCACCACACCGTAGGAAGTGGTTTGACTTTCGGGTGCCATGGCAACCATCGGAACCCTATTATTTAATCCCAGAGGCTTGGAGTCAGAGAGCGCACTCCCTCTCACATCCAGACACCCTTCTAAATGCTGTGATTGCTATTGGTCACACCATTTAGAGGATTACTAAGCCTGTGGCCACACACATGCTGGCCTGGGCTGGTGCTGCAGGAGCTTGGCTGTCAGCTGTGCTGAGCTCTTGCAGCGATCGTGCAGAGAAGCGCTGACATTCGGCACTTCTCGTTGCTGTCATGGTGTGATCGCTCAGAGTTACTGACTGATCACATTGCTTTGATTGCGGGGACCATTGTCATGGGTCCCCACACCTCTTCCCCTGCTGATCAGCTGTCAGTGATCGCATCAGCACAGAACTGACACTGCATGTTTACACGCAGTGGCAGTTCAAAGCCATGACTGGTATAGCCGTCATGGTGTAGGAACTCCATGACTGCTATATCAGTCATTGGTTATTAAGGGGTAAATTAAATTTTTATCATCTTAGTCCCTCTATGGGGCTTAAACTCCTTTATTACCAATGATTGACAGCAGGTCATGAATGGGTGTCAGTTCCGCATCATGACTTTATGTCCATCATGTCCTTAAACTGTTAGTCTGTAAGCACTCACTGACAGCTGAGCAGCACATGAAGAGGTGCTGGGACTTAAAGTGGAAGCACACTGTCGAGTGCAAAAACGGTCCGATTGACTGATCCATGAGTCGGACGAGTGTCATCCGACTTTTGGTCAGTGTTGTCCAAGTGCAAAGCGCTTTTTCACCCAGCAGCTATTTACGGTATTAGCTTTTACAGGAGCATTTTTTACAGTTGTCTAAGCTACAGAATGATACTGTATCAATCAAAAATCGCATCAGTTTCGGATGATCCATGTGCGGTCCGAGTGTTGTACGTCTTTTTTGTCTGACCCATAGACTTGCATTAGCGAGTCTCGCCCGACAATCGCACACTGTCGAAGCATGTTGCAACTGACTCGTCATCTGTGAATTGGACGAGAAAACATTGTCTGACACTTGGAAATGTGTTCTCGGACATTGACTGACATTGGTCCAACTTCAATGCGATTTTTACTCTCATTGCAGTTGTCAGAATTTAATGCCAGTGTGTCCGAACTCTTATGCCGTCGGTCCCCACACTCAGATCATTGTGACTGTGCAGAAGGTACTGAAATATCAGCGCTTCCCGCACGATCACTGCTGGGGTTCCACACAGCTTAGCTCCTGCAGTAACATGCAGAGACTGTGCCAGCGCTGTCCCTGGCTGATTAACCCTCCAGATTCTCGAATACATGGTGATAACAGCATTTGTAAGGTTGTGGAAGGGAGAAGGCTTCCTCTCGCTTCCATCTGCACCCCTGTGATAATCAGGTTGTCGTGGGACCTAGTGAAACTGTGACCTCCTGGTGTGCCAGGTATGTGTTGCCCTGTTAGGTCAGATTACACCGAAAGGTGTTCTGTCAGTGAAATTTGACAGGTCTCATGTATTGTAATACATGTCTCTTGTAATGCATAGGATCAGTGATCAAAATATCATTGTATCATCAATCAATCATTAACTAGTATGTCCAAAACGACAGGAGCTGTAACATTTTAACCCCTACAGTAAACACCATAAGAAAGTGCCAAAAATGTTTTCATCATACCTCTAAAACTAAAGTAGCATTGAATGTGATCAAAAAGTATGAATGTAAATTAAATGGTTATGCTGGAAATGTCATCTTGTCCCACAAAAACAAGCTGCCACACAGCACAATCTGTATATAAAAAAGCTATAGCGCTAAATAAACAATGTTCCAAATTATTATGCAAAATGATTTTTAAGTGAAATAGGGTTTGTTTGTTTTTTCAATGAAACCCATTGATGGTATTTAGTCTCGGGGTTCTTTGGATCACTGAAATCAATCTGATACCTGTGATAATTAGTTTGGCAGGTGAGCCCAATAAAAAAAAAACTGGATGTTCCACAATATTGAGGAGGCCACAGTTATCAAGTAACATGGGAAAGAAAAAGGATATCTCTGCTGCCGAAAAGCAACAAATAGTGCAATGCCTTGGACAAGGGATGAAAACATTAGATATTGTACGAAAACTTAAGCGTGATCATCGTACTGTGAAGAGATTTGTGGCCGATCCTGAGCACAGACGTGTTCGTGCAGATAAAGGCAGAATGAGGAAGGTTTCTGCCAGGCAAGTTCATCAGATTAAGAGAGCATCTGCTAAAAAGGCCTTACAAACCAGCAAACAGATATTTAAGCAGCTGGTGCCTCTGGAGTCCCTCGAACCTCAAGGTGTAGGATCCTTCAAAGGCTTGCTGTGGTGCATACACTTACTATTCAGCCACCCCTAAACATTGCTCACAAGCAGAAACTTGCAGTGGGCCCAGACATACATGAAGACTATCTTTCAAAAAGTCTTGTTTACTGATGAGTGCCGAGCAACTCTGGATGGTCCAGATGGATGGACTAGTGGATGGTTGGTTGGATGGAAAACAGCTGGTAAGCCCCTTTAAGGTTCTTGAAGGTGTGAAAATGACCCCTGCAAAGTATATAGAGTTTCCAACTGAGAACCTTCTTCCATGGTACAAAAAGCAAAAACGTGCCTTCAGGAGCAAAATCATCTTCATGCATGACAATGCACCATCTCATGCTCCAAAGAATACCTCTGTGTCATTGGCTGCTATGGGCATAAAAGGAGATAAATTCATGGTGTGGCCACCATCTTCCCCTGACCTCAACCCTATAGAGAACCTTTGGAGTATAATCAAAAGATCTATGAGGGTGGGGGGCAGTTCATATAAAAACAGCAGCTCTGGGAGGCTATTCTGACATCATGCAAAGAAATGCAAGCAGAAATTTACAAGTTCAATGGATGTAAGAATTGTCAAGGTGAGATCAAAGGGTTCCTATGTTAACATGTCTCTTGGCCTGCTAGAATGTTTTGGGAGTTAAATAGCTTTTTATTTCAGTGAATGTGACCTCCTAATGCTGCAAATTCAACAAATTAGCTCATTTTCAGTTCTTTCAAACTTACCAAAGGTATAGAAACTCTACTGTGCCCAATAATTTGGAACGGGGCATTTAGTTTTTTTTTTTTTTTTAATTTTGAAGATTATACTGTTATCATTGGGAGGATTCTTCAATAAAATTCGATATATATACTCTAGTGGGTGATGACTTTTATTACACTGTCATTTGCACCGACCATTTAGGAAAATTAGAGAAAAAGGACTTTTGCATAATTGGAACATGGTGTACAGTGATGCAAATACAATACTTTATTTTATAAAATTAGTTTTTTTGTATTAGTGACGCCAGATTTAATTTACTTTATTGCTGTAATCATACTATCCCGAAAAATAAAGCTGTCTTATCACTTTTACCAAACAGTGAAGCGCATAAGCAAACCCAAAAAACTATTTCTGAATTGATCTTGTTAAATCTGCATCCCAATAATCAGAATAAAATATGATCAAAAAGTTGTGTCTGAAAATGACGTTGTTTTTTGCATGCATGAAAGTGCGGTTGACAACCTCTAGTGTAAATCTTGGAAGTCTGATGCCACCGTACAAGAGTATTCAGGTATCTCAATCATTAATTTTGTAGTTTTTGATGGAAATCCCAACGTAAGTGCTCAGCATATAGCATAGGATAAACGTGAACTTATTTGAAATGTTCTGTATCCCTAAATGCCACAAACCTCAAAGTCCCCTTTTGAAGCTCATCTTATCAAAAATATAGGGGGCTACTTCATTACTGGTAGCATAAAGGCTCTGAAAAAGCTCTATGGCTCCCACTAAAAAGACATCCAGTGAATTAGGTGCTTCCAAATTCAAATGTCCCCCACCCCTTTGAGCCAGTTTGTCCTAAACCACAGCATCCACTTGTTTGGCATTACTGTAGTGAAGAGCGTTTGCTTAATTTATGATGCGCAGGTAACCAGAAACTTAAGCTGGGCACAACATGTACTGGGCACTACAATGGCAAATTTCTATTTTTACTCTGCAACGTCCATTGATGCTTGTTTCTGGAAAGCAGCCAAGGAGTCAAAATCGTAACTACACCAGTGGTGTTTTTTCCAAAATGAGGTCACTTCACGGATGTTTCTGATTTTCAAGCACTTAGGGCCTCTCTATATGGGGTCCACAAACTATTAAATGAAATTCTTCACTCAAAGTTAAATAGCATTTTTTCTCTCCTGAGTCTGTGTAGCTAAACTGTACTGTGCAGCCGTATATGGGGTATTATCACATTCACTAAAAGTTGTGTGACAATTATCTTGTCATTTTTACCCATGTCCCTTCTAAAAATGTAAAATTTGTGGCTAAAACAAAGGTAAGTGTAATTTTTTTCTTCACTGCCCAATTGGTAAAACATTTTGTCAAACATGGTGCCAATATTCTCACTGCACCCCTTGATAAATTGAGGAGTGTAGGTTATCAAATGGGGTCACTTATGAGAGTTCAACTTTTTAGACACTGCAGGGGCTCTGCCAGTGTGACATGGCACATCCAAACCATTTCAGCCAAATCTACACTATAATATGGTGCTCCTTCCTATACTAGCTTTACACTTTGCCTGAAAAGTAGTTTTCAACCACATATGGAGTATTGCTGTATTAAAGAAAACGTATATAAAAAATTGTGGGCCACAGTCTCAAATTACCCTTGTGAAAATTAAATAATTGTGCCTTTAGCAACAGTTTAGTTAAAAAAAATTAAATAAGTTTCACTGCACAATGTTAAAGAATTCTTAGCACCAATAGGATAAACATGCTCACTGCACCACCTATAAACATACCTTGCAGGGTGTAGTTTACAAAATGGAGTACTTACAGGGGATTTGCAATATTCAGGCACATTAGAGGCTTATGAAATGTGAAATGGCGTCCACTATTCCAGCTAATTTTGCGCTTCTGAAGTCAAATGGCCCTCCTTCCCTGCTGTGCCCCCAAGCAGTTTTCTACCACAAAAAGGGTATTTGTGTACATAGGAGAAATTGGACAACAAATTGTATAGTTCATAATCTCTTGTTACCCTTGTGAAAATGCAAAATTTAAGGCTAAAACTACATTTTTCTGAACAAAATTATTTTAATTCTTGGATCGACATTAATTTTTGTGAAGCACCTGGTGGGGGTTCAGTGCTCACCACAAATCTAGATAAGTTACTTGAGGGGTCTAGTCTCCAAAATGGGTTCACTTGTGGGGGTTTCTCCAACTTTAGAAACCCCCACATCAGTGGCTCTCCAAATACGACAAGGTGTCTTCGGTTTCAGCCAATTTTGCATTCCTAAGGCTGCTTTCACATCAGCGGTTTTCGACGATCGCGGCAGTTGCTGTGAAAAAAACGCATCTGCCGCGATTACCGCATAAGGGCCCTTTCACATCTGCGTTTATTTGAAATCGCGGCAGATGCGGTGAAAAAAACGCATCTGCCGCGATTGCCGCATAACCGCTGCACTTGCGGCGCGGTTGCGGTAATCCCCATTGAAAGTATAGGGGGACTTGCGGCAGGTGCGGCTACTGCGGTTTTGCACTTGCGGCAGGTGAGACATTGTTCAGAAGAATTTGATTAAAAAGTTGATTGGAGGGGGTAAAACATCTATAAAGAAATGCAGTCAGAGATAGGCTGCTAAGCTAAAATGATCTCCTATGGTTTTAAAATGGAAAGGAAAACCAGAGAGACATGGAAGAAAACTGAAGACTACCTTTCAAATGGATCGACGAATAGCCAGAATTGTCGGCTCAGCCAATGATCAGCTCCAGGATGATGGACAGTCTCAAGTTACTTGTGAGTACTTTGACAGATGCCTGTGTGAAGCTAATCTTTTAGCAAGATGTTCCAGCAAAGTCCTGCTGTTTAAAAAAGAAAAAAAAAAAAAAAAAAAAAAGAATTGTACTGAAGCAGATACAGTTTGCCAAAGAACACATCAAGAGAAATTGAGAAACATTTTGCAGGCTGAAGAAAGTAATATTGGTTCTTTTTGGGTCCAAAGGCCGCAGACAGTTCATCAGTTGACCCCCAGACTATGAACTCAAGCCACAGTACACTCTGAAGACAGTGAGGCATGATTGTGCAGGCATCATGATATGGGCATGTTTCTCCTGCAGTGGTGACGGGCCAATTTCATGCATACCAGGGATCACGAACCAGTTTGCATACATCAAAATACTTCAAAGTCATGTTGCCTTACGCTGAAGAGAAAATGCACATGAAATGGATGTTTCAACAAGACCCTAAACATACCAGTAAAAGCAAAATCTTGGTTACAGTCCAACTAAATTGAGGTTCTGCAGTGGCCAGCCCAATCCCTGGGCCTTAATCTGATAAAACACTTATAGGGTGACATAAAAAATGCAATTTCAGATGCAAAGCCTACAAATGCAAATAAATTGTGGGAAGTAGTCAAAGCATCCTGGGCTGGAATAAGTTGACAGGTGTCAGAAAGTTGGTTGACTCTATGCAGCATAGATGTAAAGCAGTTTTAAAAAACTGATTATACAACTAAATATTAGGTTAGTGATTTACAGACATGCTAAATCCTAAAAAGAAAGTGTACATATTAGGAGTTTCTTGACTAAGAAAAACTAATGCAAACACTATTTTATTGAACACCACAATGTTATTTTATTTTCTGTAAAATATTTAAAAATTATACACGTCTCTTCATGTTTGATTTAGACAAGTGTGCAATGTTCCAAATGCATGGAAATAAAACCTATTATAAAGATTTTGGGCTTAAGGCTGCGTTCACACATTGCGTATTTTGAAAAGCGCAGCAAAATATGCAATGTGCCGTTTGTCTGCTAGCAAAGTGAATGTGAAATTCACTTTGCAGTGCAGACATTGCGCAAAAATACGCAGTGCGTTTTCAGGGAGAAAGCGCAGCTGCGTAAAGAATTGATATGTCAATTGTTTACACAGCTGCTCCTGCGTATTCTCCCAGAGGGGAGGAAGAATCCTGCTTCCTCCTCCCCTCTGTGACAGCTGTGGCCGCCCATTAGATTTCACAGTGTATTAATATACACTGTGAAATCTAAATTAAACAGAGGCAAGTGTATGAAAAATAAAAAACAATGAAATACTTACCCTCCGACGCCTTTTCCGGTGCCCGGTCTCCGGTTCCAAGTGAGATGTGTTCTGACAGGACCTGTGGTGACGTCAGAGGGGCGTTCCCGGGCACTCACTGTCATGTGATACATATCACATGACCGCGAGCAGCCAATCAGAGTTGGGAACGCCCCGGGAACGCCCCTCTGACGTCACCACAGG